>JAWRVZ010000015.1:2540000-3140000 GCA_037043235.1 Rhodeus uyekii
GTGGCAAGTACAGGTACTGGAAACCTTGTCAAAGTTGAGGGTCAAATGGATTCCATCCAGTATCAGCAGATTCTTAAGAACAATGTTCAAGAATCAGTCAAGAGGATGAAGTTATGCCAGGGTTGGTTGTTTCAGCAGGATAATGATCCAAAGCATTTTTCCAAATCTACCAAGGAATTCATGCTCAGACACAGATACAATGTTCTAGAACAGCCATCGCAGTCCCCAGACTTGAATATCATCGAAAATCTATGTAATGATTTGAAGCAGGTTGTCCACACTCGGAAACCATCAAACCTGACTGAACTGGAGACATTTTGCAAGGAAGAATGGTCCAAAATACCTGCAACCAGAATCCAGGGACTTCTCAGTGGCTATAAGAAGTGACTACATGCTGTTATTTCAGCAAAAGGGGGCTCTACTAAATATTAATGTGATAATTTCATTGGGGTGCCCACATTTTTGCACCTGTCTGTTTTTGCTATGACTCAAATTGTATTGTTTCTGTTGATTCAATAAATGCTATTTCAGAACTGAAATGTTACTGTTTTCATAAGGTATAAATTATATCCAAATGAAGTTGTGGCTTTGAAAGCCCGGCACATTATAAACTGAAATTATGATAATTATTAGGGGTGCCCAAACCTTTGCATAAAACTGTATGTATATAATTTTTTTAACTTATTCTAAATCCTTTGTAAAGAGAGTAATATAGATTTGGAACTTCATGGGGATAAATAATGACAGGAATAATGACAGAAAATCTCTTTTAAGAAAATACAGTATCTTTTCAAGGGACCCCCTTGAGTTCCTTGATCTTAGATGATAACTTTTATTATCAAATTGTCATTTTAAAACATTCACTTTTGAAATGTTAATGCATTGCCAAATATTATCATTATGTAATCTTGTATTTTCTGATGTTTATATTTAATTTCATTTATAAGGTATGAGTTTTCTGGAAAGTCTATAGCATGTAATTTTCCTGCTTTGTAGAGCTTCTGAGTGGCTTTTTAATTCCTCTCTTTTCTTACTGTTCCTCATGTCACACTCTCTCTCACTTTCTCACTTCCTGTGTATGTTTTGAGTCTGGCACCAGCATGCCTCATCTCCCAATTAATGCCCCAGAGAGGGGACTACCCATCATCCCCTCTGCAGGGGGATGTGTCACGGCGGGGCACAAAGAGATGCAAGCAGAGCGAGGCAGATGTTTGAAGTTTAAAAGTCAAATCTCTCAAATACAAAAGCATTAGCATTTTTCCTCCATTCAACTTACAAACGACGGTCAAATACTGGGCTTGAAAAGATACACTGACATTGTTAAAGAGATATTGTTTTATATAATGAAAGTCACTAGGCACAGCTGCATGCAGACACATTTATAATACTATTTTGCCCACCCGTCTGACAGAAGCGCAGCGGCACAACAGGTCAAAGTCTGACATGAATTTACTCTCAGTTCTCAGAAACTGTCACACACAAAACCTAGCAGGTGTCTCTGCAGTGCAGCCCCATTACTTTGTATAATCCATCAGAAAGTATTCACACACAAATAGAAACACATAAACTCTCTCTCTCTCTCTCTCTCTCTCTCACACACAAACACACACACACACACACTTACAGTCTCCTCTACCCAATATATTTAGCACACAACCTGGTGGCATCTGCCAACCTGTGCCAGTTCAGCAAGCTGAGGCATGGTTCCTCATGACACTCCATTGTCAGGATGCTGGGCTTTTCTAACAGTATCTCAACCAGTCGCGATACAACAATTTTTTGAAAATGAAAAATTGAAAATGATGCACAGTACAACAAACTGTAAATTGGAATACTTTTCATGGCTTTACTTGTGGAACTTGTAGGGTTTGTCATATCTTCCAATGTTACTGAACTTCCACAGTCAGTCTTTCCATTTTTGTTGTTTAATAAACAAATAGTATGACCAAAAAGTATTTCTATGTTAGAAAATATCAAATGTTTTTTTTTATTAATTTATATATAAATATTAATTAATAAATTTATAATTATTTATTTTTGAATATTAAAATGTTTACAATTTAGTTACTTCATAGCTTTTTATGAAACTCACAAACCCCTGCAGTTCTGTCGTGAACCCCAGTCTGGGAAACGTTAACCTAATGTAATGTTTAATGCACCACTTCATGTTGATAATAACAGAAAAAATTATATATTTTTCTTTCTCTGTATATTTTAAAATCAATATGGTACAATATTATTCTATTCAAATCAAAGTGATTTGAATTTGAATGATTAATTTGTATAACCCCTGTTTTAATAACCCCTGTTATTTCATATGGGAATAAATGATTTGAGATATCTCAAGGTATTACTGTGTGTGTGTGTGTGTGTGTGTGTGTGTGTGTGTGTGTGTGTGTGTGTGTGTGTGTGTGTGTGTGTGTGTCTATGTCTATATTAGTGGTGAGATAGAGATAGATAGATATTAAAAATGTCACTGTAGAGATGTGGTAATTTCAAATGTTTCTCAACTTCTTCAGTCATTAATCATAATTTATTAACAATAATCAATAATTTATTTACTTCTGCAATTAATTATTTCTGTTTATTATATTTACATTAAATGCACTAATATATAGTTCTCTTTTCAACTAAAATAATTCACAAAAGAGTTTTATTAGGTTTTATTTTATTTTTTATTTTATAATTTTATAATAATAATAATTTTAATTTTATTTTAGTTTTATTTTATTTATTGTAAATGATAAACAATCAAAATATAATTCTAAATTAAGAAAACATTATTACAGGCAATTTAGTTGTTCTGCATATGTTGTTAGAAACCTTAACAGTCGTCACAAAGTTTTCTTTTTCCTTTTTTTTCTTTTTTTGAAGGTTTGGTATGCTAGAGTTTATGTTAGTCTTTGAAATATAGTATGTGTGTGTAAGTGTGAATGTCTGTGCGCCCGAGTGTTTGCAAAGGTGATTATGACCCTGGGTTGACTGGGGTTATAATGTGCGTAGGTGACAGTGGGATAGATCCCTGTTCTGAGAAACAGGATTGGCTTGTGGCGTTTGAGGTTTATTATTAGCTTGTGTGGTTGCTGTGTTTACCTCGGCCAAAGCACAGGGAAGCCCCCCAAAGCATGGCAGGGCTCACTGCCAGCAACCTGCTCCAAAATGCCACAGAGACAACAGGAATGTTTAGGGCCTTAGCTGGTGTCATCCAGCCTGAATCCATCTTCACCTCCCGAAAATGGGCCACTGGCTTTATCGGAGTCACATATGAAGTTTGAGTTATGGTCAGAGTTATATTTAAATATTTAGGACGCCCATTCAGAAAATAATTTTGCTACGTTCTTGAAATCATTGTTTGTTTGTCCATTTATCCACTGCTACTCCCATTACTTCTCAAGACTAAAATAAGTGACTTGAGTGCATTAAGAGAGTAACACTCAAATTCTCCGAGTTCTCTCTGGAACTGGGCCACTTTCCCAGAGTGCCACTTAAAAACTGACAGAAATACCTGATATAAATGTGGGAAATGTTTTTGGAGATCGTATGTAGATAAATTAATTCTATAAACCTGAATTATGAGTTATAAGATCAGACACAGAGCTATGGGAGATGGCTATTATGTGGCTTTTCTATTGAATGTCTATGGAAATTACATAGAAATTTAGAATTACATAGAAATATCTGTAGGTATCCAGAGGCCTGAATCACTCATCATTCATGAAGTTTTACACATCCAACAAGTTTTTGTTTATTCAATATTTTGGCTAATTGATTTAGCCTGTCCCACATTTAACAGATTTTGTGAATTTCAATCCATTCTACAGATTTGTTTTGCACATTTGCCCCAAACCCGACACATAAAATTAGAGGGATGAAAAAGGGCAGGATATTAACTGCGCCTGGATATTATTGTAAAAAAATGCTAAATAAACAAATATAGGTAGTTTGCTTTAAATAAGGTTTTTGGATTCCATTGAATTCTTGTCACTAATTTCAATATCACAAAAAAAAAAAAAAACTAATACTAGCCAAAGTAAATACAGTGAAAAAGAAAAAAAAAGACTTTCAAGTTTTCTGAAGACTAGTTCACAGTGATAAAATAAAAACAAAAAAAGTAATTATTGTTTGATTAACATTAATGAAAGATGGCAGCAGGTTTATTAGGTTAGCGAATAGCGAATGCACACATCCAATATACTGATTCACATGTGTTTTCTTTCTCAACTCTTCACGTTTACTTAAGACATAAATGACTGTGTTTTTGATGGTATTTGCAAAGATGGGCATTTTGACACACAAGAATGTTTAACTGTTAAAGCCCAATTAGACAGCTGAAAAAACTTGTGCGCGCATCTCTCAGAAAGCACTCCGAAACAAACTCTTGTCACCCGTCATCACGATACTTAAAAACACATGCAAATAATAAACTTTCTTGTGCAATAAGGAGGGTATTTCTTGAACATGTCTGTCTAATTTGTAATGATATAACTGGATTGTTCAAGATTATCTTTGCTGTTGGATCAAAGCCTTGCAAATGGTCACAAATGGGTTTTTCTTTCATATATGACTGTCCAAGTTTCTTGTGCAAAGTGTTTGTTGGCAGATACATTTATAATGAGGTCATGTAGAGTTTTGCATTTCGTCTACAATCAACATTTCCTTCCCTGGAGAAACTGAGAGGAATTCCTGACCAATGAGACACTTTAGAGACACAGACTGTCCTTTCCTGTAAAAATGCTCTGGGTTTTTTCTTCCTTGAGCTTGCCTCCCATGCCCAAGTAATGATCTTGGCCTTTAAAAAAACAGGGCAGAATGGCACAGAGGAACCGATTTAACAACATTATTAAAAGCTGGATCTGTGAGGATTCTCATGATACTCTTTTCGTCTGGCATTAAGCCTGCAGACTTTTTGGTTTGTAGCCACAAATTAAATGCAAAATAATGTTTAAAAGCTTGTGTTAGAAGATGGGCTAGCAGCATAGGCGGAGTTTCACTTTTGTGCTTGGGGGGGCACCTACCAGGCCAGCAGACCACGAGCTCAATTTTTTTTTTTATATCATATTTATATATCATTCATTCTACATATAAAATACATTTACAATGAACAATGACTTTATACCAGTGATTCTCAATTATTTTCTGTCACGCCCCCCTAGGAAGAGGTAAAGGTATTTTCGCACGGGCCTTATTGTTTCCATGGCAACGCGTCATGCTTGTCACCTGACATACCGCAGTCACAAAAAGTGCTGTATAATAGATAATTCAAAATAGTCACCAACTTGTTGGCTCAACTTGTTGAAACCTAAAAGAAATATTATGTGGTTGAAAACACTGAATTGGTGTGATAAATGACAAGCTCTGAGCACGTCTTTTTTTGGATCAGTGCCAGATATCGCGTGAAAACACATGTGAAATGAGTGGTTGATCACGTGACGCATATGAACACCGGTGTGATCGTACACGTCAAAGGATGAGGGGATGGTTATCTGAACTTCATTTATGCTGCTCTTGTTCAGTGCAAGAAAACCTACTTCCTGGCAAAAAAAGCATGTACCCCAGGGTAACCCCCACTATTTGAGAACCACTGCTTTATACAAAGAATAGAGCGAATAGAACAGATTCTTTATAGTTTTTGTTTTGTTTTGCATCGGCAGTGATAGGGTTAACACGGGGAGTTCAGAAGTGCAAAGTGAGTGTGTTAGACGGGTGCGCTCGCTTGTTACAGTGTGTTCTTGTTCGTTCCGATTAAAGTTAATAAACAGAGCCTCCCTTGACCTGTCATAGAACTACTTCAGACATTACAATATCTTACCTAATGCAGAAGAAGCCGCCACTTTTTCCGGAAGGCGTAGATGTCCACTGTCTTCTCTTCTGATAGATTTGACACTTTTAGTAGTTGATTTATAAAAAAAAACAAAGAATGTCCATTTTGTTGATTCAGTGCGTAAAACAGAACGAGAAGAGCGTCCAATCACGTACCGCGATACTTTGAGATTCGCAAATCGCGGGAGAATGTAATAAAGCTACTGTAATTAAAAATTAAATACAGTAATTAAAAATTAATTAGCCATATCTTACTCATTCTATACACAGAACTAATAAGATAAGACAAATAAAATGAGAAAATGTGAATTCTGTAATTAAAAAAAAAATATTCAAAGCATCAGGCAGGCATTAATTGGCTCTGGTCTAGGGGGGCAGTGCCCCCCCAAACTCCGCCTATGGCTAGCAGTAAGGAGACATGTCCACTAATTGTGGACAAAAATTTTGTTAAAAACCATTAGCTTGATATGATCAGACACTTCTGTTTTTAAAACTGTATTTGTTAGAATCATGTGACATAGTGGGCCAAAGTGACATAAAGTCATAGTCCTTTTGTCTAGAGCGTTTATTAAAATAGAATGTGACAGACTACTTTGGTGCTTAGCAAGATCTAGATGTGTATATGTGCTCACCCAAGAGTTTGCTCCCTTCCTGATTTATTTTGTGTGTGTGTGTGTGCGCGCATGTTTATCAAATTTTGGTTTATCACACCTGAGTTCAATTTCTCTAGCCACACCCTGGCCTGATTATTACCTCACTTGTTCTCAATCAAGAAATCACTTAAATAGGACCTGCTTGACAAAGTGAAGTAGACCAAAAGATCTTCAAAAGCTAGACATCATGCCGAGATCCAAAGAAATCCAGAAACAAATGAAAAAGAAAGAAATTAAGATCTATCAGTCTGGAAAAGGTTCTAAAGCCATTTCTAAAGCTTTGGGACTCACAGTGAGAGCCATTATCCACAAATGATGAAAACATGGAACAGTGCTGAACCTGCCAAGGAGTAGCCGGACGACCAAAATTACCCCAAGAGCGCAGCGACGACTCATCCAAGAGGTCTCAAAATGAAGCCTTTGGAGTGACCTAGTCATAGTTCTGACCTAAATTCTATTGAGATGCTATGGCATGGCCTTAAAAAGGCAGTTCATCCTCAAACCTTCCAATGTGGCTGAATTACAACAGTTGTGCAAAGATGAGTGGACCAGAATTCCTCCACAGCGACGTTAAAGACTCAAAGTCTCAGTGTTATCCTTGACCAATATTTAAAATTGTTTGATGATCTGAAACATTTAAGTGTGACAAACATGCAAAAAAGAGAAAAAAGAAATCAGGAAGGATGCCTGTGAGCAATAATGTGATCTGATCTCTCTCCCTTGTTGTTTTTCAGATTAAAATAGAACTATGCAGAGAAATATGTTCAGGGCAGCATAACGGATAAGATTTCAGACTGTTTAAAGAAAGCACAGCGGTTCAGCTTGATATGAAACTAGACTGAGGTTTAAAATCCGTTATTGCACAGTTGAGCATAGGACTTAAAGGAATAGTTTACTCAAGTGATTAGTTTACTTGTTTACTAGAAAGTTCTGTCATCATTTACTCACCCTCATGTCAAGATTAGATATTTTGAACAATGTGTCACAACAATTCAATTATTTATAATAAAAAAAATTCTGTTTGGACAGAAAATATGGAACTGAAATATTTTTTTCCCAAAGAAGACAAAGTCATACAGGTTACGTTCCTTTAACCAAATTCCTACTATAGGTCAATTTTTTACTAAAAGAGCTTTATAAATGACTAGAAATATAATGAAAACATATTTCCTTATGGAAACCTTGTGCATTTAGGTCATGACCTAAATATTTTGATTTCTTAAAAAAGCCTTTGGCCATATGGTGATTTAAAATCAGTAAGGTTGAGCAGAGGCAGCCTTTGGAAAGAAGCTGTCAGGGCCGACTCACAACAGGAGTTTAGACGAGGCTCAAACTAGAGACGTCCAAAAGAAATATACAGACAAGGATAGTTCTCAATACTTTTTATACAGTTTGTGTCTATTTTCTGAGCAGACTGAACTGCACTGCTGACGCAGCTCCTAACATTTCAGACTCCTCCAGACTTACTTTTTTAATGAGATGTCCTTTTTCACAGAAGCAATAAATGCTGTCCACCTACCTCCAGCGATTGAGATGCAATTACTGTCTCAGTGAAATCATGACACACCTTTAAATCATTATAATCCTAGTTTAACGTACACAAGAAGTTTTTAAATGTGTCTCTCTTTTAGGGATAAATCCAGTTTTCCACTGCACATTAATTGAGGGGTCTGGCATCTTATTCCTCCCCACAGAATTGCATAATGTTTTTATTTTTATTTTTACAAGCAACAGAGGGTCTGTTAATAATCGGTCAGTTTTCCCCAACTCATTGTTCAGCATGTTCCACAGTTATCAGCTTGTCTTTGTGGATTAGGCCAGAGATTGTTACAACCACAGAGTCTCCAGGCGAATCTGTCTGGAGAACTCTCAAGTGCTCCTCTTCTTTACGTCTCTGGGACCCTAATGACTCGTAATGACCCACTAAATTAAACGCAACCTCTCAAACATGTATTGAGATAATCAGATTTGTGAAAATACAGTATGCTCAGTATTCCCAGCAATAGTTTAGCATAAAGACTAGAATAGCACACAGTGGTGCCATCTGTTTTGAACCTTTTTAGAGATATTTTACATTTTAGCCTCTTTGAAATAGACTCCAATCCACAAAACAGATGGGAAAATATTGTTTCTCTCCAATTGCAATGTTATAATTGTTCTGACGTATGCCCATGTGCAAAAGATTATAAATTCATGTAATTAATTGGAAAAACATGCTATATTTTCTCATTAAACCCATTGCAAAAACTAAGCTGAAACCCTTCTTCTCTCCCCTTCATGTTTTCGACCTGTTCTGTCTGTCCTTGGCACCATCACTGTACTTAGGTTTGGCAAAGATAAAATGTAGTTGGGACATTGTGAGTGGGAAAATCTGACTGCTTTTGTCCTCCTAAAATGATGCCATTGTAAAAGTTATTAAACTTGATTTTTTGACTCGTGGCACAAGCTGGCAAACACATACACTCACAATAAGAGTCACAACTCTACCGGTCAGTTAGAAAACATACTAGCAGCAAGAATCTTCAAACACGTACAAAGAGACACGTACTGTAATATTTGATACAGACATGCACATCTAATGTATTATAGAGAGCTTTTACCATGCTCAAAGTTTTGCAGTCTTGTTCAGTTATTAATAAGACATATGATGTTTATTGTATTTAATATAATGTAATTAATGCTTTTGATATTTTAGTTTGACATCCCTTCCTCCCTTCCTTGCTAAAGGGATATTATTGTAAATACTTTGTACAGTGGTAAAGGTCAAGGTTTGACCTGACGTTCATAGGCTGTCAGGTGCCTCCTTACTGAATAAAGCGAGCTGCTCTCCCTTGCCAAAAAGATAGTGGATTTTGTGGATGAAGTCTGTTGGACATGGATGAGAGAGCACACTGAGAATAGATCCATGGCCCCAGTGCACAGCGAGCGGTCTGGAATCCCAGCCTGCCCCTGTGGATCGGGCCAGGGAGATTCTCTACATGACTGGAGGATCACCCACACAGCTGCCAGAACCACACACACATGCACACACACATACACACCAGCACACTTCACCACCTAGTTAGAGCCCTGAGGAGAACGCCCAACACACACATGTGCAGACACACACATTGAGAGCATATGTGGCATCTCACCCGTTCTCATGTGATCTCATGTACAGTAGATGTGTTCACATCTACTGTCCAAATGACTAAATTCAGTCAGAACATTGTTTCATTTCAAACATGTACACACGAGGTTAATCAGAGTCTTTATTTAATACATTATCTAAAACTCTTTCCACGTACTTCGTTGTGACCTTCCTGTCACCGGCCCCGTTCTATTTCTGTTTATCCAATGTGTAACGCTGGACAGGCTTTTGGACGAGTCCACAGTAATACCTCTGAGATCAAAGTGGTGTGTGGTATGACGCTAACATGGTGTAATTTATAGATTCGGTCTGTGTCAGTTGCGTCGTTCCACCCTGCTACACTCACGCACTTACTCTCGTACTCTCTGAGGGCAACGATGTCAGCACGTCCTCGTAACCTCAGATTTATGTTTAAAGTCAACTAGCTTCTTCTCATATCCTGGCCCAACCTTCACACTGTTATTGTATGATGTATGTAATTATGTTTTAGTCATTTAAAGCTTTCTGAACATGGATGAAAACACTAAATATTTGGTGTAAACGCATTGCTTTAATTGGTGATGTGCCTGGGGAAATTAGTGGCTGAATGTGATCGAGATGGAGAACAGACACTTGGTACACTGGAGCACTGCGTGCTCAGACAGCTGAAGCTGTCTCTCATCTCTGCACCTGCTCTGTTCTCCCTTGTGTCCTCTCTCAGAGAGAAAGAAAAGGAGAGAGATGGAAACTACCAGCACCTGCTGTGTGAAGAATATGACAAGGAAAGAAGAGTTGATTTAAAAAAAATTATATAAATTTTAAAATTATTTGAAAAAATAATATTTTATATATTTTTAAATTAAGTATTTAAAAAAACATACGGTAATTAAAAAAAAAATATATACCACTAAAAGTTCTGCAGGAGAAGGGATTGAAACTCCTAAACAATCAAACAATCTGAAAGATGGAGATTTCACAAGAATTAACGGATGAATTAAAGCATCCACTGGTACTTGTAAAGAAGATATTGCTGATATTTGCTGTTTTGACTTCTCTCTATCTTTCAGAGTTACTGGAGACAAAAACCATACGGCCGTTCAGTTTCTCCTTCAACACCAGTGACTACCGAATCCTGCACATGGACCAAGACCAAGGACGGCTTTACCTGGGCAGCCGTGAATACCTTGTCTCTCTAGACATGCAAAATGTCAATAAAGAACCCCTTATTGTAAGACACTATTGAATTATCATGTTGTGGAATAATTCTTTCTTATTGTAAGGAGTAAATATTAACCCTTCCAATTGTATAGCAGTTTCATGGTTCTTTTGCTACTGTTTTTGTGAAGCATCTAATAGGTTTGTGTGTTTTCAGATTCACTGGCCAGCAACAGCACAAAGAAAGGGAGAGTGTAAATTAACTGGCAAAGGTGGACAGGTACAGGCTGTTTTGATTCATCATCACTGAATCATTTTGACAAAGAAATACAAACGCCTTTTTTCTCATTTGTGTGTTCTCAGGGAGAGTGTGCTAACTTTGTGCGTCTGATTGAGCCGTGGAACAGAACTCACCTGTACACCTGCGGCACAGGAGCTTATAAACCCATCTGCACCTTCATCAACAGAGGCTGGAGAGCTGAGGTACACACACACACACACACACACACACACACATACATAGACACCAGCACTGTTCATTTTGTAAACAAAATTTCTTTGAAGAAAATTGTTTTTTTTCATCAGCAATAGCACTATACTGACCATAGAACAAAACGATAACACTTTTTTTAATTGAATGTGTTTTAATAATTTTTCATCATGCTCGCGTCGCCTTTTACACTTGACATTTTGCACATTATCATCAATCAGTATTTTTTTCGTAGTCTTTTATTATTTACCAGTTCAAAGGACTAAAGGACATTTTTGTCAAAATATAAAAACCTGACTAAAACACAACAATGAAAATGAACTTTCACATGGTGTGTGTGTGTGTTTGATCGTGTGTAGGAATACCTCTTCCGGCTTGTTCCTGGTTATGTGGACTCTGGAAAGGGAAAGTCTCCTTATGATCCCCGGCAGGAGAACGCAGCAGCTCTGATCAGTAAGATCTTTCTCTTTCTCTTTCTCTCTCTTTCTCTCTCTCTCTCAAAACAAAAGCACATAGTCAAGCTTCAAAAAACACAAATGCAATTTTTTAGGTTTATTTTTAATTTTTAAAGTTCACCAGGGCTGCATTTATTTAATGTAAAAGCAGTGAAAACTATAAAATTGTGAAATATTACTATAATTTAAAATAACTGTTTTCTACTTCAATATATCATAAAACATAATTTATTCCTATGATGAAAAATCAGAATTTTTCGCATAATTACTAAATTGCATAATTGCAGTCTTCAGAGACTTCACTGATTTGATAAATAGAAGGTTCAAAAGAACAGCATTTTTAAAAATAGAAATATTTTGTAACTGTATACGTCTTTAATGTATGTTATCAATTTATTGTGTCCTTGCTGAATAAAAGTATTTAATTCTTCTTCTTTTTTTATTACTGACCTCAAACATTTGAACGGTAGTGTATTTTACTGTCAAGATTTTGCACTTTACTCCGGAAATATTTATCATTATTAGCTCTCTCCACCAGCGTTTTTGAAAAAACAATATCTGAATTTGCTAAATATGATAAAAAAATAGCAGACCCTCTGCTTTTAAACAAAACAACAGTTGTTTTATTCTGCATTCTTTTTTTATGAACACTTTCATTTTGTTCAAAGACTACATCTGGATCGGATTCAGAACGATGTTCAGACTTAAAAGAGTAGATAAAATCCATCAACACCCTAAAACTTGCACAGTTCTCATCCTCTGTCAACGTTTCATTCATTCTGGCAGTTTTGATTTATATGCTGTTTAACGTTGGTTACTTTACATATGCTATCGATTGTTTTTGCGTCTTTTTTACCTAGTTTTATCCAGAGATGTGCAATAGCGCCCCCTACCATATAACAGTGAAAACACAAAAAGACGGAAAATTATGTCAATGGCAGGGAAAGAGTTAAAAATTGATCTACTGCAGTTATGGAAATTAATTTGTCAAAAGATTGTGTGGAAACTTTTCAATAAAGCACTTGTATGAATATCCTCTAGCAGCAGAAATGGGCTAGTATATAGTATAAATCTAGCCAGTCTTCATCCATCATGATCTCTCTCTCTCCACATTACTCTCATTCAGATGGTAACCTGTATGCTGGTGTACATGTGGACTTTATGGGCACAGATCCAGCCATCTTCAGAACCTTGGGAGACCGTCCTGCTGTCAGAACTGAGCAGTACGACTCCCGATGGCTGAACGGTACGATATGAACAAATGAGTGAAGTGATTCAAATGAAAGACAGACCGATAAAAAATATTATCCCTTTAGCTCTTTACAAATCTTTTTTTATCTCTCTACCAGAGCCAGTGTTTATAAAAATCCAGAAGATTCCAGACAGTGCGGAGAAGAATGATGATAAGCTTTACTTCTTCTTTCGGGAGAAGAGTTTAGATACTTCGGGGGGCAGCGCTCCGAGCGTCCTCGCGAGAGTAGGCCGAGTTTGTCTGGTGAGAAAATCCAGATGCTAGACTCTGAAGAAGCTAAACTGAACTGACTTAATAATCAACTTTTAATCATGATGTATGTAAATCAGATGAACCCAAAGTTTGTTTAAAGTCTAATCTCTTATCTGTTTGTGTGCTTTACATCCAGAATGATGATGGAGGTCAAAGGTCATTGGTGAATAAGTGGACGACGTTCCTCAAAGCACGACTGGTCTGTTCTGTGATTGGTGCAGATGGTGTTGAGACTTACTTTGATGAACTGAGTATGGCATATGTTTTTCTCTCCTCTGTGATCACAACATGTCCATGATCAGCTCTCTGTCTGTCTCTGATGTCTGATATCTGTTTGTTTTAAAGGGGACGTTTTCATCCAGAGGACCCATGATGAACGGAACCCCATCGTGTATGCTGTGTTCTCCACAGCTGGGTTAGATAATCTCTCATGCAAACATGAAATACTTACTCTACTATTCAAAGGTTTTTAGTAAAAATAAATCCAAAATAAATCACTACTTTTATTCAACAAGGATGCATTCAATTTATCAAGCATTGATCAATTATTACAGTGTTATTAAAAATTCTGTTTTCAGGTAAATTATGTTCTTTTGAACCATTCATCAAAGACTGATTTAAAAAATGTATCACGATTTCCACAAAATATTAAGCAGAACAAAATCAGGATTTCTGTAGGATCACGTGCGGTAGACTGGAGTAATGATGCTAAAAAATAGAAAATAGTCATTTTATATTGTAATAATATGTCACAATATTTCTGTTTATTGTAAAATATATGTAGTCTTGGCAAGCATAAGAGAAACCAAAGAAAACATAATCTCCAGTTCAAACCTTTGAACGGTAGTGTAAGTACACAGGAGACTTTTGTAGTCTAAACATCTTTTAATTATAGATTTAAATTGATAGTTGACCCCAAAATAAAAATTCTGTCATTTACAGAACACACATCATTCCAAACTGTTATGGCTTCCTTTCTCACAAGGAACACAAAACTTTATATTTAGCTTCTTTTTTCTTTTCTTTTTTTTTTTACAACAGATATTTAGTTTCTCTCTTTGACAAAGCTATCATATTGAAAACGTATAGTCCACCAAGCAAGTAAAATTACTTCTCTGGTACTTTTCTATGTTTTTAGAGCTTGGCAGTCACCAGTTTCTTTTGTTGTGTGCCTTTTGACAATATGCCATTTGATTGTGAAGCAATATAAAAAAAAAGCCCAAAGTAAAATACATAAAATTAAACAAGTAAATAGGCAAGCCATATGCAGGCTCTTATATATGAATTATAAAGATGAAATGTTATATTAAAAGTTCTATTCCTTCAAATTAGTGTTTATGTTGATTGCCTTTTGTTAAGTGAGTCATGATGCCAATGCTGTTTCTCTCTGTTCCTCTCCAGCTCTGTGTTTAAAGGCTCTGCTGTGTGTGTGTACTCTATGGCGGACATCAGAAATGTCTTCAATGGACCCTTTTCTCACAAACATGGTCACAACTATCAGTGGACACCCTACACGGGCAAAATCCCTTACCCTCGCCCGGGGACTGTGAGTATTGCTTATGAAGACCAGTTTCATTGTTGATTCTTTGTTATTATCTATCTCATTCCTTTTTGCTCTTTCTGCTCTTGCTTTATTGTTTAGTGTCCTGGAGGAACCTTCACCCCTGATCTCCACACTACTAAAGCCTTCTCTGACGAGGCTGTAAACTTTGTACGTGCCCATCCGCTGATGTATCAACCTATATATCCGATACACAAGCGCCCCCTGGTGGTCAGGACTGGTGTTGATTACCGTTTTACCACTATTGCTGTGGACCTGGTGGATGCTGTGGATGGAAGATACGAGGTGCTTTTCCTGGGCACAGGTTAGACATTTTTTACTATGTCAGATTCTTCCTATTTGGTTACATGCAGGATGAGCATGTGAAGGTGCACTGTTGTAATGTGAACCGTCTTATTTGCACATTTTATGATAACATGGCCAATCTCATAGCTTTACTTCTGATTCTCCTTGAACTTTAGATCGTGGAACAGTCCAGAAGGTGATTGTCCTACCAAAAGACATAAGCACAACAGAAGAGCTCGTTTTGGAAGAGGTTGAGGTTTTTAAGGTACAAAAATAGAGATTTTTCATATCTTTTTCATAACTTTTGCTGTTACATAATCTCTTGGGTGGAAATGACCCTAAAAATACTACAATGGTGATTTTAAATTATGTAAAAAAAATCTTTTTTTCCTTTCCTATTTTCAGTCTTCAGCAGCTGTCAAAACCTTGAAGATTTCTTCTAAAAGGGTAAAAATGTCCTAGTTTTAATAATCTTACAGCCATAAAACCAGTGTCGTTTTAGTATTATTAATATACTATTATAGTTTTTGTTAATATTTTGAATTGGGTGTTATTTTACATTTTAAGATTTTATTTTCATTTTGTTTTCATTTTAGTTTGTAAAGGTTTTTGTCATTTATTTGTTTTCGTGTCCATGTTACCTGATTTGTAAAAAAAAACAAAAAACTGTGCTGTTTCTAAGCCTGTTGTCTTTCTCTCTTGCGGTTTATAGCAACAGTTGTACGTGTCCTCAGAAAGGGGTCTTACCCAGGTCTCCCTGCACAGGTGTGCCGTTTATGGCAAGGCCTGTTCGGACTGCTGCCTGGCCCGAGACCCTTATTGTGCCTGGGATGGAGAACACTGCTCTGCTTTTACCCCGGCTACCAAAAGGTCAGAACACATTCATTTATTTACCCTGACAGGTGGTTCATGATCCTAACTGTGCAAGTTGATATCTAGATTTCATTAACTGCCCATATTTATACCGATCACACTGTCAAAACTTTGCATATTGGTCTGTAACAGAACTACTGAACCATTACAAAATAAACAGAAACGTTTATTTTACAGTGAAAGTAGTCCGTAAGCTTTTAACCACAACCATCTGCAAATTAATCCTTAGGAGAAGCAGAAGGCAAGATATCAAACACGGAGATCCCTTAAGGCAGTGCAGAGGATTCAACGCTAAAGGTTTGTAAACACCCTTTTAAGTCATACTGAATAACAGTGCCAGAGATCTTCAGAAACTTGAATGTGGCCCTTCTCCGATGCTCTCAGTAGAGAAGCGTCTGCGGGAGACAGTGCAGTTTGGAGTTGAGGGGAGCAGCACGTTCCTGGAGTGCCAGCCACGGTCCCCACAGGCCACTGTCAAATGGCTCTACCAGAAGGACGGCAAGCGAAAAGCTGTAAGACTCTTGTGTTACCATTATCACTTTTTTTAATAAATAGATGCTTCACTCGAAAATTTCATCATTTACTCACACTGTACAAAAATCTATTGCATAATTTATGGTCAAAAAACAAAACAAAAAACCGGAAGCTGTAGTTGATCGAACTTTACCATAAAAATGTGGCAGCAACATTTTAAGATTTGATGGATATAACTATAAAACATGTTTTTTTCACTGATGTAATGTTATTTATATATATATATATATATATATATATAAGCCTAATGAAGTAATAAAATATGTTTTGTGCATTTTATAATACACTGACAAACACCAAGCTCATCAAAATTAGCTTTTCCAGAAGCTGAGGTAAACAATAATAAATAGAAGTAGCACACAGTGTTATGCACGCAAACACAAAACACTGTGGTAAGACAAAATTAAAATAATTCAATGTACATTAATTCAACAACAAAAGACGTAGCATCGTAAAAGTTTTGGTGAACATTACATGTAATGCTTTTTGAAAGTAACTAATAAAGTAGCATACTACACTATTCACAACTACCGTATTTCCCCGTATATAACCCGCAGACGCAGATAATCCACGCCCTCATACAGCCCGCGGGTTTTGGGGTTTTGTGTAAAAAAAAAACCGTCTGCATAACCCGCACCTTTATATAACCCGCACTCATAGATTTATGAACTTTTTTTTGTGTAAGTTCACATTTCGAATTTCGAATGTTGCTCGCATGACGTCAATTACCCATAACTGTTCAGGCTCGGTACACAGTGCTTGTGCGCGAAATTCAAACAATAAGAAAACAAGCACAAGTCCGAATTGGAACAAAAAGAAAAAGCAGTCTCTCCCGCTGTGCAGCAGCACGTCCCTTAAGAAGCGATTCTACAGCTGTTGATCATCGGATGAGATGAGAAGAGCACGCCCTCATGGCAGCACAGCCAATCACATCTTCTTGCATGATTGACAGGTCAGACAGCCTATCAGCGCCAGCTGTCAGAGTGACAGTACAAGGGCCAGAGACAACAACCCTCGCAAGAAAGAAAAACAGAAAGAAAATACCACAAAAAAACCTTACATCCGTAGGGATGTAACAAATATATTGAAATATTATTACGTGTTTGTAGGGTTTGTAAAATCTGGTATAACCCATGGGTTATATGCGGGAAAATACGGTAAATATGAAATTCTGAAAATATGAAACCACATGAAATTTGTTGTTTTTTACTGTATAGTAAGGGAAATTAACATAAAAAATTAACAGGTGTTTACCATAGCATTTTTACTCTTAAAATTACTATTATATTTTACAGTGCACTCTCATGTCGTTTCAAACCTCTATGACTTTATTTCTTTTGTGGAAAACAATTCTCTGTTTTTTTTTTTGTAATTTATTGAAAGTCAAGAGACTCTAATATAGTTTGGACCCCATTGAGAAATTGTTTAAAATATCTCCTTTGTGTTCCGCCTCATTAATTTAGAGGACATAAAAGACTTTTCTCTTTCAGCTTAGTCGAGACAAAGAGGTCTTGAAAACTGGGCATGGCATCCTGCTGAAATCTCTCGCCCAATCGGATGCCGGCCTTTACCACTGCCTGGCAACCGAGAACAACTTCAAACACACCGTTGCACGCATCTCCCTAAGGATCCTGGACCGGGAGATTGTGGAGGCGCTGACCGAGTCAGATGTCCCTGTAGAACCAGAGCACCGTCGCCACCATTCCCATCACCACCCTCCACCCCCACCCCCTCCGCCTCAGTCCCACCCACCTCCTCTCCAGCTCCACCCGCAGCCTGAAGTGCGTCTCATCAACCAATACTGCCAATCCTACAGGCAGCAGATACAAAGCCCACCACACAAAGCCAAACGCAACAACCGCAGGCACACAGGAGAACAGGAAGAGGAGGAGCTACAGGAACAGTGAATGGAACAGCATTGTTGAACATGTCCCCCGTCTTTATATACTTCCTCCAGGCAAACTTCCATTCTTTGGTTTAGATTGATTCATTAGATGTATCAGACTGTGTCTGAACTAAATTGATTTTCATTTTGAGGTACAGCTTGATGCACTTAGCTCCACTAACTAATATAAATCTGGCTTTGATGTGCTCACTTCCATAGTTAGTGTTAAACTTAAATTACACTGTTTTTTAAATAAATTCCTTAAAACATTCAGCCACACCAGCAAAACTACTGCCGTATTATGTCAAATATAAGCTATTCCCTTTTCAGATTAAGTACACAGATACTTCAGTGTACTTACTTCAGAAACATTTGAAAACATTTTTGCTTTGAATTATAGAGGCTTCAAAAAGTTGAATTTAAAGATTACTGATGCAGTTAGGCATCTCTAAACACCAAGAATATTAAATGCTTTATTACAAGAAATGTTCTAGCACATTTAAAAGTACGCATCTGCACGACTAATTATAGCACAATACACCTTGCCATCATTTTGACCACTGACGTTTTTACTTTTCTTGGCATTTGTAGTTTTTTACTATAGATTTTTTTTATTGGAAAGTCATTTGAAGAACAGATCAATTTGAATGGAGGACTAGAAATGACAATGAATACATTTAGATGCATGCATTTGGCAGATGCTTTAATCCAAAGCGACTTACATTGCATTCAAGGAACACATTGAATCAGTTCTTGCTTTCCCTGGGATCGAACCCATGATCTTGGCGTTGTAAACACCAATGCTCTACTGGTTTAGCTACAGGAAAGCTATATAATAACATTTTTCAGGTTTCAAACATATTTCTGTCACTTTATCTTTGTGTCATTTATAATCCTCCGCACATTTGATTTTAGTCTTGATTCATGACAGAAATTGAAAACTTAGAAAACTTAGAAAACTGATAAGCAACTTCCACCAAAAGTGATATTTCTGGATCATTTGCATGTTTCATATAAAACTTCAGATTGATTGTGAATGAAAAATGATCGAAAATAACAATATTGGTTATTAGATTTTTAAAAAAGTATTTTACAAGTGTCAAATTATGTGGATTATCAAAATATTTATCTAATACTAAAAATATTATATATTTTGTCTTCTTTTTGTAGTGGAACAAGCTGCTCTAATTTCATGATTTGTAACATGATTGGATCATTGCCCTGGAAATTTTAGCGTTTTATTATGACAAAACTGTGGACCAAAATGAAAGTCATGGGATTTGCAAAAATGAACATGCTTATAGGAATCATGCATCAGTATCTCTCCCTTGTAGTGAATGAAATCAATATGAAAAGCCTCAATACGTACTTCACATTGCATTTTTGAAATTTTTAATCTTTGAATGTGAAAGCAACCAAAATGCGAGTCAGTTATTCTCTTATTTTGTATTGTATCGTTCATCCCCCAGCAAGCAGAGCTTCCCTGATTTGAACTTCTGTATATAGATACAGTTTTTTCAGTCTGGTCTCTTCTATCCTTGACTCTGGACTCTGATGATAGTCGGACCACTAAAAACATTCTCATTTTCAATCCATAATCAAAACATGTTGTATTCCACGGTTTGTCAATGGTGATATGTGGTCATGTTTTTGCTTGTGTATAAACACAGTATCTGTGCTTTGTGTTGTGTGACAATGACACATGTACATAGGATATGTATGTATTCGACTAGTCACTGGTCAGGATTCAAAACCAACCTCCTATCTTTCCTCATCCCTCCCATGACCCTCTATCTCTCTCTCTTTCTCTTTCTCTCACCCACACCATACAACATATTTATTGTGAGAGTGTACATATTCATGCGAGTTGTGCTCTTTGGTGGTGGGACAGGGCTGGTTTTGATGGAAATTGTCATTTTATGTAATGTTTATTAACAGGACCAGGACACATGGAGAGATACCGAGGAGAAAGAGGTAGATTTTTTTTGGAGCAACTGTAAATGTTTGATTAGTGTTTTAACACTGAAACACATTTAAATGAATCCTCAAAAATAAAATGGGTAAACAAATCAGTTAATTTTATCAGCTCACGTGATAATTGTTTTGAATACGACGCAACACAATTCATATTTGCAGTGTTTCCAGCCAGAAATGTCTACCTCTTTGAGCACTTTCTATGGAATATCATTTAGCACCAAACTATAGGACAAAGGCAAAGAGAATGTGTTGTATGATTTTCTTCTGGAAACATCTACTTTGTCTGGCCCGCTAATGTCATTATTTTGAAAGGATAAGAGGCTCTCTCTTCATTGGATTTCGGAGGCATATGTATAATGACTGTGTATAAAAAGCGCTCAATGAAGCGCTTGGTTGTTTTAACCCCAGACATGTTATTTGGTCTTGAAGGGTGGAGAACAAACTCTATAGTCCAAACCGCATTTCTTTCCTCTCCACAAAGATGTTATTGTGCAACATGACGTTCGAGTCTATCTCTGAGGAACCTTAATGCCACATAGACTTTCTTTGTCCTGTTGTGTCTTTTCTTTGGTGTTGGTTGTTGAACTAAACAGAAACTTCCTAAATATGGTTGCTTCATAAATATTTCCTCTTTGTATTTACAGATGTTTGTGTAGGTTCATGTTAATGTGATTGTTTGTGATGAACATTATTTTATTATCACGGTATTCTGGGGTTTGGGAGTCATAATAGGTGTTTTTTAAAGCAATAACAATAAACTGCTGTTTTTGTTTTTAGCCTGTTTTTTTTTATGTCTGAACACCTAACATGTTTTCTGAAATGTTTCACAGAGGTTTAAGTCTAGTCCTAGACTAAAATGCATATTTGAGCTGTTTGAACTAAATGCAACTTGCACTGGCATTTCCTAAAGTATGTCAGTGCTATTGTTTTGTCTCACGATGTACACCAATAGGATTTTTTTTTCAAATGCACGTCTAATAATTTAAATAAGGCCTAATGCTGGTTTAGTCTAAGTCCTGTCTGTGAAACCAGGCCTAGATTACATTATATGTATATTATATACAATACTGTATATTACACTTATTATAATTATATTTTCAATTTTTTTTAAATCATTACAAAGATTCTAAGAATACTTGTATATTAATAGCCTGTTGTTGTTCATCTTTTTTATCTAATACTTCCACATTAGTCCTGTAGGGGGAAGTCCTATGCAGCCCACAAATACACAGAACATGTCTTTACAAAACTTGATATATCTTACCTTGACAAGAATAACATTATGGGTTTGTGGTTGAGGGAGAAATATTTGGAAAAAGACCGTTGTTGAGTAAAAAGTATGCGCAAACAGAAGGAAATATCCAACATAGTGCTGCGGTTAAGCTTGGCGGTCCTACTGTTTGGATGAAATCTAACACCACTCCTGGTTTGCCTCAACTGAAGTTCCTTCTTCTTGAATGAACTCGCACTGAACTATGGCAGCACAAAGCCAGATCAGTCTTTGAAACAAGAGTGAGACAAAATGCAAAACAGGCTTGATATCTAGTCATTATCAGAGTTAGGTTTATATTGCTTTATTGGATTTCCAGGAGATCCTTCAGATCATTCAGTGCAACTTTAATCTGGGATAAAAGATTTCATGCCTATTGAAAAAATTATTTCCACGAGCTCATTGTGCTGATTTAGATGAGAACCAAGAGCAGAGATAAGCATTAGTCATCCCATTCATCCTCTTCCTCTTCATCACCGCCATCATCATCTTCGTCACCTGAAAAAAAGCAAAGAAAAATAAGATACATCAATATTACTATAAGAACCAGTGAATCACTAGAACATGAAAATAGTGTTGGGTAACACATTACAAGTAATGAAATCAGATTACTTTTTATGAAGTAGTATAGTAACGTACTAATATATGTACAACTAAATATCTGACATATTTAAATAAGTTATGCAAATTAGTTTCCCCCTGTATTGACTGACAGCTCTCCTGTACTTGTGTTGAGAGAAATCGTAAATTGCAGTGATATTGTGTGTATTGAGCGAACATGATGGTTTTTGTAGTTCTAGACTAAATGTAAGCGTGCATTTAATCATCTCACTTACACAAAACAGATTCAGTATTTCTCAAAATGAACAAAAACAGAGAAATGCAAACTCTGAAAATTACGCAAACCGCAATAGTTAATATGGCTAAATAATACGATATACTTTATGCATTTAATTTAACTTTATTAACCAATTTCTTTGCTTCTGACCTTCGATGATCCAATCTGCCCATACTAAGCAAAAATAAACATCACATTTGTGTTTAATTTTTAATTGTTTATTACTTAAGTAAGAATGTTAAACTTTCTTCTTCTTCAACCCAGAATGGCAGTACAACTGAAAGGTTAGTATGAGTTGCGCCCTCTACTGTACAGTCATTCAACGGGTTATCTTTTATAGACTAAATTTGTAAAATATTTATGAAATAAGATACCTGAGGAATGGATAACTTTACTCCTTTTCTGCATCACCATCATTAATGCTCCCACAATTCCCTCTGAGGACTCATCTTGAGCTGGAGGATTAGAGTCTGGAGAATCAGGCACCTGAGATAAACACCATATTGGTTATTCACAACCAAGTAAAGTATAACGCTCCTATAAACTACTGAACAAAATGCACTGCATTTGTGTTAAAATGTCTCGTACATTTTTTAGCACACGTCCGCGACGAATTTCCTCCAATAACGTTCCGCGTCCTCCTCCACCACCAGAAGAAGGAGGAGGAGGTGGAGCTGAGCTGGCAGGGCTACTGGGGAAGTTAGCAGCTGAAGAAGGTGGGGGTGGAGGAGGAGGTGGGGGCGGAGGTGGAGGTGGTGCACCTCCACCCATAGGTGGAGGAGGTGGCTTATGACTGTGGCTGGGTGGAGGTGGGGGTGGAGGACCAGAACGGCCACCAGGTGGTGGTGGACCGCGATGGGGAGGTCCAGGACTGCGCGAAGGTGGTGGAGGGCGTCCAGGTGGGCCTGGGACAGGAGGAAGCCCACCACGGGGTGGAGGAGGTGCAGGGGCTGAATGAGGACCTCCTTGGACAGAAGGGAGAGAGCAGGAATGGCCCGAGAAGCATCAGTGAGGACAACAAAGATCATTAGCATCGCAATGTAACGAAAGTAGCAACAGATACTTTCTTTCATATTGTGACGAACATTTGAATGAAATGGAATATTTAAGTTTCAAAAAGTAAACACGTTAAGAATGAAATAGATTAAACATGCATGGATGAATAGCTCAAGAACAATAAGATAGAATCTTCCTAGATTTTTGTTTTCAATTCTAGTCAAAGTGAAAGGTGATTAGTCACGAGATAACCATGTGAAGTGGCGAATTTGTCCCTCTTTTCTGCTCGAGATATTAGGGTTCGGCGACATAAAAGAATCGACATCACGATAAGAAAATGCTAAGACAAATATGGAGTTTGGCGGTTCCACTTCAAAAACATCGACATAATAGGATTGGCGAGTTAACCAAGGTAGAGATAAGTGAACTCCACTGTATTCCACACAGAGTTAAATGGTAAACGATTTGTGATTATTATTTTAAAATGAGCTTACCCTGTTTCCTCATTTCCTCTTTTACTGCATCCAGCCCTCCAGATTGCTCAATGAAGTCATAGATTAGCTTAGATGTTTCTTTATCTGCCAGCTGGGCATCACTGATACCAGCACTGTTGAACAGTTTCTTCAAGTCAGGGTCGAGATTGTTGGTCTGTTGGCCAAAGTCAGTGTTCACATAAATGCTACTTTTTGTCCTTTTTTTTACATTTCAGAAATGCTATTTGCTAAATCAGAATTAGCACTGAAGATCAGTTGATGTGACAAAATGTTCTATATGCATTAAGGAAAAAGCAATTCTTACATCAAAACCAGAGTTTGGATCCCACCCAATATGAGTGACGTGTCTAAAAAGGAAAGAGAGGCACAGACAGCGTCAACTTGTGGAACAAAAACACAAAGTGAGTCTCAAACTTTTAGTAAAAATGTCTTACTTGAATCCACTAGGAGCTCCAATATCTGCTTTAGTGAGCCTTGGACCTTTCTTATTTTTCTTTTTGTCTTTTTTGAAGAGTGAAGCTGGTGCGGGGGTCGGCACTGGGGGAGAGCGGTACCTCGATGCAACAATATCTGGGTTCTGGATGTCTACTGTGGTCATTACACTTGGTTGTGAAACTGGACCTGGTTAATAGACACAGCTGGTTATCAATGCATTCAAACGTAAACCTTGCAGCATGAAAAAATAAATTTCTGGCATCGTGTATTGACCCTTTTGTTGTTCCAAAATCTGTTTGACTTTGCTCTGCTGAAAATATCTTGAAAACGATCTAAAATAATATTAGACCCCACTAAATTTCAAATATGCACTGGGACATTTAAAGAAAAGTCATGATATTAACAGTTTTTTCATTTTTGCGTGAAGCCTTTAAATGTTTCCTACCATTTGTTGGAGGGACTTCTTGTAGTGACCGTTTTTCTGTTAATCAAACAAAGAAAAGTCTTAAAATGCTCATTTATAAATGAGCATTTTAAAATCTAAATCTAAAATCTAAAAATCTAAATCTAAAAACTATGTTTAAATTGAAGACACATACCTTCAGGTGGAGTATGCTGTCTTTTTTCTAAAAATGCACAAAAAAGCACAAGCAGATATTAATAAAATACTCTTTTTTTATTTGCAATGATCCTAGCAAAATTCATATAAAATATAACTGACCTTGGCGGCTGAATCTCTGATTAATCTTATCCTCAGTGACATTTCTGAACACTTCAGCTTCTGTTTCACTGGCAAAGTTCAAACCTACTTGACAGTCCTGAGACACAAATAAAAAAAATCTGACTTTATTTTTTTTAAATGGACATTTCTGGATATTTGTGTCTAAAATGTTAATTTTTGGCTTGAATTCAAGAATTTTAAAGGAGTCTGTACCCACATCAGCTGCAAAACTGTGGAAGAACCTCATTGGACAGGAATATGTCATCTGATTATACAACTCCTGCTCCCAGACCAACTGACCTTGCTAACAAAAATAAATAAATGAAATGAAAACTCACGTAAATGCTTATCAAAGTCTAAATGGTGCTGCCACACTGTGTTTTGAGTTGAGCTGCTGTGACTCAGAACTCAAAGCAGAAGTGTATCTTTATTTAATTCCAGCCTGTTTAATCACAGGTCATCTTCGGTCATGCAAACAGAAGTCAGTATCCATTAATTATATAATTAATTTTATTTTATATAATCTCATGAATGCATAGAGAACGTATCTAACTGCACAATGAACGATGCTTAAACATTATGCCTATAAATTCTGAACATGTTTAAGGATTTTCTGTTTTTACATTTCAAATTCAAATGTGAATTTCTAACCTTTATGTCATAGAGTCGGATGAAATATGAACGTTTAGGGTTGTCCTTGATGAAACACACAACTCCTGTATGTTGAAGACTCCATTGGGTCGGACTGTGAGGAAGAGCCATGTACAACTGAACAACCGCTGTGGCCATAGTCTGCATTCACACATACACAAACAATAAAATGACATAAATAAAAGATTAATAAGTGAAATATCACGGTTGTAAAGTCACCATCGTTCTCTACAACAACAGGAAGTGGCCTCAAGCAGCATTTCCTGTCGCTCTCCAGTTAAACTAGAGTCGCAAACATCAATCCTCAATTCAAACAGGTTAACAATGTTGTGAAATGTACTTTTGGAAGAAAATGAATTATGCTTTTGTGATATTAGAAATTTTCCTGGGTGGAAATAATTACAAAATCAAAACAAACTGGATTAAATAGTTTATCTGTTACAGCAAATTCTGTCACAGGCTGTCATAAACATGTTTTGTATGTAATCTCTTCATCTTTGTCACTTCGCACGCAGGCAACAAAGAAATTGAAAGGCTGGGTGTCACTTTGACCTTTAACTGACATCAGCAGTAAGTGCTCAAATCTCATGACTACCACTCCATGCCTCTACTTTCTAGACTTTCTCTTTTACGTTTGATTGATTTCTATCCCAAGGTTCTTTCTGGAACAGAATGCCCATCTATGATTGGCCTTTTAATCAAAGTTACTTCACTCACCACACATCTCCTTCCCAGCAGCTCCAGCAGGCGTTCATTCTCCTGGCTGCTGAGGAGAGAACTGGGTATGTTCTCCTGCACTTTGGTTTTTCCTTTGCTCATCTCTCCTTGATGAAATGGACACTCAGATCCTTGGGACTCCACGCCTGGGGCCCCTACTCGGCCCACAGTACCTGTCTGAATCCTTTTTGGGCAATTGCAATTCAGGCAAATGATTCAGAGGAACCGTTGCTTCCGTGTTCTAATCTGATGTAAAAGCAGCACAGCAAAAGAGAACAGGAAGAACAAAACCACTGCGCAGATCTGCTCTCAGAATGCCGTACACAGGCACAAGTGCTTTTGGTCATATAAAGGAGGAGGAGCAACATATTTAAGCTCTATACATACACCTGTGAAAACTTTGGAAACATTACATGTTTCTAATTTTTTTTTTTTTTTTTTAAAGAAGTGGTTGCATTTATTTGACCAAAATGTATTTATTTATTTGATAAATATTATTACAAATTAAAATGTGAATATAATTTAAAATGTAATTTATTCCTGTGGTGACAAAGCAAATATTTCAGCATCATTAATCTAGTCTTTAGAGTCACATGAGCTTTCAGAAATCATTCTAATATACTGATTTGGTGCACATGAAATATTTATGATTATTATATGAGTTGTGCTGCTTATACAATAATCCTGCTCAAAATACATCACCTAAAATGAGTAATCTAGATTAAGTTATTATTCATCATGTTTTTTGTAATTAGTATCAGACTACAATTTGCCCAGCACTGCATATAACTTAAAATAACAATAAATTGACAACCAGATAGTAAATAAACCATACACTAATGTAAAATGTAACATACATTGAATATTTAGAATATATATATATATTATTAAATTAAAAGAATAGCCTTAAATACTGAATATACAGTATACAAATATGAATCTGAATATTGGCCTATAGTTAAATCTGAAAACATAAATGTGAATCCTATAACTCTGAATATATAAATATAAAGAATTATAACTTCATATTCAGGATTTATTATAAATACAGATTTTGTATAATTATTACCTGAAAATGACAAATAAGAAGTGAATACTGTGAAGATTGATTTCATATGTAATAAGGGATTCATTAAATAGACATTATAACTGAAGTACTCATACCAAGTACACAGGTGTATGCCAAAAAAAAAAAAGAAAAAGAAAGAAACATACATGTTGCACTTTTTAATACTGACCACACATTTTTTTTATTGAAAATGGTATGGCAAAGTCAAAGGCCAGTTCAGCAAACCAACAAACAAATGTAAAAGCAGTAGAAAAAGGCACTTGTTCAACTGCCAACTCTTTGGTGTGTTTGTGTTTCACATTGGAACTGTCAATCTTTAACTGTTTTCTAATTACCTAACAAACAATGTATTAATTTCTCCTAAAACATAATAAATAGGTATTGCAGGAGAGTGGGAACTTGTAGAGGAGGGGGATTTCCATCCTTTAATGGTTTTAGCATTGGTCTGGAGTGCAAACTGTAAGACTGCAATGAAAGGACTAAGCATCACATTGTCTCGCAGTCTACAGGGGACCGGGAGGACAAGAAATAATTAATTTAATTTAATTTAATTTAATTACATGCAAAGTCTTTGTTCTTTTGTTGTTTAAAGTTAGGATTAGGTTTTTGGCAGCAGCTGGTGTTTTTGCATGCGTAAAAAAAATTAAAGTAGTCATTCTAAAACTTTAAAATTTAAAACCCAGATTTTCCATGTACGGTAGTCTTTTTTCAGTGAGGACTTTTGGTTCCCACTACACAACATTTAAATTTAAAATTAACCACCAATTTATGTGGTTAGAGTTTATTGATGTTGTAGTTACATTTCCAGCCCTACATAATTACGTTTCTAGGGACTTTTTCATCAATTGCTCTGAATGAAAACTGAACAAAATATAAATATAGATGGCTTGGACAATGTATGATATATTATACGGTTGTTAGATTGTGACTGATTGGACTATGGCATAAATCAATGAATTCACAGGTTAGGTCTTGTTCGCATAGCACCTTACTTGTAGTTATCCACCTGTTCCTCAACAAACCAATTCTTGGCATTCCACCCCACTGCACCATGTAATATTGCAGCTGTACGTACCTTACATTTGTCTGACAAAATAAATGACATCCAACAGGAAACAAAAAATACTGAAATACTACTAAGCTGATTGTCTTTTTAACTGTAGTGCAACTGAAATATAGTTGTTGTTTTTCTGATGAATTTCATAATTGAATTTCCGCAATTTGATTCTTGGATAAAAACAATTATGTTGAATTCTCTTATCATAAGCAACATTTTTGGATAAGAAAAATGTGTTTCAATTTTCTTAGTATAGCACTCTGGGCTCACATTTGATGGGGAAAACAGAACGGATGATAGGTCTCATGACAGATCAGATGATATTGTCTCCATCAGACAATTAAACAAACCTCTCCGGTCATTTATTTTGGCTTCTGCTGTATCTTTTTTCTATTTTAAAGCTATTTAGCAGGCTTCCATCTCCAACACAAACATCATTTATCGTTATGAGGCCTGTTGCTAAAATGGCATCCCCCAGAAATCCTCCACTATGAAACGTCATAGGATTTATCCATTTTAATTTTTAAAGATGGTAGGATATCAGTCCTTTCCTTATTCAGAGGAATAACAGATCTGAGGTGAGTTGGGTCCAGCCTAAGTGATGTTTTGGCTTCTCTCATATTCAGGAGAGAGAAGGGGTGGTGGTGTTCCTCTAGGAAGGCTTTTTGGACCCTTACAGTTTTGTGGTTTAAGATCAGTGACCTCCTCCACTTCGATTCTCTCCGTAGACCCAATCCAGCGCGATGAACGTCAAGCTCATGCTCATAAAGATGAAGCCTAGAGCAGTGAAGCAGGCAGCCTGAAACACAAAAGCACAAGAATATACTTTTGATGACTAAGCATCTGACTCTCAGTCAACCATAAGTGCATTAAATCAAATTCTCTTGTGATTCATTTGAATGCCACAGTGATTCAAAAGAGAAAATTTGAGACTTGCCTGAATTTTTGGTCTTGAGTTCATTGGCTCTTGCTCGAGGGGGACGATTCGGATGTAAAAAAGACCCGGGAGGATGAAGATCAAACTTGGAGCAGAGGTCGCACCTATTAAAGGAAGAAATATAAACAAAACTTCTACAGAAAGTTTAAGGTCAAGGTGCGGTCACATTAGCGAAACTTTGGCCAAAATGGTCCATTGTCTATTGTGAATAGTTAGCAATGCTTGAAACCATGCAGAAGTCACTTTCAAACCATGCAGCTTTCTGCTGCTCAAGGTGGCAAATCCACGATCAAATCCACCAGCCTAAACCAGCTGAAAAATCTGCATGGAAAATCTTTTTTCCAAACATGAAATTCCCAAATGCATGAATTCCTATTGAAATGACTGGATTTTTCCCATGAAAATTAATCAAACAACAGTAAATGTAACCGCACCTTTTCAACATTTCATTATGCAGCAATGATAACATCATGGTAATATCTGAATGCTGAATTGTGATGTCTTGTCTAATCATTTATAGCCAAATGAACAATTGGTGAAATATTACAAATGTGCTGTTTTACTACATTTTTGTGAGTGATGTGTATTTTTATGCTTATTAGATTATCATGCAACTAAACTAAAGTTGCGATAAAGTTATTGTACTGCTTTGTACTGGGTTTGTCTTCATGTGCAATTTCTATAATTTCCTTTATTTACTCACCGATGATGCCGAAAATGTCACGAATGTTGGGCACAAAAATGACGAGCAGATTGACAACAAAAAGGAGACACAATGCAATAGAGATGTGACGCACCCAATGGAAGGGCTTATCAGGGAACAGAAGCTGAACAAGGGCTCTGCGAATCTGAGAAAAAAAATATATACATAAAAGAAATCTGCCCTACATAAAAAAAATCTCAACATAGGGATACTTCACTCAAAAATGAAAATTGTATCATCATTTAATCACCCTCATGCCGTCCAAGAGGATTATGACTGTCTTTCTTCTGATGAACAGAAACAAAGATTTTCAGAAAAATAATCAATCTCTGAGAGTTTATATAATAATGCAAGTGTATGAGACACCCAAAGTTGACGCTTCAAAAACCACACAGAATGAACATAATGGTAATAACAAGTTGATGAATCAGTAACTTCTGAAGAGAAACGAGTGGAACCATCTCTCACAGCCAATTGTCATATGCAGGTTCATTACTTCATGCTGTGAAACTCAAAAATGTGTTGTTCTCTGTGCTTCAGAACGAGCTTACAGTGTGCTGATGTTTTGCTTCACTCATCCTAAATCTGCATATGATAGCCAAAAGAGGTGGTATATAGTTAAAAAAGTTTAAAATATTAATATTTATCTCACACACAACTACTGTTTTGTTTCAGAAGACATTGATACATCAACTGGGGTTGGATTACTGCTATGAACTACTACTATGTTCCCTTGTCCGGTTCACTTTCATTATATGGATTTATAATTATATGAAATTTGTTATTTTTCTAAAAATCTGTTTCTGTTTATCTGAAGAAAGAAAGTCATATACATCTGAGACAGCATGATGTTGAATAAATGATGAAAGAATTTTTCATTTTGGGTAGACTATCAACTGTTGACAGTATGCTACAACATAGTTTGCAACGTAGTAGTCTTAGAAATATAAGAGCAGTAAAGCTAGTCAGATAAACCCATATAGCCACTGTCAATAACCACTGTCATTACCGGGAAGAGCACAACGGGAACAGTCAGAGTCACAGCCACCAGCACAGCCAGACGCACACACAGGATGAGCGTGTCCAGAGGATCCACCTTGCTGTAGGTATGTAGAAGTTCTGCCTCTGTGTTTACTGAGAGAGATTAATATATATTGAGATTAACTACTATTTCCTGACTGTGGTTGAGTCACACACACAATGTACACGCACACATACACATACACACACACACACACACTCACAAACAGAGGTAGGTTCTATAATACAAGCTAAACCACAAATTGATTATTTTGAAACAGGTACGGCAGAAAAAAATGACAGTCTAGCCTGTAACCAGTTGGCATCAGTGACACCTCGCCATTCAAGTCATGTTGTTAGCACACAATAACTTCCAATGTTTGTATTTTCTTTTCTTTTAATAAAGGAAATTATTGTGTCTGTGGTAGTATCATATGGATAACAACTGAAAGGGTACATTAGGGTCAATTTTATGGCTGACATGCAGCATAGAACATTATTTTTATTTTAAAATCCAAAGTGCTTACAATAAAAGGTGAGGTAGCCAAAGATGGCAGTGAGCAGATACATGACAAACATCCCCAGGATGGACACGTTGGCAATGGCCTGCATGCGTCTCTTTGTGGGACTAAAAGTGTCAAAACAAAAATAATCAAGAAGATTTACTTTTGACTTCTTGCAACAAAGAAATACAGACATATTATAATTCATTTAGATGTTTTTATGTATGCATGCATGTATGTATGTGTATATGTACTATACATACACACATACACAAACACATGCAACCGTTTAAATTGAGTTTAGTAAGTTCAGTATTTAGTATTCAGTACTGAGTTCAGTTTTTTATCAAAAAACACATTAAAAATGATAGTAGTATAACAATAATGTGCTACACTACAATTTACAATTTGTGCAATTTATCTGTTTTATATTATAATATATTTTGAATTGTAATGTATTCTTATGGCGGCAAATCTGAGTTTCCAGCATTCTCCAGTCTTCAGTCTCACATGATTCTTCAGAAAATATTCTAATTTGCTGATTTGATGCTCAAGAAACATTTCTTATTATTATCAATTGCCAAGTATATATATGTAGCTCTCAAAAGAAATAAAAACTGTAACCACCATAATTATTAGTGGTCACAGAGAACATGTGCATTCTTAACATACTTGCGCAGCTCAGTGTAGATCGGCAGCACCTCAGGGTGGCATACAAATGCGAAAGCCAAGATGGGAACCGTATAGGCTGTCTGCAGGCAAACAGAGTAAATACAATTTAAATAAAGCCATGTCTGATCTCATGCAGTCAGGAAGCATCACACCTATGTCATCATACTGAAAGAACGAGTTGCTTGGTAACAGTATTTCCATCTATGTACTCAGCATTTCCTTTCTGTTAAGAAAATAGCTTGTCGACCTGGGGTGGAGGTCATAAAGGGTTAAATTCATACCAAGAAACAAGCTTCCTGAATAGACACTTGTAATGATGAAGGCCATTTCAAACCTGCTGGTTGATGGTGAAGTATTTAGCTTCACATTCACCATCAATAGTTATGTTTTCAGCAGTGTGGTTGGTGAAACCATCAAAGGGACAAGGGATGTTAAACTTCTTATAGATGACCTAGGAAACACAAACAAAACATGCAAAGGTTTAAAAAAATAACCTCTCTGGTGTAACACGATCCTTTGATATTTGCTCAAAAGATCACACAAAGACCACAGCATTAAGTTATCAACACTTACTGAGATCAGGAAGAAAACCATACAGGTCAGAGAGAAGCCACTGGTGTAGCCCAAATACCCTGCAACATACAACAGACATTATTCCACAGAATGTAAACTATATTATCTCTCAGCTCTAACCTGCTAAATGTGACTACTGTATAAGGCTTGAAGATATTTAAATATTAACTGTCAGGGTTCTGCCACATTCGGTCTAGTCATTTCTTGGTTTTGTGGAGAGCTCTGACACTACCATAATGTCTAGAGTTTTGAGTGTGTGTGTGTGTGTGCGCGCCGATTGGACGGTTCGAGCCGCGCGCACTCTTGTCTGTGTAACGTCTTGTGTGCGAGTTATGATGTCTGGTCCCGATACTTTGGTTTGATTCAGTTTCGGTTTTGTGTCGGGATTCGGGCATTTATGACTCGTGTGTTCGTCCTTGTCACGCGTGAGAGCTTCTCAACTAATGGTTGCTCGTTTTCACGCACTCTACGTTATGTGAGTGGGCGCGGTTTCAAGCTCGCTTGTACCGTGTCCTTGTGCAGTGTTGTAAGCACGTGGTTCGTGTTTATTTCGGCCACGTGCTTTCATGTTGTGTTTTGGTGTTGTGCGCGCAGTTTGGTTGTCACCAGCTGACTAATGTGAACATGCGGCGATGCTGCGTGTTCGTGTCTAGTCTTTGTGTTCTCCTCCCTCCTTTTTTCCTTGTCATTAGTTTGATTTGTCCCAGCTGTTTTCCCATCAATTGCCCTTGTATTTAATTCCCTCGTGCTTGCTGTCCTGTGCTACGTCATTGTCTTCTGTCGTATGTCTAGTCGAGTCCTCGTTGTAGTCTAGTCGAGTCCTCGTTGAATCCTAGTCACATTCTAGTGAATCCTAGTCTAGTCCTTGTCTGTTTTCCCCCTTCGGGGTGGTTTTGTTTGAGTCTTGTTTTTTGTATTTCTGTCAATAAACTATATTCCCCCTTGCGATTGGGTCTTCGCATCCTTCCCGAACCCTGACATTGACATCATGATTTTGAAGCAATGTGTATTGTGACAAGCACCATACAACTTAAAGGTGTGGTAAGTGATTTCTGAGAAACGCTGATATTTAAAACAAAACACACCTCTACCCAAATGTTTTAACTTGATAGCTCCGCCCCAAACTCACAAACTGCTATGCAGTACAGACACCTCCCCCCTAATGAGTGTAGATTAACTTTTGCTGCTGATTGGCTACAAGTGTGTTTTGGTGCTCGATCCAATCGCCTCTCAACAGCTTTTCTCAGAAATTGCTTACTACACATTTAATTTGACTCGACTTAATTCTAGAAACAGTTTGTTTCGATTTGGGTACAAATAAGTGATCTCAAAAAACTAAGATCTGTAAAAAAAGAAAAGTTCTATAGAACATCTTAAATTCACTCTGGATTCTACTGGTGGAAGCTATGGACCCTTTCAAATGTGTGTGAGTGAGTAAAGCAGATTGTGTTTTACAAGTGAGAGGAAGACAACATGAAAACTGCCAATGTGACAAGCAAATAGAAAGTACAAGATGAGGATGAATTCATAGCCAGCACACATCAGAATGGCTTACCAAGCTGTTTCATAAGGGCAAGTGGCAAGATGACACAAATGGACACAATGACGATCAGATAGTTCCCATTCAGGAACCACTCACTGAAAGCAAAAACAAAACAAAGAACAAGAGAGAATAAGCCAGTCTTCTCACCTATTGCAAAGAACGTTTATATATTTCAGCAAGAGTTGGAGGAATTTGATTGGTTGCAATGTACCAGTAGTTACCTTGGATGACCCAAACATTTGATCTAATTCTTGGCTAGATTAAATTAGGCTCATTAGGAGAACACGGGAGAAACAGATGATTGTGTTTCTCACCCACTGCTGTGCTGAAGGCCAAGGAAAGCCTGAATAACCAGAGGTAATTCATACTTCACAATGAAGAGGTAGCTAGACATAGCTGAAAGAAAGAGTGAAAGATACATCAGACAGACATCTAAATGGCAAATGTGCATATTTTATTTTTGTTTACACATAGCAATATTTATGAGCTATGAAAACACTTCATACGGTAAAAACTGAGTCAGAAACAAATAAGCAAGAATCCATGTTGCGTAGCCCAAGGTGACTCTTGGCGAGTTTTGCCCAGGGCCAAAAGCATCACAAATTTTTTTCAGTAGTGCAGGCAGGACAAAATATTTGTTACTAGTCTGAGAAGAAACATTATGTAACATACTGCTACTAACATTTTATTCACAGCATATTATGTCTCATGAGACTCTGTGACTGCTCCTAAATCTCATCATTGTATTTTTTAAGGCTTTATAATACTTTAAAAGGCTTTATAAATGTACACTCTATGGTTTTTATTCAATCCTACTAACAGAACAAATTATAGAGAGATACTATTTCAATCTAATGGATAATAATAACGTAAAATCAGTATAACTGGACCTGTTAAGAGTGTTTGATGAAAGAATCAGGGAAAAGCTAGAGAGGAAAAACAAAATGAAATCAGAACTAAGCAAAAACTCGAACCTACCACCAATGTTGTGTAATGTTATGACAAGAGCTGCCAGTATTTTTCCTGGGTGTCCAAACGCTCGTTTACCCAGTTGTTCATAAGCGCGAATACCTGTGCAAACAACATTACAGGTCACTAAATAAATAAATTATTATATGAATAAATTATTCATCGTTTCCTCAATTCATCGTGAAATTGGAAGGGTGGCATGATAAATCCTAAAATTTAAATGTTATTATTTTATTTCATTAATTATTTTAAAATATTTTCACTTAAATTGCTGTGCAGCTGATACGACTTAAAATGAAAAATACTGTATTCAATTAATAAATAAAGCAAAATAAAAGTGGTGCCAGTCTTTTTTAGGAAAATAAGCATTTTAAATCATGTTAACATGAACACAAAATATTCTGAATTGGTCGTACCCACAACTCCTGCACTCCTCAGCAGAAGATGGACAGAGTATGATGATAAGACAGCAATGCAGGTCAACAAGATCCTGTAATAACAAAAAAAAAAAAAAAAAAACGAGACATAAGTAAATGAACAAGATATTGTCTGTCATATCAATACATGACACAAGAACATGTAAAAAGATTTATCTCATGTAAATTCTCAACGTGGTTGAAGATGTGCTTTGAAAATGAGGCAAGTAAACAATCAGAGAACATGATCATTAGATTCAAATGGTTAAAAATGTCTAGACTCTGCAGACTACAGGGTTAGCATTCATGTTGTGGTTAGATGTGAAACTGAGTTGCATTCTGGGATACTCACAGAAAGAGGACGATACCAGTGTTGGACATGGCGTAGGATAGTCCCAGAATCCCACTACCCATGATAGCATTGCTAAGGTTAAAGACAGACATTCCAAAAGAAGTCTTTCCTTCAAACTAGCAGAAAAATAGACATAGAGACAGTAAGAGGGAAAGCATGAGAGGGGGTGGGGGGATTAGGCAGAGACCTTGGAAATATCTGATGAAAACAAGTTGAATGATTGGATGCTTTATTAATATGAGCTGGATGGAATGGAATTTGGATTTCTGCTCTCACATCTGTAAACTGAGGGGTTTTTCCTCCGTCACTCTTGTGTGGTAAAAACTCTTCTCGTTCAGGAGACTCTCTAAAACAAATAGACACACTTTATCAACAATAATAGGTCATCAATTATGATGCCTCAAAAGTCAAATGAACTGTAAATAAATGGTGAAGGTTGCATGGAGATCGAGTTCATAAAATTAATTAAAGCTAACAAGCCCTTTAATTAAGCCCTTTTGCCTTACAAGACAGCCATTAAAATTATAAAATTGAAGTGATGCTCCTGATATTTAAACAACCGAGGCCCAGTTTATCATGCCGTTTACAGTTCATAATAAAATATGTCAAGGATGATGTAATTTATTATATTGTTTTTTAAGAGTTAACAACTGATTTGTTAAACCTGTATGGTATGCATTAATGTGACCATAAATCCAAGGTTATTTCTGTGTGCTAATGAGGTGAAGGCTATGCTGTGGCATGCTGCTAAATTTCTCACTCCTAGGAAAAATATTTCAGTGATGTTGCAATGCTCACATTTTCCATTCAGGTTCATTTTAAGTTCACCCACATATTCACTTAAAATAAATTTAACTTTGCTTATGACTGTGGTGCTGTTCTAGAGATGGTGAAGCAACTGAATCGTGTGTTTGCTTTGAAAATAGATACACAACGATAGATTTAGCAGCACAGTAGATGCATAATTCTTTTTTTTAAACAAAATCACTACTCAAAATGATATATACCCTTCATCAAGATGTTGAAACTCTTGGTGGTGACCGTTTGTTAGTTTCTGAAGTTCCATGATGTATATTTTCTTTATTTTTTTCCTTTGAGCAGTGAAAGTTGTGAAGTGTGGAGTGAAAGTTTTCTTGAAAGTAGATCTGCAAGAAAAAAAACAATAAATAAGCACAATAAAAGTAGCTTGACTAAAATACTACAAAAAAATATCAAAATATTGTGAGGCATCTGAAGCGGCATAGTATATATCACTGTGCTTTACACTGTTTAACTGCACAGAGGCAGCATAAATCTATTTACAATGGAATTTCAATTGCAGAAATAATGTTATCATGGGTGAAAGTTGGCAAAACTGAAAATACTGAAACTTAAAGCTGGGGGCCTGGGGGCCGCCAGGGCCCCCGGTAGGTCCAGGGCAACGCCCTGGCCAGGGGTTCAGGGGGCCGGATGCCCCCTGGAAGCTCCTGCATTCCTTGCAAATTATTGTGTAGAAACGACCTCTCCTGGCAACTTGCAGCTACTATAAAAAGGGTGTGAAATAAGTATTTCAAGTTAGCAGTTGAGAAAATATTCACCAATTTTGGGAGTTCTAAATTATTACTAGAATCCTTCAGAAGTATTGTATTCTATAACTCTGTCATTGGTTTTGCTTCTGCATCTGTTGTTCTATAACTAACATTTATATTTAATTTTGGTTTGTTACTTAATTCACTTTCTCTAATCACCACAATCCATTACATCATCATCAAAAAAGCTTCAAGCTGCTTCGTGTTATAACCAACCGGCAAATTCTTCATTTTTTTCAGATTACTTTTAAAATTTGCGAGCGTTGTTTTCTTGTACCTGTTGTTGTCCTCAAGCGAGTGTAAATTGAAAAAAACGATTGGACGCCGGAGTCTCACTGACCAATCAGAATCGCCGACTCAACTGCACTCCGCGCGGTTCGTCTGTCGCCCACCCGGAACTTCTCGGGTAATTCTCTACGTAATCACATTATCTCCGAAGATCGCCGAGTAGGTACTATTGGTCTGTTGGTCTGTCGCCATGGACATTGGTCTGTTGGTCTGTCGCCCTGTACCCCCCCCCCCCGAACTGAAATCTCAACGGATTTACGCGATTTGGAAAAACGGTTCCTGGCGAGGTTCAAAATACGGAATTCCGTCATAATACGGAAAACTTTCACCCATGTGTTATAACAGTATTGTTTCAAATATGAAGTTATCAACATTGAAGCAGGAAATTGTGACTATGAAATTAAAAATAAATAATGACAAAACAATGAATGCTATATTATAAAACACACTAGTGTTCAAAAGAAAGAGAAAGAAAAAAGAAAGAAAAGGCCTTTTCTGCACACAATCTTGTTCTTACTATTACATCAAAAAATTTAATAGTAAATATTACATTTAGTACAGTAATATTGTGAAATACTATTACAATTTAAAATAACTATTAGATAAGATATTTAATAACCATAGCTTATATAACTATAAGATATATAGAAGATATATAATAACTATATACTATAAGATATTATAAAATATAATTTATTCCTGTCATGGACTTTTATTTTATTTTCTTATAGTTTTATCAGTGTTGAAAAAAGATTACAAAACAGATAAGTACTGCTTAATATGTCTGTGGAAACCATTTTACGGTCACTTCTGATTCATTTAGTATATCCTTTGCTCAATAAAAGTATACATTTATTTTATTTTATTTAAAAAAACAAACATCTTATTGACTGAAACTATTGAACAGTAGCAGCACTCTGTCATGGTAGCAACAAAGAATATTGCATCATGTACAGAGAGCCAAACCACACATTCAAAACATACCACAGTCAAAACAGTCTCTTAGCTGTTTGTTCAGATGCCTAAATTAAGTGATATTGCACAATTTTTGAAACATCTTTAAAGCAATCACAGAGCTACTTTAGAGCAGCTACCTGAAGAATGCTGAATGCCCTCTTTGACCCTATTTTTATATCCTGTCTTCTGTTGAAACTCTTAATTCATAATTTTCCAAAAGGTTTTCCGATGAGAAACCATGAGAGCTATCAAGATGTTGCTGAGTGTCCAGGACACATGTGTCCATGTGTCCATTTCTCACCACCACTATTGCGACTGGTTCTAGGGGGACTCATGTTTCAAAATGAAACAAAGAAGAGCCCAAAAGAGCACAAGAGTGCCAGGAAATCTGTAATTCTGGGTTTATTGTGGATTCTTGCCTTTCCAACTGTGTAAATGATCATCTATGAAGGAACATCTTATGAGAGAGCTGATATGAAAGTTGGTGAGAACTGATATGACAGGAATGTCTAACACCACACTTCTAGGCATACTTCTGTGTTCAAAATGATTATGCAAGTGACATGTCAGTAGGATATGTACAACTACATTTTCAAATAGTTTTATTGCTGTGGTGTTTTTTGCAGCATGTGATCCTTTTGTTTTTATTAATTTTATCTTTCTTTTTATACCATAGAAGGAAATGGTCATTAGTAAACTCCACATATCTTGCAGAAATCATTTTTCCACCCTCGGAGACCCTAAAGGGTTCTTCCATCTCACTTCCCAATATTCCACCCCAAATCATCACCAACCATCCAGAAATTCATCCATCTAGACCAGTTTTTCCAAACCCTGTTCCTGGACGCACAACACCACTAGAAATTTTCAAACTCTTCATAATCAAACACACCTGATTCAACCCATCAGCTTGTTAGCAGAGACTCAAAGACCAGAATATATGGGACAGATAAGGGAGATATCCAAAATGTGTACTGTTGTTGTGCCTCTAGGAACAGGGTTGGGAAATACTGATCTAGACCTTCCACTGTAGTACAGCATTTGTTGGTGAATAGGAGTATTTAAAACCTGGTCTTTCAGGTCTTTCTTCCTCCCCATATTCTATGAGAATTGTGACTTGCTTAATGATGTGGAACAGCCTCTTTAAGTCAGGTTTCCATATAGGCCTGGCAAACTACTGTATTTAACAAACCTGTCTGAGATTGATACAAGTTATCTAAAAGGATACGGAGAAATAAAACAAACACTTTCTTTGAAAAACCACAATCTGAATGTTTAATGTACTGAAATCTTACTGATAGGTCACTTGCATAATAATTTGGTACACAGAGTATATATAGCTGGTACAGCTTTCCTGAAGCTCAACCAGTAGAGCATTGGTATTTACAATACCACAGTTGTGGGTTCGATCCCCAGGGAAAGCAAGACCAGATTAGAATGTCAATGTGTTCCTTAAATGCAATGTAAGTTGCTTTGGATGAAAGTGTCTGCTAAATGCATAAGTGTAAATTCACTGATGAACGAAGAGCTCTGGAATTAATGTTTGACTTAAAACCCCTGTGTGCTCTTTTTAGCCATTTGGTAACTCTACAGTGATTGTGTACACCATAATAGTGACTGAAACTCTGGAAGTTTTAATAGTATAATTGTTGTTTATTACATTCATACCCATAGGGGACACACATCCAGGCTTTACTGACTGACCGGAACTGCCTCTGGAGAGACGCTACCTTTGACATTCTGCATTTTAACAACTGTTAGAAGGGGTGGGGATCAGTTGTGATTTTTTTTTTTCATTTTACAAATTGGTTAGTTCATTTTTATGTCAGTTTTAGTTATTTTACATATTAGTATATATTTGACTTATAGTTATTTTTCTATGGTTTTAATTTTCGTTAACTATAATAACCCGAGTGGAGGTATGGGGGTGTGTTGTGGTTCTAGTGTGCACAATATTGATTGAAAAGTACATCTGCACTCCATTATTATGACTGGCATCAGTCAAGCCATGTTATACATTAACCCGGTAGACCCTTGCAAACTCCTGATGGTTCAGATGTTGAAATCAGTGGGATCTGTTCCATATGGTGGAAATAATGGGCGCAAACTCACAAACATAACAGTATGTGACTCAAGCAGCTCTACTAAGAATGTTTCTTGCTGTGTGTATGCGAATTATCTCACAGTTTCTCAAACACGTAAGAAAGTGCAATTGGAAAGAAAAATATCTCTCTCCAATGCCAGGGTGAATCTATCAGAAAAATGTAAACAAATATCAAGAGATCAGTGTGTTCATGAGACACTGTGAAATGCTGTGGGAAGAAGCAACAAGGCAAATTGCTGTTGGATATGAAATTCACAGTCACATTCAGCCCACAAGTTTGAATACGTGGCTCAGGCTTCGGAGGTTTGGAAGTTTTCCAGCAGCCCCTGCCAGCTGTAGTTCCTGAACTGCTTTCCGAACACAACCTTGTACACCCAAAACCTCGATAAGATTTGTTGTAATAATTACATATTGCCAGCACATGCTGATTCAAGACTGGGTCTTTCCTCACACACAGCAAAAAAAAATATCGTGGAAAAAGTAGGATTAATAAATGAAAAGTGCTGATGTTTAAAACTATAATATGCTACTATGTGAAACTCTGAAGTAACTTATTTTCGGAAAGTTTTTGTTATTAAAATATTACGAATATTCCAAAATCTAAATATGGCTTTACATCATTCAAAGTTAAATATTAATAAATTATAACTCTGAAAATTGTTTCACCAGGCCAATTAGCAAAAACAACTGAGAGAATATAAAAACTCTTCAAAAGGCCTGACTCTTATTAGCTTCATCTGACTAATGAATTCTCATTATATAGTTTCCAAGATTTGTCATTCAGTTGCCAGCTTGAGATGTTGACCTTTTGTATTGTGGCCCTATTCCACACTATATAGTAAAAATCATTAAAGTGTCTAATCCATCAGGTTGATTAGTAATCCTGTTATAAGTATCTGAACACTGGAATGGAGAATTGCACAATCTTTAATGTTAATGTATGCCTGTAGGCAGACAATTAAACAATAATAAAGCCTTGTGGAAGCGCGTTGTGGAAGGCATTTTCTCATAAGCTCATTCATTATTTCTTGTTTAAACTCACTACTAAAACACTTACCGATTTTTATTTTGTACCAGTCATGTATTAAATAAAGTATTAAATAGTATGTATTAATGTATTGTAATACAGTATGTATTATGTACAGTCATGTATTAAATAGTATGGTAGTGAATAACTTAAACATAAGTTTCAAATCCTGAGCACTCATATTTAAACAATCTATCTAACTAATAAAAATGTCCAAAGAACACAAATTTAATAAATCTTATTCTAAACCACTTTTCCCAGCATTTATTGGTAATGTTATGTATTATTTCCTATGTAGCACATTAACATTAATCAGGATTAAAAGATATTGCATTAGCTAATGTCGACCTTTAGAATCATATTGTTCCCAATAGCACAAACCAGTTTATACAGAGTTTTACATGAGCTTTAAAAGTAATGTTATGTCATATTGTTGGTAGCATGAGTCACTGGAGTCATGCTTAAACCATAGGTTAAAAACAACGTGACAACATTCCACAAGAGAGAATTTGTTAACTTGTTCAGCTTTTCTCTTAAAACAGTACACAACTCATTACTTCTCAAAGGTTGCAACAATCAGTGCCCTGAAAGACATGGAACAGATTCTAACTTTAATATTTCTACAGAGCAGTACAAATTAGAAACTCTTAATAAATGCACCAAAAACCTGTTCATGGAAAAATCCACAATAAATTATATTTGTCAGCAGCAAATTGTCACACTCGTGTATTTGCCATGAATTTTCCCAAGGGGAGAAAGAGAATTTCTCTGCGACAAGACCACCTCATACATATCCAGAACCCCTCCCAATAACTGTCTGTTCAAGTATGAAATACTAGTGTGACCAGATTGACTGTTACCTGGGGCAGTTTTCCTCAACGCAGCACTAGATGACTGTTTGTAATCCTTGTCTGGATCTGATTTAAAATTCTAATGTTACTTGACCCAAACAACCTTTCTGCTGAACTGTCAGGGAGTCACTGAGTTGTTCGTTTACACTTCTTAGTACTCAGTTAAAACATGCAGGGTGGGTAGTAGGGACATTGAGGGGCTGGGAGAAAAAGAAAGAAAGCGAAAGAGGTGGGGGAGGGTGGCAAAAAGAGGAGGGGGAAGTGTACTATGACATCAAATAGTCTTTAACCCTTTACTCCTACAAATAGTAAAATAAAACACTGCTTCTCAACTTTCAAACTGCAGGGGGGAAGAAAACAGTATTTAACCACATAATCATGCACAAACAAGTTAGTTAGTCAAATGGCTTATCAAATTAGAGGTATTTTAGTGGAAAATTCAACTGTCATTTACCAAAAGTGAGTGGAAGCTACCAATGGCAGATGCCTACATGGATGGTGTACATTACAGCAGGGGCGTAGCCAGAATTTTATTTTTGAGGGGGCCCAGCTTAAAATGAGGGGGACTGAGCTTAACGTAGTCAGCAGGATTCGAACCTGCGCGGGGAAACCCCAAAGGATTTCTAGTCGATCACCTTAATCTCTCAGCCAAGACTGGTTGTGGTGCAACGCGCAGCGCGCTATTCTTGACTTTGGGGGTGCGTTGCGATCGTCTTGTGCGGCGGGCGATATCAGTTTTCACTTTAGTCGCGACTTTAGACTTTTTTCGCTTTAGTCACAGTCGCGATTTTAAACAATTGAAAATCTGAGGGGGCCGGACATGTAAATGAGGGGGCCCAGGCCCACCCAGGCCCCCCCGTGGCTACGCCACTGCATTACAGCCGTACCATCTATGCATTCTGTATTAAAGGCATAATATCTACAATTAAAATATCTAAAAAGCACTGAAACAATGATCTTTATTTTGTTGACTTGTGTACTTAGGTTATCCCAAATGTTCTGACAATGTTTAAATCCAGGGATATTGGCTATAAGCAGTGTAATGGCCCATGTCATTGCATTGCCTGTCAACAACGTCATATTGCCAAAGATGCTTTAATATATTATGTTTTATTAGACAGGGGAGCAACTGTTTGGATACGTATATCAACAGAAAACAAATCATTTTTATATACCTCAATATCTTATTGTCTGAATCTTGTTTTCTTGATTTACTGTAATGTTTGTACACAAAAGTAAATCCGACAACACTATTTTGTCAAGAGGCTATAGCATAATCAGAAAGAGCTTTATTTGTAGTAATAGTAATACAGAGTTTTTCTTACATTATACATTCAAAACTTCTTTTTCTTTTCTTCTTTTTTTTCTACTTCAGTATGATACAGTAACCCACTCAAATCTGGATTTAAAGTAAAACCAACTGAGAAGCACTAAGCTAAAGCTGTGACCAAATACCTTGAAATCACATTTATAATGTTGTAACAATGGTTTGTGTTCAAGATTTGGCAAGTTAGCATATCCCAACATCTACACTATCTTCACCCACTTGCTATCTGAGCTAAACAACCCCCTCTCCACCCATTTCACACACACTACATCCATTTCCTGTCATACAAATCACCATCTGTATAGACTCCCTCCCCCTATATGTCAACATCTCACACTTTTCTACTCATTTTAAGGCCTTGGCTAGAGGTGTATTACACTGCTCAAATGCTCTTTTTATGGCAGACTATAGTGTAGTCTACATGCCCATACTTGAATTTCCAGAGTATTTCCCATGGGATAATACGATCCCTTCGGCTCAGGGGCCACATACATCTGTGCCAAAATTCAGGCTTGAGTGAACTCGTAGTAAGTTTTACTAGTATAATAGCACTAACAGAACGTGTTTTCCACATTAGTATGAATATACTTTTAAACCTCAAAGATTCAAACAGTGGGAATTAAAGTAAAAGACCAGATCTGGTCATTGTTGTAGACCGCACAATGCACTCGTTGATCTCTCAGCATGCTCATTTCCACGCCTGTAGCCATGTATATTCAATATGTCCAGGACATCCGTTTAAAAGAGCTACGGAAATCACTTGAGATTTATCAATTGTGTGGGTCACAACATCAGTGTGTACATTGTCCCTCTAAAAAAATTACACACATTCCAATTCATTTTCCACCTGATAATGATTTCCTCTAGAATGTTATGTTCTTCAAAGATTAAAATGCAACTGGAAGTGCTACACCTGAAGTCGACAGCTGAAATTGCTAAACAAAAAGACACTGTTAAGTCACACTCTCAGCAGCACAAACTTCACAGATCAAACTGTTGGCATTCTGGTAAATTTCATTCACACACAAAAAGCATTTAAGTTATAGTTAACATTAAAATGCTGAAAATTTGCCATTTGAAGACTGAAAAGTGTAACCACTGACAAGCTATCAACACATTGCTCCGTTTATGCAACCCACTGAACAACCCAACATATCGACATTAGCACAACAAAGAGTTTAAGGCGGAACTATCTGCTTGGCTGGCCAATGGCAGATAAGCAAAGTACAGTGAAACTTGTTTTAAAAAATGTTTCTGCGTCTAAAATCTCATACAATGGAGTGTGCACTGAATTCGCTAAGGAATACACTTCTTTATCATTGATAAAGTACTTTGGGTAGGCATTTGCGTAGTTTAAAAACATTACCAAGCATAATACATCTGAAATGTTGCCATGGTCCTGTGACTGCTACATATTAAACATGATAGCCACTAAAATTATGCACTTGGGAGTTAACAAGCATAATTGAACCATAAAGGACAATGTTCTTGGTATCTGTCGCAAAAGCACATGAAAAATACTGTTTAATAAATACTATTTGGAAAACCTAGTCATTTGACATTACTATATAGTAGGAAAGCACAGCAGATTGCAATGAATGATGTTAATGGTAAAGAAATTACACATTTTTGGTCTTCCATTTAACTTTGTTGCAAATATTCCCAAGGCTAGTGAATAACCAAACTCGCATTACGAGGTTTAATGAGATTTGATGACTCCTTTCCCAAACACACGACCTAGTTGCTATTTAAACGCCTTTACAAGATCAATCCCTTTAACACACTTCTCACAATGCATTGGGGTGTACCCTTACACGTTACGCAACAATTGTTGGATGTTTGGATATTTTGAGGTCTTCATAGTCCCAATTTAGTCTAAGAGGACTTAAATATATCAGTGAATTACAGTATATAATCATGTTTACCTAACAAGAAGAACGTGGAACATATTGAAGAACTAAAAGAGTGCGAGCAATGCATGATATACTGACATTTAAGCTATATATTTATCACATGATCTTCTCGCATTGTATTCAGCCTAAAAAAACATTCCATGCATTTAATCTATTCTGAACAAAAACCTTACAAAGAAAGAACGATAAAAAAGACATTATAAAGACATATGAATATGTTCATATGCCTTGTATTTCTTGTATGTCTAATCAGTTATGCAAGTTCAAATACACTATCAGCCTTTTTTATTTGGCTTGAGTTAATTCTAGTCCTGCGACTGGATATATGATACCTGCATAACGTCATGGACAGTGTGCATAGAAAAGATTTTCCTTTGCAACTCACACATGCTATTATCTTCGGTCATTTTTAGCCATATTCATTACCACATTGTGGGGTTATTAGAAAGGAACAACAAATTATAAAACTCTCTAACACAAAACAAATTTTTTAATTGTTAGAAAAAGCCCCTTGAAAGTGCAATCAAAAAGCAAACTGTATAGTTATAGAACACAATGAAAGCTATAATTATGTTAACAAAACTCTCCTAAGCCATTAAGCCTTTCCTGTCAACTGTAGTCTGATCTTATAGCACATGTGCTCAGGCAATACAAGAGAGGGGGAAAAAAGACTCTCTCACCCTTTTAAATAGCAGTTGATGTTTTCTCAAAGGCAGTGCTGGTGAAGCATTCTCTGAGAGCTTTTCTTGGTTGAGGTGTTGCTTTTTATCCAAGTTGTTAAAAGGTTTAAGTAGTGCCCACAAGAGAAGGAGAGAGAGAGGACAGTGTGGTTCGACTGAAGGGAGTAAGGCAGGAGGGAAAGGGTGGGAAGCACATGGAGAAAAAACCCTGAAAGGGGAGGGAGGGAGCTTCTCAATGCAGTCTCAAGTTACTTGTGATGTCACAAACAACTAAAGTCATTGCTGAACTGCTGAACAAGAGGCAAGCGCATTCCATTTAATGCTTCTTTCAAACGTTCACGTATTTTCTTCTCTTATTCAGCACATTGTTGGAATGTTGTTTCCATAAGAAGCTCCAAATTTTGAGGTGGAAAAGACAAAACTTAAAATAAGACAGATAAATAAAGATAGGTTTGATCAAATTGTTAGTGAATGATAGTCTTCTCTGTATTTCCTCTTCACACTCTTATATAATTTCTTCTCGTCCTTGTCTTACTAAATACAGTTCACCCCAAAATGAATATTCTGACATTTACTCAAACTCATGTAGATCCAAATCTGCATGACTTTCGTTCTTCCTGGAACACAAAAGGAAAAGTTTAGCGGAGTCTCTGTGGAGAAGACAAAAAAAAATCAACATAAAAACACAACATAAAAAAGTCCATCTGACTTTTAATAACAATACAAAAAAAAATTAAAGTTGTTACTCACTGAAACAGTAACTCTTAAATTGTATTTGCATATGCACATTTTCAAATATGCGAATGCATTGTGTCAAATGTGCATGGGTTTTTATGTGGCATGACTAATCACCAAACATCATGTTTCATTATGCATGCAAATAAGTTTTGAGGACTGTGACCTATAGGCAAGATTTAAAATGAATAAAATACTTAAATAGGGGGTACACAAAACTATAATTGGGCTTCAGAATGTTTTCAGAATGTTTCAAGCTTTTTATTAGGAATAATGTCAAACTTTTAATTTTGTGTGTGTGTGTGTGTGTGTGTGTGTGTGTGTGTGTGTGTGTGTGTGTGTGTGTGTGTGTGTGTGTGTGTGTGTGTGTGTGTGTGTGTGTGTGTGTGTGTGTGTGTGTGTGTGTGTGTGTGTGTGTGTGTGTGTGTGTGTGTGTGTGTGTGTGTGTTTCTGTAACTGATCGGTGTGACAAAGGTATTTTTTGAAGTGGTAATGCAAATCAAGAAGCTCTTTACTTTTTCCTCTTTAGGTCTAAAAGATGCACCAAGAATACATTACAAGAATTCAGTAGTCTAAAGGGAAATGGATGAAATACTGTAAATTATTTCTGATGTAGCCTATTAACTGTAGGTTATAGCTTTCCTGTAGCTCAATCAGTGGAGCATTGGTGTTTACAATGCCAAGGTCATGGGTCTAATTCCCAGGGAAAGCAAGAATTGATTAGAATTCCACTGTGTATCTTGAATGCACTGTAAGTCGCTTTGGATAAAAGGGTCTGCCAAATGCATAAATGTAAATCTATACATCAATATAATCATTTATTTGTTGTGAGTTTAAGAACTATTTAGTTTAATATTGAAATTCATGAAAACCAAATTTCAAAATCAAAAGCCTACGAAAAACATATTAAACTTTTTTTTTCTTTTTATTGAACATTATACTGAACATTATATTGAACAAAACAGACAGAAAGCCACTTCAAAAAGATTTACAAACAAAAACAGAGATTAAATTCAACTGTCACATCACAATATGCAAATACTCAACAAAAAATAAAAAATAAAATAAAAGGGGAGCATCAGGTTTCCTTTCCCTATTAGATTATAAAACCAAAATCTTCCAATAAGGCATACAAATATATTGCTTTGGGACTATTCACCCCTCTAATCAACAACTAATCATGAGGATTTTTGAAAAATCTACATTTGTGAATGTGAAATTTCAACAAAAGTAACAAATTATTTGCAACATAAGATAGCCTTTTGTCTTTAATTTAATTTAGTTTCCCATGACACTACAGGATTTGTGGGAATTTTTTGTTGCATCCAGCTAAATGCATCATTCCAGAATAAATTGACCGAATTGCACTGAAAGAACAATGTTCCATCGTTTCAATCTCTATCTTGCATATTTGAGAAAAATTTGAATCCGTAACATTAAACCTTATTCCTAAAAACTGTTTTGCCTGATGTATATGAGTCATTATTATAAAGTGCACTTTTTTACATTTAGGGTTAATACGAAATTAAATAAAATTGGTCCTAATTTCACACACTTCTTTCTAATCATAATGACGAAATATATAATTACATCTCAAACATTTAAATTCTCTCCTTGGACAGCGCACGTGCTTACGCGTCGGTCTCGTCACGAGACCTGCACGCGCTTGTGAATGTCGGGAACTTGAGTTTTATGTGAGAAGTTCGACATGGATGTGTCAAACATCTAAAACTCCATGTCCCATGGTACACTGCGTCGGACACTCCTTGGTAATGACTTCCTCTCCAGAAAAAAAGCAGATTTTGAAGAGACTGGGTGAAAAAAGCTGTTATTTTGACACGCCGTTTTGTTGGAGGATGTGGTAAAAAGCACATTTCGGTTCATTTGAAGCTGCGTTTTGACATGTAACCATGGCAACCGAACGGTAGTCCTGGTTAGCAGCCATGCACAGGCTGTAGTGAAGGCGATGCTGAGGGTTAGCAGAAGCCTTATGATATTCATTTGCCTTTAATATTGTTACGGAAGACAGTCGAACAGCTATATCTGATCTCGTTCCGTGATGGAAGAAGTCGATAGGATTTTAATTCACTCTCTGAGACAAGCGGGCACGTAAGTATCCAAAATCTAACAGGTCTCTTCAGTTGTGACAAGTCATTTCCTCCCTATTTGGAATGATTTGCATCTTGGGACAAGCCAAACTTATTGTATGTCCATATCTGTGTGGTTGTAATCACCTCATCATCATCCAGAGATATTGACGAGGATGTTCAGAGTGTGAAGCAGTTCACCAGTGAGCTGATCGTGGAGGCGGTGGTGAGATGCCTGCGTGTGATCGACCCTGCGCTGGGCAATGGATTGTCCCACTTGCTCCCCCCTGGCATGTCTGCCCGATTCAGACTGGGCATGAGCCTGACACAGGCCTGTCAGGTGAGAGGCACGGTGCCTGGACGTCCTTCTGTGTGCTCAAATTAACTTGATGCCTCACAACTGACCTAGTCAGCTGATGATATCCAGTGAAGATTAATTACTGGTTATGAATAAGCACTTTTGTGTGGGTTTTTAAAGTTTGAATAAATGTGTTACAGTTTGGAAAATTATATCTTCTCTATATATTGTAATACATTTTTAAAAAAAATCATGAAAAAATAAATGGGTCCTTTTACTGCAGGCGTTTCTCTGCAGTTGCGGTTGCTTTAGTCTGTTGTGATGTAATTTAGATGACCTTTACACAAGAGAATATTTTTTATTATAGTAATTTAAATACCTTTTTTTCATTAGTAGTTAGTACCACTCCATAACTACTTACCTTTTAAAAAGTTACAAAATAACTGCAAGACTTTGATTACTCTAATGCGATTTTTGCTTTGTTATACATCTTTAGGATGTGGGCTTTAAAGGGGAAATTGGCTACCAGACATTTCTCTACAGCAATGAACCAGAGATTCGCTCTCTGTTCATGTTTCTGGTTGAGAAGCTCCCCAGAGAGTGTGCAGAGGCCTCTGACCAGCCTTCAGGTACATTTGACTACTGATTCTTACATTTATGTATTTGGTATATGTTTGTTAATTGTATGTAAACTCTGCATGAAAAGAAGATTCACTCTTTTTTATTTTCTGTATGCATCGTATATTGAATGATTCATCCATGCATATGTTTCTTTTTCTTTCTTTTTTTTTTGCACTCATAATTTCTTTTAACTTGATCTTCCGATGAAGCAACAAACGTCTCTCTGACATATGCCAGATTTGTCCAATCACTTAGTCTGCTTAAACCCTGCCCCTTTCTTACATTCAGCCTTAAGGTAGGGTAAGGAATTTTCAAAGCGGCTAGCAGTAGCAAGTCAGCTAGCTTTGAAAGCGTAAGATCCCACCCTCCCTTCAGAGAAGAGCGTCTCCAAAGTCACACCTCCTTCAGAACACATGAGCACACACACAGCAGAGTTTGCAAAGCATCACAAAACGAAAGATTGCGTCAGGTGCGTCACTTGCTCCATATTAGGAGTGCTTTAACCCCTTAAATTTCCACCCAGCTCCCCTAAATATTTGCGATTAACTCCATAATATATTTTGTACACTAATTTGTGATCGCCTCGGTCCCCTTTAAAAGTCATATGAAACCTGCAGCAGGCTTCGGCTCATCACCCCTGTCTATGTTATTCAGCGTGTTCTTCAATCCATAGCGCCAGCGTCAAAAGCAGAGGACGTCGTGTGAGTTATTGTTAGTTTATGATATCTGCACCTCTGTAGTTCTTTGTCATAAATGCAGTTTACATAATATGATGTGGGGGTAAATCTGGGCTTATTTATTTCAATCTTTCATCTAAATGACATGAGACTAAACTGCTCTTGCTATACTTCATACTTCAGTTCAATAAATTTGCTAAAATTGTTATAATATTTATTTAATAATAAAACCAAAAGCAAAACATGTGAAAAGAACTATGAAATTGCAAATGAGCTAATGAGTGGTCTTTTGCAGCCATCTACTGGTTATAGTGGTAATTTCATGTCATTTTCATGTTAAAAGTGTTTGTTTTCCAGCAGGTGACAAAAATCCTCCTAAGACATGGCACATTTTTCATGTTCTCTCTATGAATGGAAAAAAGTAGATCTTCTTTAAAGTCCCCCTGTAGTCAATAATTGTATCCCTTAAAAGTCCTCTTTGATCACCAAAATGACATATTTAAACATTTTCTTGTGAAAAAAATTCTTCCTGACTTAAAATGGCATGAATGTAATTCTACACCCTAGCTCTTCATATAGTATATGTAGTAAATGCCGCACTATGGTATTGCTGTTTACAACGTCAGATACATAATGATAATTATGATTAGCCTTTTCCTTAACTGCATTATCAAAAAGCTAATAATTTTTTAAAAATTTTGCACAAACCATGTTCCTGTTCAGACCGCTGCCTTCTGCAAAAGATCAGTGAAGAAAGCCATATAATTCGTCATAACAGCGTAATATAATATAATCATACACCCGCTATATTGCTGAATGTACCCGATTTTTCATATCAAACAGAAAAATTTACCGGGATAACCTGACTTCTCTTGAGAATAGTTAATGATATGAAAATAATGTATAATAAGGTTTTCACTGTAAAAAGTGGCTTTTAGTTGCGGTGGTCGGTGACTGACATCTGTCTAAATCTGTATAGCACAAAACGCACTGATGTACGAACAGGTTGCACAGAGGGATGAAATACATACGTTTACAGGCAGGTAAGACATCATACCATTGCATTTAGACCGATTGCAATGACTGGATGAATATTTTATGGTCCTATGCCTTTCTCAGAGAAAAAAAAAATGTATATGTAAATATACATTTAGACCTCTTAACTTAGTAATTGCTATCAGGATGCGAAGAGACTTTAAGCTTACATTCAGGCCTGCCTCCATTTAACCGACAAATAGAACCAAGTCCCCATCCTAAATGTTTATCTTTGTCGATAATTGTATTTTATCCAAGTTTCACTTAAATGTACGTCACAATGCAGAAGAAATGATCTGTCACTACTTGAGTTTCAATGCGACTTTAACGGCATGATATCAACTTGCCTGATTATCTTTCAATTTGCATTCATTACCTTTCCCTCACAATAAATACTGACATAGTAGTGATTTGCAGTGATTCACCTCATATAAAATCTGGTTTGATTTAAAGTTTCCATTGTAGATTTTTCAACACTAGAGATGAGTTTCTGGCTGTTGAATAATGAAGTGGTGTGGTTGAGTTGTGACTTTGGGTTCAAAGGCTGACGTGATTAACTAGGTTGGGGTGTTAATCTAACAGCTTAAAGTGCTTATTATGCCAAACTGTCTTCAATAAACTTTTTTTTTTTTTTAGCTCCCTCAGTTGTCCTTCATTAATTCATTTAACGTTCTTGATTGCATAAAAAAGGCATTAAATGTTTCATTATCTTGGAAAGAATCCAAGTCCGCTTCAGTTAATAGGTTGTTAACTCAACCATAAACTCAGTGGGAATCCGTGCAGACTGCAAAAAACAGTTTGCTTGCCTTTATAGTATCACATTTTGCTCGTTATTATTGGATTAAATGAATATGATTGATGAGGCTATTTTCTCAGAATAGTCAGATTGTTGTCTACATTTATATATCCTCTCTTAGGGAAGTCTGCATTGTTGCAAAGAGCAATTGCTGCTCAAATTAGAGCGCAGTTGTCAGTGCCTTGGCTCCCTCCGTCCTGTAGACTCCCCATTCATCGTAAAACACAGGTACCACAACATCCTTGCAATCCAGGGCTAAGGCTTATGTAGCACTCTAGATTTCAAATTACATTGAAGGCCCATTCACACTAATGTGAATGTGTGGACGATAATATAGTTATCATTTTAGTTACTGTTCTTGGTGTGAACGGGCCTTTACTCTGGTAACTCTACAAATATTCATTTCATTTATTTATATGGCTGATAGGGATTTATATACTACAGTTTGGGCTCAGTAAGATTTTTTTCATTGCTGAAAAGCTGCATTATTTAATCAAAATGCAGTTAAAAACAATAAAATTTAAAATAACTCTTGTCTATTTCAACATGTTATAATGTTCCTGTAATGGCAAAGCTGAATTTTCAGCACTATTTGTCCAGTTTACAGTCCTGGGATCCTTCAGAAATCATTTTAATATGCTGATTTTATGATTTTATTATTAATGTTGATATTTAAGGAAAGTAATAATTTTTTTCAGGATTATTTGATAAAATGAAAGTTCAAAAGAACAGCATTTATTTGTAGAAATCCTTTCTAACATTACAAATGTCTTTACTGTAACTTTTGGTCAATTTAACGCATCCTTGTTGAACATAAACATTAATTTCTTTCATTTAAAAAAAACCCCACACTTTAGAACAATAATATATGTAATGTAAATGTTAAGGCACAACACTGATGCTTGTATTAGTACATAATATATCATGACAATTTGTATTATTTAACCACTGTTACAGAGGTGAAATTGCTTCCATGCTACCTAACTGACTCACAAATGTGTGTGAATGTACTTTCAGAGTTCCGGCCCATGTCACAGTTTCCACGCCCAGGCACTGAGCCTCCCATATTCAGTGAAGGTCTCTTCCAGGAAACAGCCAAAAGGCATGCTCATGTTTACTTGCTTAACCCAGCAAGCCCCTTAGGTTTGATGTGATATGTCTTATACATTGTGGTATTGCCCGTGTTGCCACTTGCCCCTGAAGTATGACTACACCTTTGAGGAATTTGACAATAAACGATTTTAGCTCTTATGATTCATTCAGCTAATGTTGTCTTTGATGTTTCTTTGTGAATTTTCTCAGAGGTGCAAGAATACTGGAGGAGTTATTTGCTGCCTGTGACCTCTCAGCCTTCCCAACATGCCTCAGTGCCAGCGTCCCTTCTGGAGAACCACATCTCTGAACTTAGTAACGCACAGGAGTGGGAGAGTGAATGGAACAGCCAAGGCCTCCTGTCGAGACTTACACCTGAGGTTATTCTAGTTTCCCCTAAGTTTAAACGGAGATTTCTGCCCAAAAATTCAATTGTCATTATTGTGTAAGCTGTTGTTTAGCGATCATTTTGATATCAGTGTTTTTGTTTTATTGTTGTACTATTATTGTATTTATTAGTTTTTATTTTTATGATGTTAATTTTTCTCTAAGTTTTATTTTAAGCTGTTGTCTTTATTTTTAAATGGTTTTTATTTCATTTTTAGTGCTTTAGTACTTTTGTTGAGGTTTTTATTTATTTAGGTTTTTTATCTAAAACGTACACCTTTTTTATTATTAGTTTTAGTTTTCTTTAACATGGAAATTTGTGAATGAACAATTTGTCTAAGTTTATTCATAAAAGAATTGGGGTAAATGTTGAAATTGATTTAAATTATTAATTTTAACAACTGTTAGTTCCTCACCGAAAGCTTTTATATGATGCATTTTAAGTCGTTTTAAAGCTTGACAGGTCCACTCCTTATTAATTTTCCTTATATGGAGAAATAACCATGATATACTTTAAAAAAACACCACAAGGTTAAAATTGACAGGCATTTCGGTTAAATTCTACTGTTTACTCATACAGACAGCCTTTTTTACAGCCTCAGCGTGACAGCTCCCTTTCTTGATAATAACACTAACACTACTAGCATGTAAATATTTCTGCTGCTCCCCTGCTTTACTTGGACACGAGGATGGAACACAGAGATGTCTTTCACACACGTGTGACATTCATCATATATGTGTCCTGTGACTGTACTTCTGCCCTCTCACATCTCAGTTCCACATTCTCACCTCATCTGCCCTCCAACTTACACACTGGCCTATTGTCTGACCCCTAGAAGTTCTCCAAGGGTCCAGGACGTATTTTATTTTGAAATCACAAGACTTTATCAGTGTTTGTAACTTATTTCTCTTTACTGTTTTATCTGCAATATTCAAAACTGAATGGCCACAGCATATTTAAGATTTAGACCTTATTATTCATGATTTACTAAATTAACTATAATTTTCAACCAAAGAGATATGATTATGTTAACAAGTATTTCATTTGGGGATTTAAACACTTGTACTGGCCAATATGATTTATTTTTTTCTCTTTTTAAACCCACTGTTGTTGTCTTATCTCTTCAGGAGTACAGATCCAGGAAAAAAGCTCGACTGCAGAAGCGGATCGAGGAGCAGCTAAGAGCAGCAGCTCAACCTCGACCTGACACTCACGGAGCCACACGCTCGACTTCTGACCTTGCTGAGCTGCTGCTGTCATTCGGTGGAGCTTCCACTGGGGGAGATGTGCTTGCCAAAGGCACGCGCTTCACCCATACAGAGAAATTCACCTTTACGCAGGTACCTGACAGAGTTTGTTTACTGAAACTGTGATGTGCCAGGGTTCTCTCAAACTGGAAAATCTTGACATTTCTCTAATGATGTTTTCCAGTCATGGAAAATGTTGTACATGTCATGGAAAAGAGTCACATTACTGTGTTACTAACAAGATTATCATAAAATATAGACATTTTGGGACTGCAGATTTTAACTAAGCTTGCCAGACATGGAAATGTACCAGAAATATGTGCCAAAAGAAATATTTTAGTGTGAAGCAGAGTGCTGATATATGATGTCATTTTGTGTACTGATTGACTTTAGATGCGTTTCTAAAAATAGCAGCCTGTCAGTAGGCTGTCAGTGTAATTTAGGCTGACAAACAGAGAGTATTAATAGTTATGAAATAAATTGGTCATTTACAGTTTTTCAACTTTCTTAGGTTGTATGATGATTCTAATGAACTAATAGATTATAATACAGCTTTATAAATGATAGATAAACCTTTAAAATTACACAATTATTATTATAAACAGTTATAAAATAATATATTTGTGTATTACACTAATTAACGGCTATAATGCAGCTTCCTTAAAACAACACATAATCCCAAAATTTAATTATTTATCAATTTTAAACATTTATAGAGTAATTCATAATGTGTATTATAATTTAATTGCTGCAGTATAATGATTATTATAAGTTGTAATGCTTATTGGTTATTGGACACAGCACTATTTGTCAATCTCTACTTGAATAAATGTGTTATTTTTGTCATTATTAAAATTATTACCAAGAGTTAAGTTTAGATATTTTATACAGTTAATTTCATTAAATTTTTTAGGAACCTGAGAAAGCAGCCCAGCAGATGGCAGCAGCAGCTAGTGCACTTCCCAGCTCTCACCAATCAGAGGAGGACCTAAAGGCCCAGCAGGAAGAAGAACTTTCTGCTCTTCAGCAACAGTTCCAGCAATTGTCAGTCCAAATGGAAGAAGTGGGCGGAGACATTAAACAGCTCACTTTGTCCATCCAGCAGGTAGTGACTAATCAGATCAAATGAAATGTGATGCTGACAGTGTATCACATTACATAAATGGTGATGTAACGGTAATAATACAGGGAAATATTTAAATTATCAGGTTTTGAAAGTGATTTGGAGAATAAGTGAAGCAGTTTAAAAATATATATAACTGAAATGTCACTTTTTCCTTTGTAATATTGTCTACAGGTGTCAGATGAGCTGCAACAGAAAGAAGTGAGTAATGCAGAGAAGGAGAATTCAGTCAAAATGAAGAGACAGACCATTGACCTACTGCCTGATGCTGAAAACAACCTGCTCAAGTTACAGGTAGACAAGTTACACCACATACACACTCTTATCACCCTATCTGACTTCATGACAGAGGCAAAAAATCAAAATGAGAATAATAGTACAGTGCAAACCAAATTAAACCGTATGTAACTAGCCTGTGGTGACATTTAATGACATGTTTCTCTTCGTCTGTCCTGTGTGTTTGGTAGAGTCTAGTAGAAGCCAGCTCTAAACGAGTGGTTCATTTGGCATCTCAGTGGGAGAAACACAGAGTTCCATTGATTGACGAGCACCGCAGGCTAAAAGAGCTGTGCAGCAACAGAGAGGTACCTTGTGTTACCCTGTGTTACCTAAATCTTGTGATTATACATCAATATGACAATAATAATTATTATTTTTATTATTTCTAAACAGAAATATTAAAATATAATAGTTCAGTGTAAAATAAAATGTTTAAGGATTATTATAGTAATTATAATAATAATTTTATTTTGTAGTACAACTGTAACATTACAATTCTAATATTTATGGCTATTTTCATTTTATTTCGGCAGAAAAAAACAAGGAGTCTTTAAATCTGTTGATAACAGGCAGTTTATACATTTTTGGGTGGCACATCTTGGCCAAATGTATGTTATAAGTGTGCAGAAATGAGTTTATAAGATGAGTTGTTTTGAAACAATGAATCATCAGCTGCTCACATGTAAAAGAACAAAATACCACGTTTCACTCTGAACGTGCAGCACATGTTTTTGTAATTAAATCACAGCCTTTTTTGATAATCGCACTTACCCATATCACAATTTCCTTTTCTTTTTTTTATGATTATGCAGACCTAGATTTTATTTTGTCTGCATTTAATTGCATTCACAAAGTGACCAGTTATGTAAACTTTCGCTTAGTCTGAGTCCTCCAGGAAGCTGTCAGAGATCAAAGACCTGCATGACAAAATCAAACAGTCTGCTGAGGAGGCCAAAAAGAAGGAAAGTCTGTACAAGCAGCTGGTACGTTTGATTTTTTTTCACCCCACCTCTCTGGATTTAGCAATACACCATGTCCTAACCAGACACCAAATGAAAAACAAGTGTTGTATTCCATCTGTCCCACGTACATGACGTTTTGTCTGTATCAACCACCACAACCACCATCTCTATAACAACTGCTTATTTAAATGATGTGCATAATGCAGTGCATTACTGTTCATTAAGCATCAAAAGTGTACAAGTTACACATGGTTAGGACATGGTCAAAGAAAGCATTTAAATTATAGGTTTGACTTGTGATCTTTATTGTTCGTAGGTTTAACATTCTGCATGTTTATGTACTCCCCTTCCTAATGTTTTTCCACAGCTAACCGAGTTTGAAACGCTGTCTAAAGATGTGTCTCGCTCAGCCTATACCATGAGGATCTTGGAGATTGTAGGCAACATAAAGAAACAGAAGGAGGAAATCACTAAGGTCTTTGTTGGAGTTTATCCTTTATCTAGCCCACAGCAAAATACTTGATCTGAGTTCATGACCTGTGTCTATAGGTGTTAGCTATGTGTGTGAAGTTGGCAGGTCTTCAGAAGCCTTTTGACCTCCCACTCTTTTAATTGACCCCCTGCAGATATTGTCGGACACAAAGGACTTGCAGAAAGAGATTAATAGCCTGACGGGAAAACTGGATCGAACTTTTGCCGTCACAGATGAACTGGTGTTTAAGGTCAGTTTATTGTGGGTTCTAAAAGTCATATTTTTTGGTTTTTCAAATAAAAAGGTAAACATTTACACTCTACTGTTCAAAAGTTTGGGTCTGTAAATGTTTTTGAATGAAGTCTCTTATGCTCACCAAGGCTACATTTTGAAAAATAAGAAAAAGATTAATTGAATGAGATTGTTATTCAAAATTATATATTTTTATTTTAATGCATTTTAAAATGTTTGTTTCTGAAATTTCGTATTAAGTATTTCTTACTTTTATGTGGAAATCTTGATAATTTTTTTTCTGCATTTTTTTGATTAGAAACTTTGGTAATATTTTTTAACATCAGTTTCAGAAATGTCTTTACTGTCACTTTATGATCAGAATAAATGTATTTTTTAAATTTCAAGATAAATTATGATTTTAATTTGATTTGTTTTTAAAACACTGAATTCAGTATTAAAACACTGAAATCTTTTCAAACTGCAGGATGCCAAGAAAGATGAATCTGTCCGCAAATCCTACAAGTACTTGGCTGCCTTACATGAGGTATGTGTCTGCAAGTCAAAGATAAATGTGATTTAGAATATATTTTGATGATTTTTTTTTTTGTGTGTGTGTGGATTCTGGCTACTTTGTCCTACAAAAGAATGATAATTTTAATCATTCTATCACTTCTGTGTGTTCAGAACTGCACTCAGCTAATTCAGACCATTGAGGACACCGGAACCATCATGAGAGAAATCCGAGATCTTGAGGAGCAGGTGTGAAACCAACTCATGTTTATATGCATTTTAATTCGTGAAAACTAAACAAACATAATTTCACTGTCATTGGTTTTATGTGTTTCTTAATTTTTGTAGATTGAGACGGAGAATGGAAAAAGGACAGTTAGCAATCTAGAGAAGATTCTTGAAGACTACAAGGCCATTCGTCAGGAAAACTCTGCCCTTGCTGCGAAAATCCGGGAAGGTTGAGCTGTTGTTCCGTCCGTTTTTTGATGGTACTGCAGAGCGAAAACCCAGCCTGCTGAAATGAGCGCTGCTGTGAGAGACGTCAGTTCGGATCCCATCTGCGTCAGCCCTCCATCAGAATGAATCCTCATCACATCAGCAACTTTCAGCTTTTACTGAGGGTTTGATCACAAGAGTTTTTTGCATCAAAATGACACAAATTTGAAGAAATGTTAGTTAAGACTAATTCTGATCATTGTAATGAGATTCAGTTTTTTAACAAGAGCTTGGACTGCAATAATTTGAGGAGAACCAGTCAAAGACAACATCTTTGTTATACGATGATAACCATAATATGTACATGAAAGTGTCAGTTAACAGTGACCTCTGATTGTTGTTCATCATATGGGTGGAGCTACTCATGAACATTACAAGATTCAGGTGATTTGATTAAACTTGGAGTATAGTGGGCTGATAACAACTTAAAGCACTCATGAACAGCTTGTCTGTTTCATATTAAAGCATACATTTGATATTGTATCTGTTTGTTTGGCTCTGATGGATTCATAGAACTGTTAAAATGCTCGTTGTTGGAAGTTATATTGTCTTTGAACCTCTGTGTTAGAAAAATACTCCGTCAGGCTGACTGTAGGAAAGTTGTTTAAACACATTTAAGTGTCTGATTGACTAACACCGATGATTGTCCCAATCAAATGAATTTTCAAAGTTTATGCCGTCTTTGGAATGTCTGATTTTTAGAGATTATATGGAAAAGAATGTTTTGTAATTTACCATTACTTGCATATGTCTGCTCAATCTCTGAACATGATGTTCTGATATTTCATTATTTTCCCACCTGTTGTTTTTGTCTTTTAAAAAATGTCCCCTTTTGGGCAAAATAGTTTTGAAAAAGAGATTTTGACTTGAAATTAGGGATCGGGGGCCTTGTACTTGTAATTAGGGAAAAGATTGACATTTTCTGTAATAATTGGAAATTAAGAGTAGGGCTGCATGATTTGGGAAAAATTCTAATTGCGAATTTATATAGAAAATAATGTTTTGTCATTAGTCATGACTTGCTTAATCTGCTCAATCTCTGTCTGAACATGGTGTTCTGATATTTCACCATTTTGCCAACAGTTGTTTTTGTCTTGAGGAAGTTATTGGCTGATTCAATCTGACAAATACGTCCCGGTCATGTTTCACTCCAAGGTGAAGAATATGTGAAACCTTACAATAATAAAAAGGAAAATAAAAAAAAACATGTAAATATTTATATTAAAAATTTACACTAAGTTTTTTTTCACTCTTGTGTTTTTGGTGCCAAGATAAAACGCTCTCGCGATGCTGTTGCATCTGCAACACCCAATTTCACATACATTCAATTTAATTCTGTATGAATACATGCATTAGCAGTTTCTGACATTAAGTGCTGATTAGCCCAATAAATGCATTTCGAGAACTTGTCGGTCAAGCAATATGTTAAACGTGCCTTTGCGCCTACTTCTACAACACCTAAAATCGACTAATTGAAGTCAAATGTGTGCAGTCCGGATGGGTTCGTATGTAAAAATCAATTTTGTCTATTTTCTAGGATAAGAGAGTAAGATAAGTCGGACACATGATTAAAGGCTGGTAATTGCATCAGTCTTTTTGTTAATGCAAAAACCCCTAATAATAATGCGTGCAGTTTGTTTCAGTGTTTAGCACTCCTGAAGTCTGCAACGAAACACACAAATGCATCAAATAATGTTGTTTATAAGGAAGAACCAGTCTTTTGTCACATCTTGTACATGCACACCAGGGTCTCAAAGAACAAAACCTGACTCAGTCACGTAGGACATGTAGGCAGTTGCCAGGTCGTTCGCCCAATCAAAAGGCATGAAATACTGCAAAATTTTCACGCAGAAAACGTATTGGTTGAACTGGCATGTAAACACGTTTTGTTTCAGAACCAAACCCTAGAAATGAGCGACGTTGCAGAATCCCCGTCTTATTGGTTCAACAAACTGTCAATCATTACAAGTCAAGCTTTTGATTGGTTAACAACACAGCTCGCGCTCGACCAGTGATGCCCTCGGCAAACCCGTATCAGTTCTAACAGAGGCGCTCTCATTTATCACGCGGAGCAAGTACGCATGAAAGTAAACAACTTAGTATTGTTTAGACATGGCTTGCAAGAAAATAGGCAGTTTAAGCCACACTATGTGGCAAAAAAGCTCTAGTTGCAGAGTTGTGCTCTGCGCAAGATTGAATATTTCTGCTTTAGCGTGTGGAAGCTTCGCCTCGCCTGGTTCTACGATGAACGGACAGAAGTGCTGCAAAGATGGACATAACTGTGGACAGACGAAACAGTTGGCAGCTAATAATAGTCCTGTTGCAGCCGCAGTCACATCGCACAGACACCAAATCGTGGGGAAAAATAGAGGCGAAGAATCTCTAACCAAATCTGGAAGGGCTTTCTCGTCCACGGCCCCGCAAATCAACAATAAAACGTACTTGTGGGCGAGATACAATGAGATGAAACGGCTCGTGCACGGTATGTTGGTGTTATTTGAGTTTTCATATGTTATGGTGTGTAAACTCTTTGCTCCTGCCAAAAAACATTTGCCAACTTTTTTCCTGTCCCAAAGAGGCGCTGGCCTCTGTTCATCTTGTAAATAACTGCCAACTGCCATTCACGTGCCCAATGCATGATTGACGATTTCTATTTGCAAATATTTCAGTTGAAAGAGACCTACCAGAGTCCACCACCCCCATGCTCCTTCGTTATAGACATAGAAAGTTGTTTAAAACAAATTGCAAATCATGATTTTAAATAATAAACTTAAAGTTTAAATTTTTCTCTTCACAGATTTGATCCCTCCTGGAGTGTGCAATCTTCTGAACCCTTCCACTATTTATGCCAACAATGAGGTGAACCTGGACGAGGTGGACATCTACGGCTTTGACTATGATTATACTCTTGCTCTCTATTCCAGTACCCTGGATGAGATGATCTATAACAAAGCACGAGAGTTTCTCGTTCAGCACTACAAGGTCCGAAAAAGGCATATAAACCTGTTGTCTTGCATGTTTCATGTTATTGAACAAAAATAATTATTATGAGGTGCATAATAACTCTTGGTATTTATTTTATTTTATTTTTGTGAACACAAACCTACGCCTAGCTTCTTTGCGTAGAAACCAGTGCAGTGGATTGCAGAATGTGTTTTGTGTGAAAAACAGAACATGTTTTTGCATTTAAAATGTGAGACGCAGGTTCATGGAATAAAAAAAACTAGGTTTAGCGATTTATTTATTTTTGTATGTAGAGTCCAACAGTCATACACTGTCTAGTGCATGTTTACATAGAAAAGCATGGTTGAATGTGACTGTGGGAAGACTAAAGACTGTGTGAACTTACAGGCGGCTTTCAACGTTGCTATTTTTTTTTTAATGTTGTTTGGTGCCCAGATGCATCTAGGATAAAACACTAAAATGACTACAGCTTACAGTCAAGCTAGTGCAGACGATATGCAACACGCAGCAAAAACTAAGCTGACAGATGCTCAACTTTGGCTTTTGGATGAATGTTAAAGTTTGGCATGTTTGAGATTTTTGTTTCTTTCTTTCACTAGTACCCTGAAGGAATCAGTAAGTACGACTATATTCCCAACTTTGCAACTCGGGGCCTTCATTACGACATCCAAAAGGTGTGTTAAACATTCATGGTTTGAGTTTTTGCAGCATTTTTTCATTGCAGCTTATTATTATATGAATTAAACTTAAATTATTGTTTCAATGCCACAGGGACTTCTCATGAAAATTGATGCCTTCCATTACATCCAGTTAGGCACTGTTTATAGGTAAACCTACTCTCATTTGATCAATTCAGTCCAAGTTTGTGTGGAGAAGTGCATTATGTAATTCACAGGTTTGTATTTGTTGTATACGCAGGGGTCTGAAACCTGTCCCTGATGAGGAGGTCATGAAATTGTATGGAGGTTCAAATCATGTTCCCCTTAACCAAGTCAGTGGATTCTATGGCAAGGTGATAGTTCCACTAACTTTTATACATTCTCATTTCATTAGTCAGTCTTAATCTCGCATGCATACATTTTTGTGCCTCACTACGAGGTCAGTGAGGGTAAAGTGGTGCCATCCTATCAGGAGCCAAGATCTGTTTTTGTGTGTCCAGCCACCATGAGTAAGTGGCAGTGTATTGTATATCTAAAGCAAAAACATTGCAGTCCTTTTCTAAATTGCAAGGTTATCAGGCACATTCTTCTCTGCAGGGTTTCCATGTTCACAAGAAACATAAATATTATTATAAGAAGTCATCAATATTTAATGATTAATTTACATTTTTGTAGTTGACTAAATATTGCTCTTGGATTTATTAAAACTTGTTCACCAGTCAGACAATTTTGTACACTAATAATTATAGTCAAATTATTATTTTGAGTCATTTCAAAGTGGTTTTCAAATTGGTATGAATAACTTGTTAGAGCAGTGGTTCATATAAGGTTGTAGACATAATGGAAGAAATAAATAAAAAAATGCAAATAATAAAACTTGAACAAAATTCATATTGTTGTAAAAAATATTATTAATTGTACAAGCTGTGATGTTTATGTTAAAGTAATGCAATTCATGGTAATATATGAAAATATATATATATATATATATATATAGATAAAACATTTTAACACAATATTTATATTGCCTTTTGATGTTTCATTTAAAATGTGTTGAGAACCACTGTATTAAAAGTAAATAAAAAATAAGTAACCGACTGATATGGTCCTGCAAATGTATGGTTCTGAAGTTTTTTGTAAACTACTTGTTAGCTTTGCTTGTTGGGAGGGGAGGTAGTCATATAATGGCCATTGAAATGTATGACCTGCAATTTCCTCGCAGTAGAATACCACCATTTCCAGTTCCCCTCAGGGCAGGCAGAATAAACTTTGAATATTCTTTGAATAAAGAATAAACTTTGCTTATTCATCGCATTTAAAATACATCTCACTCATGCATTTTATTGTAATTTGTTCCAGGGTCCCAAAATGAAACAGTTCATGGATGTTTTCTCCATCCCTGAGATGACTCTTTTGGCAGCTGCGAACGATTACTTCATCTCAAACGACATCGAGTACGACCCTGTGCATCTGTACAAAGATGTCTCAGTAAGTGTGAAGTCAGTATGCCCTCTGAATTCTGATCCGACTACTTCGTCTTCCTGATGACTGAAAGCGTGTTAGTGAATTTGCATAAAAAAGCTAGCCTGTTTTTGCAGACTGTGGGAATAGTTTGCAAACTGCTTTTGTCATTTAAAACCGTGAGAGCTGTTTCTTGTCTGTTGCTTTGTAAACTCTGTTTTCAAGCTGAGCGTATTCTTTCTTCTGCCTGTGGTTAAGTGCCAGTGACCGATTTGTTTTTCATTCAGGCTTGATCACGCTGGTCCTGAATTGAGTTACAGAGTATTTTAGTTTTTTCCTGCTGTTTTGAGTCATTTTACTTGCAGGATGTAGTCTTTCGTTTCTGTTTTTCTGCCCCACACTCCACCCCTTTTCTTTTTTTTTAGCTTTCGCTGACAAGTAAAAAAATACAGTCTTAGAGAAAATCCTTCTTTTCTTTTTTCCTCCATAGGTTTTCCACACCCAGGGTGTGTCAACATGAATCAAATGTATTATTTTGAACCATTTAAAACATTATCAGTGGATTTGTCTCCTCGACGCATTGCTTGTCAGGAAGTCGAGTGTCAGCACGCCACACATGTTTATCTTTCACGCGCAGCTTTTTGATTTGACGCCTGTCCATGCTGGTAGAACAGATTGTACTTTGTGTGCGTAAGATGACAGAGGGAACTGGAAACCACGCAGTAATTTAAGCACTTTAAATAACAAACAGTTTAAATAACAAAATCCCAACAATGGGGAGAAAATAGAATATAGAAAGTGTTTGTACAAAAGTGTTTGTTGAGCATACAAAATCTGTCTTTGCAGGATGCAATTGGAATGGTGCATATCAAGGGTTACATGTACAAATGGATCATGCAAGATCTTGGTGAGTATTATCAAATATGTACTATGCATTACCCGAATATTTGCGCATAACGTTGCATAAAACATAATTACATTTTAAGGCATAAAGACTTTTTTTTTTTGTCTTTCACATTTTTGTGATCAAATGTAATATTTTTAAGGGGAAAATAGTATTGGCTACAGGGGGACTTTAAAATCTCATTTAAAGTAAGACTTGCTTTAAATTTCTTTGCCCAAGAAAAGATTATATTATTGTAAGCTGGAGCTAATGAAAACCAGATTTGAAGTTGACCCTCCCAGACCCAGTCTGTCCAGTGTGTTTGTGTGGTGTGTGCGCATATTAGTTGGAGAGCAGGCTTTTGTTTTCAGAGCAGAACGTTGCATAATCCAACCTCTCTAGAGAATGGGATTTGAAGAGAGCAGTTTTGTTGGGCTAGCCCTATCTAATCTTTAGTTTTTTAATGCTTATTGTATCCCCTGCAGACAAGCAAGGAACCTATAATTCCTTATCACAGATGTTCCAGTGCGGTATAAACACTCTTTAGGGAAACAGGAAAAATATATCTGATAAGATTCTGGACGACATTTATCACAGCCTGCAGAAATGACTGATTTGGTTGTAGTCAGTACATAGATACATAGTCAGTAACCTGGCCTTTAAAAGTTCATTTTTCTTCCTCGCTTTTTTTGCCTATCGTGACCCCTTTTCCTTATTTGGCCCCCAGAGAAATACATTCTCAGAGGAGACGAGACATATGCTGTGTTGCACCGGCTGGCCAGTCAAGGGAAGAAACTTTTCCTCATTACCAACAGCCCCTTCAGCTTTGTGTGAGTTTCATTTTTGATGCGTCATATTCAACAGATACGTTTATATGAGACCTCAAATTAAAGCTGCTTACCATTTGTGTAAAAAAAAAAAAATAAGGCGGGCGGGGGGGGGAGAGCACTTTATTGCTAATTCTTTTGTCCCAAATAAAAAAAAATTCACATAGACATGAATTTGATCGTCAGCACATATTTATCTAATATTTATTTATCATTTTTTTGGGGTTATTTTCCAGTGATAAAGGCATGCGACACATGGTTGGAAAGGACTGGAGGGAATTCTTTGACGTTGTCATTGTTCAAGCTGACAAGCCTCATTTTTTTAATGACTGCATAAAGTAAGTCTGCTTTGTTAATAGTTTTTTTTTCAGGATTCTTTTTGTAATAGACAGTTCAATAGAATTTGTTTTGTAACAATATAACAGTTTACAGTCACTTTTTGTCACTTTTTATCAATTTAATGTGTTCTTTCTGAATAAAAGTAATACTGACCTCAGACTCTTGAATAGCAGTATATTGATACCCATTGATAACTTATTTTTTTCTGCATGAGTGTTTTAGCTTTGTCCCGAATCACTCGCCACAGTAATTTGTAATTTCTCTATCTCTCCTAATTGTCCAGGCCATTCAGACGTTTGGACAGCAATGGAGACTTGCAGTGGGATAGGATCAAGAGTTTGGAAAAGGGGCAGATCTATAAGCAGGTAATGCAGATTTGTTTTGTCCTGCATAGTGTACATTTACATTTTTGCATTTGGCAGATGCTTTTATCCAAAGCGACTTAAATTGCATTCAAGGTGCACATTGACATTCGTCACTTGTTTTCTCTGGGAATCAAATCCATGACCTAGACATTGCAAGCGTCACGCTCTACTGTTTGAGCTACAGCAAAGCATCAAACTCAACAAACTGTTCAAGTCTTTAGCTCAAGCTCTTTCTGATTTGCTGTTATCAGCAGGAAAATTATTCCTCTTGTCAATAAAAGGTGTGGTGTGGATTTCCCTAGTCTCATAGAATTAGAATGATTATTAAAACTTGTAGTTATCTTTATAGTATTCATTCTTGCTGTGAACGGCCCTTTTAAGCATAATCAGGTCAAAGGAAACCTTTGCACAGAGGAATAATTACATAGCCTCTGGTTTTGAGTTACCAGACCATGTCTGTTTATTCTGGTAAGATGATTGTCTTTGCTGAGAAGCTTTCAGTTGCTACATTTGTGATGACTCTTTGTGAGTCTGGATTAAATCAGGGATTACGAATTCATCTGGAGAAATTGTTCAGTTACTGGAACATTTGGGACTGACTTATAGGACCTCAACTTGTAATAGCATGCTATTTTAAATTATTCACAGCTAGCATTTCTTTAAACTTTTTGTTTATTTTGTCCCTGTGAAAATAACCCAAATCCTTCCAGCTCTGCGTTGACTCTGTTAATTGTAGAATGATTTATCCACTTTATTTGGCTCTTCCATTTGGAAAAAGGAAAAAAAGGTGACACGGTCAAATGAAGTCTGAATGGAAAATCAATTGAACACAGTTCAGTCGTGTCAGGCATGTACAAACAGATTTGTCTGATCAGAACACAGAGGCCTATCCTGACTATACATAGCCACCCTCAGGCAAGAGAGTTAAAGCAGCATATATGAAAACCATCCTAAACTGGGAAAGACTGATGGGAAAGTTCCTTGGCAGGATCGTCAGAGCAAACTGTTCTTGCCATACAAAGTCAATGAAATGCCTGTTGACACGTAGCTTCCAGAAACTCAAATGAGTATTGGGAAGAAAATTGCGACACACTGCAGGTTTCTTTCCAAGCCAAATCCTTTACATTAATCACAAGGTTAGCAGCTGACTAATAAAGCTGCCTTTGTTTGCTTTGTTTCAGGGAAACCTTGTAGACTTTCTGAAGCTAACAGGATGGCGTGGATCCAAGGTTTTTTATTTTGGAGATCATCTGTACAGTGACTTGGCGGTGAGTCTGCGTCATTCTTCCGGTTAAATAAACTGTGCACATTTGTTGCACAAATGTTTTCCTTTTGTTTTTGCTGCTTGGTGTTTCCAACAAAAGAGGCAGTAAATCTTGCGCTACAGTTTTTATAATCAGTGTCCAGGATCAAACAGTAACACTGATTGTAAAAAGGTTCTTGACATGGACATCCTGAAAAATAAATGTCCTCTCTTGGCATTTTAGGACCTGATGCTGCGTCATGGGTGGAGGACAGGAGCGATTGTGCCTGAGCTTGAGGTGGAGACAAAGGTGGTGAACACAGAGCAGTACGCACAAAGTCTCACATGGTTGCAGGCACTCACTGGACTACTGGAGCGCATGCAGGTTAGCAGTGGCTCTGAACTCCAAAAACAATACAAGCTCATGCAATCGTACATTTTTTAAACTTAAAAAAAAAAAAAAATGGTTCTGTACGCGAACAAGTTTCTACAGAATTATTTTAATAAGTGAAAAATAAGCAGATCTGCATTCCATGTGCTTGTAATCCTCATATGGTTGTATAGGTCTGACCTGATGGCAGATGTCCATTTGCCATTTATATTGATCTGGATAGATTTTTCCGAGTGTTTGTTGCCTATGTATGTAAGGAAAACTTTCTCTGTTTATTTAGTCCACAATGCATTTGACTAGTCAAATTAGACCCACTGGAAATGCTATACCATATTTTTGGTTGTTTGTTTGGTTAAGGGAATGTACAATGTAAACAGACACCGTTATTTTAAAATCCTATTTATGAGTCTATATGTCCTGACTCAACTTAATGTTGTCATCACATTAATGTAGAGCTTTTCCTCTACTTGTGGAGCAGTCATAAGAGTCTTTGGTTTAATACGCGAGAAGATTTCTGCATGTCAAAAAGGCGAAGAAAATTCTGTTAGAATGGTATCTTCCACCTTTGTGTAAATGAGTCAGTTTGATATTTATGTTAGTATTCTAATGTTACTGTAGTATGGGACTTAATAGTTTAAAAAAAATCAGCATCCTCTCTAATTATTTGTATATACACACACACACGTTTATATATATTTTAAATGTGATGAATACAATTTCATAAATACATAGATAGATTTATGCATTTGGCAGACACTTTTATCCAAAGCGACTTACATTGCATTCAAGAATCACATTGAATCAGTTCTTGCTTTCCTTGGGAATCTAACTCATGACCTTGGTGTGGTGAACTCATGACCTTGCCACACTCTACTGTTTGAGCAACAGGAAAGCTTTCTGCTTAATTATAAAATTAATAATTTTTCTATCTATATATACAATGCTCATAAAAATTAATGGAACACTTAAATCACACATTGGATCTCATTTAATGAAAAATTAAATTTGAAAGTCTTTATATACATTCTATAATTTAAGTACAAAATTGAGACCGCAGTCATGGAAACCAAAATTCCCTTTTTGGGTGTTGTCAGAAGTAGTTAAAAGAACAGCATTTATGTGGAATAGTTTTTTTTTTTTAAACATTAATTTAGAACAAAAAAAATCTTACCACCAAACTTTTGAACGGTAGTACTGTTTTATTTATTTGTTTATATAACTATGTAATTAAAGTCTATACTCTCTTTTGTATCACATTAAAGTCTTAATTCCAAAAGTTTTCCCTGTTCATTTGGAAAGAAATATTTTTTAACTGACTTATTTACATCTGTTTTTTGTTTTTCTTAGATGTATCGGGATCCTGAGTCAAAGAAGGTTCTGCAGGAGTGGCTGAAAGAGAGAGAAGAGCTACGGTGAGTAAAACTAAACAACAAACAGTTATGCATTTAGCAGATGATAAGACTGTACATTCACTTATTAACAATGCCCTTTGTAACTTATCTCCTAATTTTTTTTTCTTTTTAGGGCAGTCACCAAGAACCTCTTCAACCCTCACTTTGGCAGCATTTTCCGTACCTGCCACAACCCCACCTACTTTTCCCGCCGCCTGTGCCGTTTCTCAGACCTCTATATGGCCTCTATCAGCTGCCTACTGAACTACGACCTCTCTTACACCTTTTACCCACGCCGAACGCCCCTGCAACACGAAGCCCCACTCTGGATGGACCAGCTCTGCACTGGTTGCATGAAGACGCCCTTCTTGGAGGAGATGGCCCATATTCGTTAAAACCACCAAAGGTTTAATGTGCAAATATGAACAGAGTGAAGTGAAGGGGATGTTTGTCTCAATGGCGTTGGAGACGTGGCACTTTTTGCGCAAATGCCACATGCAACAGGGCCATCTGCTGGATGTTAGGTTACAGTGCACCAAGTTTCTGTTGTGTGGTTTACAGTTCTCTTTTTTTTTTTAGTCATGGGTGATGTTTGTTTGTTTTAAAACTACTGTATTAACAAGATAACAGGAAGGATGAATTCTACTATACTTATGGTTCCCAGACTTTTTACTCTGGTAGGCCAAACTATTGAGCCGCTGGTCAAAAATGCACAATATAAGTTACAAAAACAGTATGACTGATTATATGTAATGATTAGGTCAAATAGCTTCATAGATTTGGTGTTGTGATGTTACTTGCCTTCCCCACACTACAGTAATAATGTAGCCTAGACTCAAAGATCAAACCTGCACAAATAATTATAGCCTCCAGCTTTTTATTGCTCGAGGAATGATTTTTGTTTTTTAATTGACAGCTGTATTTACGTACATGGAAGCTCCTGGAGGGCCAAACCAAATGCTGTTGTTATTTTTGACTTTGCAGGCTTTTGCTGTTTGTGGCTTTGGACTTAGCTTCTGTAAAATCAGAGCTATGCTGTGAATGGCTATGCTGCTAAATTCGGGTTTTGAAGGAACCAAATTTAGTTGCATGCAGTTACAACATATGTACTTTATGTTGCTCTATGTACTTGCTCTACAGTTTATAAAATCAAATAAAAAGCTTTGTATTAATGTCTTGATAGCACTGATTCTTGTATCTTTCAGGAATGAAACATGTAACCCAAAAATTACAAGTCTTTTAAGTTTCATAATGCCAACAAAGGCATTGCTTTTTTGATTAAAAAAAACCTATATATTGTGAAACTTTTTATTTTATTGTTACTATTATTTTAAAGTGTAATTTATTTTTGAAGGGGATGGATTCCTAGTCCATCTTGTATTACACAAGCACTTGGAAGTAATATATTTCCAAAAACCAGTGCATCTATTCTGGATTTCTGTTACAGACAATGTCTAATGTTACTGTAGTATGGGACTTAATAGTTTAAAAAAAATCAGCATCCTCTCTAATTATTTGTATATACACACACACACGTTTATATATATTTTAAATGTGATGAATACAATTTCATAAATACATAGATAGATTTATGCATTTGGCAGACACTTTTATCCAAAGCGACTTACATTGCATTCAAGAATCACATTGAATCAGTTCTTGCTTTCCTTGGGAATCTAACTCATGACCTTGGTGTGGTGAACTCATGACCTTGCCACACTCTACTGTTTGAGCAACAGGAAAGCTTTCTGCTTAATTATAAAATTAATAATTTTTCTATCTATATATACAATGCTCATAAAAATTAATGGAACACTTAAATCACACATTGGATCTCATTTAATGAAAAATTAAATTTGAAAGTCTTTATATACATTCTATAATTTAAGTACAAAATTGAGACCGCAGTCATGGAAACCAAAGTCACACAGGGCTGGATTCAAAGGCTGGGGTGTATGTATGCATAGTCTGTTTGCACTAATGACAAGAGCCCTATCAAAACGCATAACTAAAGAAAATCGGTTAGAAAGAAAACAATTGTCTATTGCCACAAACTGTGAAATTCCCTTTTTGGGTGTTGTCAGAAGTAGTTAAAAGAACAGCATTTATGTGGAATAGTTTTTTTTTTTTAAACATTAATTTAGAACAAAAAAAATCTTACCACCAAACTTTTGAACGGTAGTACTGTTTTATTTATTTGTTTATATAACTATGTAATTAAAGTCTATACTCTCTTTTGTATCACATTAAAGTCTTAATTCCAAAAGTTTTCCCTGTTCATTTGGAAAGAAATATTTTTTAACTGACTTATTGATTTTTGATCAATGATTTTTGTTTTTTAATTGACAGCTGTATTTACGTACATGGAAGCTCCTGGAGGGCCAAACCAAATGCTGTTGTTATTTTTGACTTTGCAGGCTTTTGCTGTTTGTGGCTTTGGACTTAGCTTCTGTAAAATCAGAGCTATGCTGTGAATGGCTATGCTGCTAAATTCGGGTTTTGAAGGAACCAAATTTAGTTGCATGCAGTTACAACATATGTACTTTATGTTGCTCTATGTACTTGCTCTACAGTTTATAAAATCAAATAAAAAGCTTTGTATTAATGTCTTGATAGCACTGATTCTTGTATCTTTCAGGAATGAAACATGTAACCCAAAAATTACAAATCTTTTAAGTTTCATAATGCCAACAAAGGCATTGCTTTTTTGATTAAAAAAAACCTATATATTGTGAAACTTTTTATTTTATTGTTACTATTATTTTAAAGTGTAATTTATTTTTGAAGGGGATGGATTCCTAGTCCATCTTGTATTACACAAGCACTTGGAAGTAATATATTTCCAAAAACCAGTGCATCTATTCTGGATTTCTGTTACAGACAATGTCTGTATATAGTATCTAAGAGGTGACTGAGTGTCTGACTCATGTCAGGATGTAGTAACAGTGTTTGCTCATTTAGTCTGGCTTCCAGAGAATGAATCTGTATTTGTTTTGTACTTTAATTTGTTCATACAACCAAATTAACCAAGAATCTTTTTTTTGTAGAAAGGTAATTGTCAGTTTAAACTTGATCCTTATGATAGATGTCTGAGACAAGTAAAGACAACTGTGTCTAAAGTTAGGAAGGTCAATGCATATGTATCTGGTGTACATTCTTTGGTGTACATTCTGTTTGAATACCAACAGCAATGTATGCAGATGCAGGATGTATGCAGATGCCTTATCTATGTACACATATCCGATAACACATATGTATACTTGGCATCAGTGCTGAAAAGAAATGCCTTACAATATCAAGTTACTCCATTATAAAGTAATGTAAAGGCCATTTCACACCAAAATGTAAATAAGCCTTAAATAATTTAAATATAAATATATTTACTTAACATATTTAATTATTGGAGATTTGCGTAATATTCAGATTTGTTTTGCATTTAATTGTTTTTATTAATTTTTAGGAATGCAGAATATTCTTTCTGTGCTTATGAGATGAGTAAATGCTCATATTTAGTCTAAAACTGCAATAACCATCACGTTATATCACGTACAGGACAGGAGAAATGTAAGTCAATACATGGGACAACAAAGTATCTTGCGTTACTTATTTTAAAAAGTAACTTAGATATTTTATTGAAAATCTAAAAGTTACTTTTAAAAGTAATCTGATTACGTGACGCCCAACACTGCTTAGCATCTGTAATTCTTTATAGGATTTATAGGACTATATGTTGAATGAATGAATTGTCAAGAGTTTGATTCAGTTCATTGATTTTAATGAATCACGTGTAGTTTTAATGACTGCTCTGTGCCCTGCATGGACGTAGTTTTCATGTTCTGTTACGAGGCTTAAAGGGAAAAAACATATTGCCTATATTTCATCAAATTGTGCTGGATGTACCAAAGGAATAGTCTCCAGGAGAATTCAACAGCACCCCAGATGACAAGAGTTCTTCCTGAAATTTTCCTGACTCCCTTATGTATATCGAAAAAAAATGTGCCAAAGATAATGTCTAATTTGCCTAAAGAACAGAGAACCCTGTTCAGATGCTGCTAGAATGATCTGTAATGTTAGCCTATCCGAACCTGCAGGAATGATATCAACGGATTATCCGTATGACTATGACTTGACTTCACAAACAGGGCTTACATTAAGTTGTTAAATTAGGATATTTAAGCAGCTTTTATAAACATCCCTTAGAAATTTTTTTTACTTTGTGTGATCTTGAGACAAAACAGCAGCATTGACATATTTTAAGACATGTCAGTGCAAGTTGCTTTCAGGTTAAAACATGCATTTTAGTCCAGGACTATCTTAAAAGCCTTTTCTGTGAAACCAAGGGTAGAAGTACAAGTGTTTCTGTTTGAGGCTGGATCCTCTTACTCATAGCCTTTGAGGAAGTGTGGAGAACTTTGTCTTCTGTAAACTCTGTCAACTGACTGAACTTCAACTTTGACTCCTGATCTTCATTGAGCATAATGGTCTCTTTGTGTGACTTAACTGTAATTCCCCTACATTCTTTAGAACTGTTATCCTGATTATTTGGTGATTAAGAAACACTTGTATATCAAAGTTGAAAACAGTTTTTTTTTATATGGAAACATGTGGAAACAGTGACAGACTACCATTCAAAAGTTTGTGTTAAGTAAGATAAAAAAAAATTAAAGAAAGAAAAAAGGAAAGAAAACCAAATTACAATTACAACAGATTTCTATATTAAATAAATGCTGTTCTTTTAAACTTTAGATTAATCACGATATCCTGAAAAAATAGTATTAATAAATGCAACCTTGGTGAGCATTATAGACTCATTTCAAAAATAGTATAAAATCTTACTGATTTCAAAATTTGACCGGTAGTGTAAAATTATACGATCTGAGATTATCAATGAGCTTTCGAATATCTCTCCGTGAACTAATAATACAAAATAGAAACATATACGACAATATAGCAGAGCTGTCTAATTGTATTGGCTTAATTTACCATCGAAACACAGCTGCCCAGTGGCTCGCCGTGATCGTATAGTGGTTAGTACTCTGCGTTGTGGCCGCAGCAACCCCGGTTCGAATCCGGGTCACGGCATGAGGCAAAGCAATAATTTTGCGTTTATGGTATTGGATGATACAATTTATAAGATGACTTAATATATTCACTTTCATGTTTGTGTAATTATGTATTCTTTTACTAAATGTACCTTGCCTACTATGTTAATTTCACATCGATTTAAACTATTTTCCATCGTTGGATGAACGATCGCTTTAATATATTGCCTTTAAAATATATCGACAAATTGATTGCATGTTTCTAAACTTAACCTTCTTTAGGTTTTTTTGTTGTTGTTGTTGTTGCACACGGATCATTCGTTTCCTCATGGATCCAATGATGTAATGCAAATGTGGCGTAATATCCTGTTGTTTAAAACGGGTCCGATGTCACGGAGACAGCTTTCCCTATGAAGGTAGAAAACGTAATGTTCTAATGTCATGATTATTGATCTAATTGGACGAAGCACAAAGTATTTGTTGTAATAGTACATTAAAATACCTTTACACTTTACGCACGAAAGCTTCTTGTTGTCTCGCACGAGGGCTTTTATTTTGACATTTATCAGCAGGATACTGGTTGTTATTCGTCTCTTGTTAACGAAATTTTCATTGAACCTGTCGAAGCCGTAAGAGAGGGGAGACGGGTACCTGCATCCATTGTTATTTTACTTTCAATTTTTATTCTGGATGACGATAACGCATCTCTGAACGGGACCCCCTCGAAAGCGGACTACCCATCATGTCTGCTGAGGAGGAGAGGGGGGTAGTTCGTGTCAAAGTCAAGGTGAGAAATTAGTGGGGACCGAGCGGCAGGTAGAAACCCCAAATCTCTCTCTCTCTCTCTCTCTCTCTCTCGCTCTTACTAACACACACACACCATTCCACGGAGTCCAGCCAGGCCAACAGACAGTGTCTGAAATTGCAGGTCTGCGTCTGTCGTAGAGTTTTTAACCAGCCCTGGTCTTCATGTTCATCGCTTTTACTTCACTGTCGTCTCAGTTGTTTACACATCGTGACCGCATCATAATAAATCGTTTACAGTACATAAGTGCTTTCATATAGTAGCTGGTTAATAAACATGTTGTTTTTATCCATATGTCAATATTTTTTTAGAAATATATTTATAGTTTAAAGTAATATGTTCTTTAATATCTTTTGCTCTTCGTGTCACATCATTGTTCATCGTGTACACATGAATCATATGAGATTTAGTCATCATTGCCATGTTACAGTAATAATGAGTGTCACGTGATCAACCTGCCATATAATGCTCTCGCTTGTTTTTCAGTCATTTCTCAGGTGTACATTGTGTTTTAATGAATACCAACAGCAATGTATGCAGATGCAGGCCTTAGAGAACCACCATAAATGATTTAATGGAACTTTACAGATGGGTTTTGCAGGCCTGTTTCTTTAAGAATTCTCTTTGGACATAAGAATGTAGGTCAGTGGATTTAATTTTAATTACAGTGAACTTGTAGTTAATTAAAGAGCTACACTGCCATGTCACTGATTCTTCACGCACACGCGCGCACACACACACGCACACACACACACACACACACACACACACACACACACACACACACACACACACACCAAACATTATCTACCAATTTTTGTCTTCCACTTATTTGTATTATTACTTTTTTTTAAATTCAATTGTATTTTCAGTTGTTTAATTTTCTTGTATCGCTGTTTGTTAAAAAATATATAGGTAATGCTGTATATCTTTATATTATTCTATATTATAATATATTCTTTATATATGTATGTATGTCTATATATTATATGGTTCTGTTAGTAGTTATCAACACCAGAAAAGAATGCCATTGTACAGTGGAGTTCGGTTATGTCGACGTCCTCGGGGGTTGCAAAAAAGCATCGAGATAACCGTTTTGTGAGAACCCATATAACATATATTACATATATTTTCCCACATATAACCCACAGACGCAGATAATCCGCACACTCATATAGCTAACGGGTTTTGGGTTTTGTGTAAAAAAATCATTGGCATAACCTGCACCCATAGATTGATTAACTTTTTTTGTGTAAGATCACATTTCGAATTTCAAATGTTGCTCGCATGACTTCAATTATCCATAACTGTTCAGGCTCGGTACACAGTGCTTGTGCGCGAAATTCACACAATAAGAAATCAAACACAAGTCAGAATCAGAAGAAAAAGACAAGGCAGTCTCTCTCGCTGCGTTCGTCCCTTTAAAAGTCTTCTTGTGTGATTGACTGGTAAGACAGCCTGTCAGCTCAGCTATCAGAGTGATAGTGGAAGTGAAGCGTCAGCTGTCAGAGCGGAAAAGAAAAATGAAAATGCATTGATGTACATGATTTATGAGTTATTAAATGAGAATGTACATGCTCAAGTTTTTGGTGTCTTTTTACACAACAGTGTTGCCGCAATTTGTTTGAAGCGATCGGCAGTCATCTAAAAAAATGTAGACCAAATAACCAAAACCCGTTAGCTATATGAGTGTGCGGATTATCTGCGTCTGTGGGTTATATGTGGGAAAATATATGTAATATATGTTATATGGGTTCTCACAAAACGGTTATCTCGATGCTTTTTTGCAACCCCCGAGGACGTCGACATAACCAAACTCCACTGTACACTGAACTGTGTATATGTTTGCTAACAACAAAAGGTATATGTAAAACCACCACAATAAAAACCACCTTCGATTCTTGATACAAACCTTTAATTATATTCTCCAACAATACAAACACAAAGATTGCTCACAAAATCACAAAAAGATCAACGACAAGGAGTGAACCGTGAGCGGACCGCGATCCACGTGCAAGGCAAACTCAGCACATGCGCAGTGAACTAGGTACGCAAATTAGTCACAAAATAACCATGTGAAGTGGTGACTTTGTCCCTGTTTCGTGCTCGAGATATTAGATTTCGGCGACATTAACAAATTGACATTAAAGAATCGAAAATACTAAGACAAATAGGGAGTTTGGCGGTTCCACTTCAAAAACGTACAAAAACTTGTAATAAAACTTGGATGGAAAACTTAAAAATGAGAAATGTTGCTGATTAAAAATTACTGAAATAAATGTTGTGCTAAAATTACTAAAACTGAAATGAAAGTCGATTAAAGCTAAATAGAAATATTACAACAGAAAAATGACCAAAGCACAATGGAAATTACTAAAACAAACCTAAAAATATACTAATTAAAAATTTTCATAAATAATATAATACTATAAAACATCTTGGGGAGGAAAATGGAATTAGCTGAAGATACACCCGAGTAAATTATTTACAAGTATATATTTCATAGAGATTTCATAGAGTTGTATTAATTCTATGAGAATTTATGTCCCAATGCTTAAGAGTCAGTTGTATCACATGGCAATCTAAGTCCCATAGTTTTGAATAATTAATGAATTTAGGTTCAGTGTGAACCTTGACAGATGTGCTTTAGTGTGTTCTGTTTGGTACAGATGACCTTGTCGTGTTGCGTTCAAGGTGTTTTAGCAAATGTTTGTAAAGATCAAAGTAATCTGTACAGCCAGAGTCAGTTTCCCACAGTTGGTTGCAACATCAACAGAGTCTCAGCAGGCAGTAAATCCACCTGAATAAATAATGTGTCACCTGATCAGATGATTTGCATTTCAGAGGGTAGTGATTAGCCATTCAGGACCTAAACATGAAGATAAATAACAAAATGGTTATATAAAACCCATTGCATTTGTCTTCCTAATATCTTACTTTTACTCCACACTTTCTGGTTTTCTGTCTGTTTGCAGAAGTGTGAAGGGGTGTTACCGGTGGAGTTCCGCTCTTTTGCTGTTGATCCTCAAATAACCTCATTAGAGGTCTTGCAGCATATCCTGATACGAGCCTTTGAGCTCAATGGGTGAGTTACAAAATTACAATATATATTTATTTTTGTGATGATTCTGATTTGATCTATTTAAATATTTAAATAATCAATTTTTATGGTTTTATTTAGAAGCATTGCTAGATAGACAGGGTTTTATTTTTTTATGTAGGAAACGCAACTTTGGGATTAGCTACCTGTCCCGTGATCGTGGAGGTGTGGAGGTCTACGTGTCTCTGCTGTCTGACTGGGATTTAGATGCTGCATTTGTCAGTGCGGCAAAGCCTTTCCTTCAGCTAAAGATGGACATCAAACCATCAGAGGACAGTGAGTGAACTGCACATTCTCCTCCTTGGAGGGTGTAAATGTCTATCAGTCTCAGTAGATCCTGAAAGTCTGTGACGACACCCTTATGAGATCTCCAAATTAACCATTCATTATCCACAAATTAATAATCAATCAATAAGTTCTTATATCAATCTTATAAGTTCTTAAAATCAATTTTTTATATATATATTTTTTCAATTCAAATAATTGTACTGAAGCTATACAGTAATACCTCGGTTTACGAGCGACTTGGTATACGAGCAAATCGGTGTACGAGCATGGAGGGTCGTATTGGTGTACGAGCATTGTCTCGGTGTACGAGAAAAAATTTTCCTCACCCATGCGCAGTTTTGCGTCGAAAAGATCCCTTTATCACCCCTTAACTCGTTCATTCTCTCAGTGTCTCTCAGTATGGGTCCATCATTCACCACAGTGCATTATTGTATAAGTTGTTGTGAATATGATTACATGTGAATATGATGAAACTTTATTAATGGAGCATGTTACCAACACCACACATTGCATACTAATGAGACTCACGTGTGTTCACAGTCCAACGCACCCAATGACGTTCTTAAAGGGCCATACACTTTTAAAGAACAGCATACTATAACAGTTATAACTCTGTACAGATCATATACATAAGTGATTTACAGCGGTTTTACCTCGTGTTGTTGCATTAATTGTGATCGCTATTCTTCACGTTGTAATATCGTTACAAATGTCTAAGGAACTAGTTAATCTGATGTGTCAATAAGTGTTAAGTTAACAGTCTTGTCACTTTAAGAGGGCGGGGTTTCAGTCGGCGCTAGAGAGAGTTGAGTTCTGAGGGATTTGAGAGAGCTTGTAAGCAGAGATAGTTTTGATTCTTCTGTTATGTACGGCTTGGGTTGAAGCCAGAACGACAATCCGATAGTTCTCAATAAAATCTCTGAATGAGAAGGAACCTGTCTGGTTATTAAAAGAAGCAACGCTACAATGTAGTGAAATATATAAGCAGTAACACCACCCCCCCTCCCCTCTCCTCTCGTCTCGATCATGCCAGCAGTGAAGAGGTAAAGTGCATGTTACAGTAAATAGTTAATAATGACAGTTAAACTCTAAAAATACTTAATTAGTATTTATATGAGATCTTAATGGTTATAATTTGAAATGTAATTAATAGGTTAAAACTAAAAAAATATTTAAAATGGGCATTTACGGTCGTGTGGAACGAATCAAGTGATTTTTAGTGCGTTCTTATGGGGGAAATTGTTTTGGTCTACGAGCATTTTGGTTTACGAGCTCGCTCTTGGAACGAATTAAACTCGTAAACCGAGGTATTACTGTATTTGTTTTTGAGTGCATTTTCTAATAAAAAAATAAATATTGGAAATATAAATTCAAACTTATTTATTTTTAGGTCAGGGGAAGTTCATGTTCTTGAGAAAATGTATATGTTCAGTGTATGTTATTTGTAGTGTCTTTATTGGACACTGGAATTGTTTTACAAGCATTATACATGACCGTTAATTAAGACTAATTTAAGACTGCTGGTTTTTTTTTATGATTTGTTTTCTCATGTTCTTCCCAAGGTCCTGTTTTGGAGGATTGGGACATAATAAGTCCTAAGGATGTGATTGGCTCAGATCAGTTGCAGGGAGAGAAGAGGTCACTGGCGTCTGCTGCACTTCCCTTCACACAGTCGCTGCTATCCCAGGTTACTCATGATGTTTTTGACCCTGTCAGCCAGCCGTTTTACCAGCCAGTGTCTACTGCGTTCAGTCAGGTTCACAGTCTGCTGCATTTGTCTTGTAATTCATGGCAATCAGCCCCGAACAATTGAAGGCATTAGATATTTCAGAGTAGTTGAAGGTGAAAGCTCTTTTTCTCTTGTAAGATGCTTTGAGTTGCTTTTGTGCTGACACACTGATTTAATAAATTGAAGATAGAGGGAGTGTTTTCTGGATATCACTGGCCATGTTTAAAGTTTCAGGAGTGACAACACAATTAAATATAGGAGTGAATCCCCTAAATTCATTTCTGAAATAGTGATGATTGACACATTGTTAACCATAGCAAGGGTCTGGCGTCTTGCTCATTTGATATTCACAATTTTTGACCAAAGTAATACTACTGTGACCAAAGACTCACTTATGTTTTAACCAAACCACTGTCGATAGGCTGCTCTTTTGGGCTTGGCTCATAAAGCCATCTAGTTTATGGAGTTAATAAAGGGGGCAGGAGCTTGTCTCAATATAGGATAAAACAATTGGATTTATTCAGGTTTATTATGTTCTTGTTTCTGTTTGCTGTTTTTTCTAACAAGAACTGGTAGCACAAATGAGTCCAAGCTTCTACATCTTTCCCCTTAATATTCTTGCACATACAGAAGACACATCTCTGATATGTTCTAAAATTACAACTAGTTGCTCAGTTTGGTTTCCTACACACTGCATAGAATTTTGTAAATGAAGAATAATACATCTTATTCCAGATATTTTATGTGCATCTATCTTTCATCCAAATGTCATAGATTTAGCTAGAAATCTATATAAAGTATGGACATTTCTTTTATCTATTCCTCCCTCTGTACATGCCTCTAAATTTAGGTGGGTCGCACACTATCGCGTGTGCAGCAGGCCTTGAGTTGGTCCTATGGGGAGGAGGTGAAACCATTCAAGCCTCCCTTAAGTGATGCTGAGTTCCACAGTTACCTGAACAGTCAAGGTCAACTGACCCGACCAGAAGAACTTAGACTTCGTATATATCATGGTGGGGTTGAGCCATCCTTACGCAAGGTAACCGGGCTTCTTTATCGTTATTTAACTAATTTACCATGAGAGAGTGAGAATTGAATGCTTAGTGCTTTGACAATTTGACAAAACAAAAACTTTTTTCACCTTTGAATATAGATTGAGTTCATGAAGTAATTTTTATTATTTTTTATAATTTATTTAAAAGCCTCATAATGTTTGTTCAGAACTAGAAAAATACTTCCATATTTGTGTGTATTGTTACGACCCTGGTCTAGGCTCAGTATTTCAACCATTTCTTTCTCTCTTTTTTTCTGCTTCTTTTTTTTCTTTTCTCTCAGTTTCAACAAAAACGAAATAAACTGAAATAAAGTTCAGGTTTGGGCAAGGCCAAAACAATAAACAAATCAGGTACTGACTACACATAATTACAACTAAACAAACCCTGTAAAATAAAAAAATGTAAGTACAGTGGTCTTACCTAACTCCCTGACTATACCAAAACAATTAAATGGTACCCAACCCCCTACCACTACAGTACTGAAGGATAAATTGTATATGTACAATATTTAGAGAAAATGGGACAACACCAATACCAATTGAAATGAACACTACAATGAATGGAATACACTAGAGATAGAAGTCAAAATGAGGACACTTTACAAAAGTAGGAAGCAAAAGAATATACACAACTTACAGATCACGAATCACGAGCAAATTACACCACTATAACACTCTCTCAATACATCACACCAACAACATCACCTTTTCCACGTCAGCATCCATGGCATATTTCAAAGTACTCTCCACTCCAGTCTGCAGTCTTAGGGTGTCTCAAATACGTCCAATTAAGAGAGAGAGAGAGAGAGGCACGCACTCATACAAATCCCCACACACAAAGAAAGAAAAACAAAGCAGCAGTACGTCTTTGAATGCAACAGTGTAAACGTCTTAAGTTCAACTTTCGCCCTGGCGGACAACTCATGTCAATTAAGTTCCGTAGTAGTCGTCTTTGCATTTTAGCTGATTTTTCTCGTCCATCTCTGTATTTTTGTGACAGGTTGTTTGGCGATACCTCCTTAATGTGTACCCAGATGGTCTGACAGGGCAAGAGAGAATGGATTACATGAAGAGGAAGACGAGAGAATACGACCAGCTGAAGAGTGAATGGGCGACACGGGTCAGCTCGGAGGATCTGGAGTTCATTCGGGGAAACGTTCTGAAAGATGTTCTTCGAACGGACCGAGCGCATCCTTACTATGCTGGCTCAGAGGACAGCCCACATCTCACTGCCTTGACTGACCTCCTCACCACCTTTGCTATTACACACCCACAGGTAAACACGTGTGTGAACTCTTTGATTACACTTGGATGTTCCTTTACTTCTCTGGGATATAAACTGTCCTCATTTGCTTTCACAGGTGTCTTATTGCCAAGGCATGAGCGATATTGCCTCGCCAATCCTTGCCGTCATGGACAACGAAGCTCACGCCTTTATCTGCTTCTGTGGCATTATGAAACGTCTTGAGGGAAACTTTCGCCCTGATGGACAACTCATGTCCATTAAGTTCCAGCATCTCAAATTGCTTCTGCAGTATTCAGACCCTGAGTTTTATACCTACTTAGTCTCAAAAGGTGCTGATGATCTGTTTTTCTGTTACCGCTGGCTGCTTTTGGAGCTAAAACGTGAATTTGCTTTTGATGATGCCCTGCGGATGCTGGAGGTCACCTGGAGCTCCTTGCCACCTGATCCACCTGAGACAGAGGTGGAGCTTCTGGGGCCAGCGCTTGAGGCAGATCAACCCAACGGCTCACAGAATGCCCATCAGAATGTGGACATCGAGGAGATGGAAGAGAAGCTGATGGAAAGGCAGAGGAGACGTCACATGCTAAGACCATCTCGAGAGGAGGGAGATGGGGGACGTTCCCTGGTCGTAGAGGAGGAGAAGGGGCCTCGGAAGGAAGGCGAAGGAGAGTATGGTGTTGATGACATGGTCAAGAGTTATGTCACAACTCCAGGTCCATCATTTGAAAAACAGGCCAGTTTTGGGGAATTCAAGTATTATAGTGGCCGTAACGAGGAAAGCTTTGAAATGAATGAGAACGATTGCTCCGATCCCATGTTATCCCCCATACAGTTTCAGTCTGCACACTCTACGTTGCAATTCTCAATCCGCCAATCCACAGAGGAAAGTGAGGACGACCCTGGAGAGCAGGAACCTCTTATTGGTAATAATACACCACCATCTCCAGGACAGAGAGACTCTCCCAATGGTCAGGCAGCTTCCCCAGCATCATCTCTTCCTTCCTGTTTACCAAATTGGAAAAGTAGCTCAAATCAGTCACTCGAAGCATCTAATTCTGCAACCAGTTGGAGAACGGCATCTCCTGATGCCTCTTCCTCTAGTGGGGACAAGGCCGTGACTCCTGATAAACCTTCTGGGGGGTTCATGTCCTCACAAGCTGTAATAAATGGAACTGGGTGTCAGTCCCCATCAGTGGTCACAGGGAAATCTTTACTGGCATCTCCATCGCAGGGTTACAATCGCCCACTTCTCTCTTCGCCAGTTTTATCTTTCAGCAAGTCCCCATCTTTACCCAAAGCATTCTCCAGCAATCTCCCCTCGCCATGCAGACCCATTGGGTCTGGCTTAACCTCTCCAAACACAAACAAACCAGAAGGAGGCGGAATTAAACCCTGCTCGCTTCCCCCTCCGCAAGAGTTTGGGAAAGGGAATCCCTTTATGCTTTTCCTTTGCCTTTCTATCCTGCTGGAACACCGTGACCACATTGTCAAAAACAGCCTTGATTACAATGAGCTGGCCATGCACTTTGACCGCCTGGTCCGTCGCCACAACCTTGGGCGTATTCTGCAACGAGCAAAAGCCCTCTTCGCAGACTACCTGCAGAGTGAAGTGTGGGACTCAGAGGAAGGGGATGAAGTCAGCCTGGACTCCCCAGTCACAGCGGAGACATCCCCCCAAACGCCCACCACTAGGCCACCTTTCCTCAATGTACAGCCCTCTCAGGGTACCTTCCCGAATTCAACCTATAATCTGGCCAATACCATTCCCTCTCCAACAATTCCCATTGCCCTGTCTCCATCCGCTTCTTGATTCTGTGCATAAGTAGATCATCTCCAGAAACCAGCTCCAGACCACAAACAGGCCCAGAATCAAGTTTATTTCTATACCATAATGAGTCACCGCTTACCTTTGTGCTTTACACTTTATATAACTTTTTTTTTTGTTAACAACCAAAGCTTAATGACTTTCTCTTTTTATTTATTTTTGCCTTATCCAACCTTCCAAGAGAAGTCCCTTTCATTGTACTGTATCTTTTTTTTATTGCACTTTATTGATTGTCCTTTAAAAGGGCAGGCCAGTTTGGGTCTCATTTCACTTTGTAAATAACAAAAGGCACATTATGGACATGTAAAACCCATTTTAACAGCCTCACTTACCTGAGACAAAGCAACAAGATTTTACTGTTATTTATTTCTCTGTGCAATTGTTATTTTGGATGAACAGGATTGAATCAGCTTCTTCTAAGGGAAATGAGGCTCTGTTGTTGTAGGGAGGAGAATGTTTACTTAAGTAAAGCTTTTGAGACGCCCTCAAAAATTCATTAATGAATTTGTTTGACATTGCGGCACCAAAGGTATATTTGGTATGTTGACACTTTTCAGTTGTGCTTTATGTAACCTTAAGCCTTGACTTTTGTTTGTACAAAACATTTGAGCAGTGATGAAGGTGCTGATGCGTTATCCAGTATCCCACCAATGTGAACCTTTCAGTTGTAGAGTAGGTAACATTCAGCCTCAATCTTGAATTAATCTCTGAACTACTAGCGGTTGTACACTACTTATCTAATGTACAACAGCTACTTGACCTGTAAGCTCTAGTTGGTAAAGCACCATTAAGATCAACATGGAGAACGGCTAGTAATTTGGTGTCACTTATCCTCGCCATTGTTGGAGAAGTGCCTCATTTCACTATTTTCTATGTGTAAATATAATTTAATTGCTTTCATCCATCTTCCACAAAGGTTTGTCTGTTCATTTGTTGTCATAACGACTGACATCAAGAGGCAACATTCAAGGTTCCCTGCTGTTAAAAAAAATCACAGAGTATTACAAAAGTGTTTAATGCCTTTAGCAGAATGCTTTTCATTGGAGACCTTGTAGACTCATTCTTTGTCTTAATACCAAGTGTTCTTTTCCCTTTTTAAGTGCTAAAATAAGCCTGCACATGGACTAAAAAAAGGATTTTCTTGGAAAGTGGAACAGTTATGAGTCCTTTTCATCAGCATTATGTATACAACATGTATGTATATTTCTCTGATTTTGTTTTGGTTCTATATGATAGTATTTTACTCATACTCGTGGAGACACTTGCTAGACTGAATGCTTGCAATACTCCTATTTGTACAATAAATTCACTGAATATTGATTGATCAGTGATCATTTTTTCATAAAGCAAACGAGATTTAAACTACTACACAGAGAAAGAGTAAATGCTATCGCTGGCTGGAGATTTTACCGTAATTTTGGAACATGGTAAATAGTCTCAAGCTTGTAGATCGTCTTGGGCCAGCAACATTAGCTGGTAATCCAGCTATTGACAATCTGCCATGTTTCACAACACAGCAGTTTAAGGTGGATTTTTTTCAGCAGTGTTTTCCAAAAGCTTATCGCTTACTAGACTAAATTGCTTAAGTGAATATGACATTGCACCTTCATTTGTTACACACAAGGTACCTGTTTATGCATGAACATTAGTTTTTCTTTTCACATTATTAATAAGTTAATTGTTGAGGCGTTTGTTCCTTTAGTGCCATAAGTGATTTGATCACTTTGTTGCGGAAAGGAATGTGCAGATTTTCATAATGCTTGTTAGTGACATGTTGTCTATTTCAGTGCTTTATCCTGTCTTGAAGACCCCCACCACTGCACGTTTTGGAGGTCTCCCTTATTCGATACTGCTCTTTTTCAATTTGAGTCTTGCAGTCTCCACTAAATGAGATGATAAATTGAATTCGGTATGTTAGATATGGAAGATGTAGAAAAAAGTGGAGGAGCGAAAGGGGCTGCTATAAGAATTGTAGTAGAATATCTAATTCGTTTCAGCATAATGACCGTAATAAAAGCAAGTGACACTTAATTTAGCCCCGCAGGTTTTACACCCTTGGCTATTCCTCGGTGCGTCCGATGCTCGAAGTGCAATAATGCAAACTTACTGTAACAGTGGCGATGACACGAATCAATCATATTATAACACCGGCTGAGAACATGATTGGTCAATATCACGGCATGAGTCATTCACTGATTGGTCAAAGCGTCAGTGTGGGCCTAAGCGACAGTCTTTCACTTAATTATCCCGGAACATTTTTCTCATTGGTCAATCTCTCGTAGAACTCCCGAACCACTGCAATCACTGATTGGCTCATTTTGTGGGACCTGCGAACACCCATTGCCTCATTTCTAGATGTCACTCAAAAATCTACCAGAAATAATGTCATCTGACAAAAGACGCGTGCAATGATCTCTTCGATCATTTTGTCCGTTTGAAAAAAGAGAGTTTATAGAACATATGTATTCTATTATACAGGTGATGCAAACGCTTCAGATATGAATGCTTGTATTTTGTTGAAAAGTTAATATACGTTTCGTGGCCACAAACTTCAAATCGCGCTGGATCAAAATGCCGAAACCCGGGATCGAACCAGGGACCTTTAGATCTTCAGTCTAACGCTCTCCCAACTGAGCTATTTCGGCTGATGACGATCAGTGCGGCGGGAAATGTGTACAATAATAGAGTATATGAATGAACATGACAGCTTTGTCAACCGTTGTATGTGTCGGCCGTATTGATCATTACATCATAAAATGTTTTTATGTCAAACTTTTCCTCGTGAGCATAAATTACTGTCAAATTTTTCTTTGAAAATTTCCTCTTGTAAAGCCTCGGAAACGTTTACGGCTAAGGCTGACAAATGCAACCACAAGAGGGCAAATTCGAAATAAAACATCTTAGCCCTCCTACATAAAGTCACGTGTTTTTACGTACACTATTGGGCCAGTGGCGCAATGGATAACGCGTCTGACTACGGATCAGAAGATTCTAGGTTCGACTCCTGGCTGGCTCGTTGCTTTTCTTCGTTCGATTAATAAATAGTAAAAGTTTATAGTGATAATATCAAACATTTAATCACATACGCTACATAATGTTGCGCTATTTAATACTTTATTGTGGCAGCAAAGAACACTTTACAGAAGTGTGCATTAATTAGCAAACAATCATTCTATAGCATACACTATGTTGCATTACTTTAACACTTTATTGTGGCAGCCAAGCAGCAAGTTTGCATTAATCAGGAATCAATGCAAAAAAACTTGCTTTGTTAGCTTTTTGTTACATGGATTGCTGTTAGCCTATTTTATAATTGAACAGCTTAGCATGTTGAGGTTCTTCTAACTTGCAGGTGAGGTTAGTGTGTACAGCGACTGGTCCTCTTGTCTTCAACATCTTCTCTGGACTCTGTGCTCAACCACCCTGATAACAGTGAGAATATTTTGTTAAAATTAAACTTTATTCCATTTAATTACATAAAACTCATATATATTCTCTGACCATAATATTACAACCTCATCCTAGCACTCAGGGACATTTGTACATGGTTCGCTCTCTTTCGAAACTGTACAATTCAGTTTTGGCTTCCCTGTGAATATACTGAGTTGTTTGGATCTATGGGAGATAAAGAAAGCCAAGAATATGTACACTGACTGTGAAGTAATGCACAACCTGAAGTACAGTATGCATGTAATGGAATTCCACCCTTATCATGACTTATCGTAGACAAAATGTTCTTTCATTTAAAAGCATGAGATGAGATGTTTTCCCTTACTTGTAATTAACCAGGTCAGGAACACACTTTCTTTCTCTTGTTCTTGCAGAGTTTGGCCCACAGGAAGGTTTGCAAAAACTCCAGTCACTCCAATCTAACAAGATGCCATTCACTGAACATAGTAAGAGAGCATTATTTGTTCAGTTGTAAAGACCTTTCACCTGTGTTACTTCATCCGAATTTCATTCATACTACTCTTATTCATAATATACAAAACAGTTTTTTAATGCTTGTGAAGTAAGGTTCAAGCCAAATGTAGTACCTACTAAAGTATGCAATTTCAGACACAGCTATGATTTTGTCTTTGCACTCACTGTTACAGTCATCAATGTCATAACAGTTGCCATGTTGAACAATCTCTCCTTCACAGAAGTCTCCCTCGTATTTTCTACCAACACAGCTCCTCTCTCTCCTTCGATTTCCTTCCCGATTTCTACATTTGATTGCTCTATTGGAAGGTTGTTTACATGGACTCCACGCATTCCATTCAGTCCACATCCCATTTACTGACAGAAAGAGAGAAAAATATTACAAAGTTCATTTTGTTCACCCAAAAATTAAAATGCTGTCATCAATTATTTACCTACATGTTATTCAAACCAATAAGACTTTTACAAAGAAATTTCTGTCCCTCCATTGAAAGTCTATTCACCAAAATCATCATAAAGAGATTGTAACAAATCCATATTAATTGAACGGTTTAATCCAAGTCTTCTGAAGAGACATGATCACTTTATTTGACAAACAGATTTCATTTAGAGTTTTATTCACATACGCAAATATAAGCAGAAGCTCAACCGTACCTCATTGGTTCTCATTGCATCTACACAGCTTCAATTTGCCAAAATTGTTTAGCTCATCAATGTTTCTTTGTGAATGAAAGCCTAAATTAAATCTGTTTATCATTTAAAAAGATAGCATCTCTCCAGAAGATTTGGATGAAACTGCTTGATTCATACAGGAGAAGTTTTTATTTACTCTATAGTGCTTCTCCATAGCTCAAGGTCGCTTTAGATTGTACATTACAAACACAACTGAACACATAAATTGCAAACACATTATTGAAAATACATATTAAACAGTGTTTAGCTGGGCCTTGAAATTAGATATAGAAGAAAGATTTATTTGATTCATATACATGTGGATATATTAAACAATTTTACAATAAACTTTGAATAGAGGGGAAAAGCATCTCTCAGATTTCATTTGTGTTCCAAAGATAAACAATAGTCATATAGGTTTCGAACGACATGAAAGTGAGTAATAAATGACTGAATTTACTTTTGAGTGCGCTATCACTTTAATCAATCAATTTATACACCTGCATTATCATACATGCTTTTATGTTCAATTAGATCTATATTTTATGTCACACCACTTACTTGGACAGTTGACAGGAATGGTGCAGAGACTAGAAATTTGCTCTTCACCTTGACACTTTCTGCCACCATGTTTGGGTGTAGGAGAATTACACAAGCGGCTTTGTGTCTGCTGGCCCACTCCACACGTCACAGAGCAGGACGTCAAATCTGACCAAGGTCCCCAGTTTCCATCAACTGTGGAGTAAAGATATAAATCTCTGGTTTCTACAGTTCTCGTCTGTTTGGCAGTTTTGTAGAAGAAAACAAAGTTTATTACTCGGGCAGAAAGGTACTCCGCTGCAAGGGCGGGTTTCTGTGTCAGAGCCCTCGCAGTCTCTGCCAGGTGGATCTTTGGATGGAGTGGGGCTGTTGCACATCCTTTTACGAAGTTCTTTCGGAGGGTTCTGTCCTTCAGCAGAACAAGAAACTGGACAGGAACCCCAGCTTCCCCAACCGGACCACCCACCATGAACTAGACATCAAATAACACCATGTTCTAAATGTTCGGTATCTTCAGTAAGTAAAATATGAAAACTATACTTACTTGGACAGTTTTTTCCAGTGGCACAAGGGACGATTTCTTCATCTTTGCCACTACAGAAGCCCCCACATTCTGGAACCGGGTTAGAGCAGGTTCTTTGCCTTTTTCTTTTTCCGTTGTCACACGTGACTGAACATGGCTGCCAATCCCCCCATTCTGATCATGTCACAGAACATGAAGGGAGGACTCATGTGCAGAAGTAGTATTTATTTGTAAACAATAAATCAACTAAACATGAATGTTATGTCCTTCGTTAATAGATGTTAACATGTCTAGGGATATTAAGACGCAACAACAACAAAAAAAGTAGTATTTTATATGTATGTGTGTGTGTCTAATCAGTGTTTCCCCACAAGGGGGAAAACATGACACTGACATAAACGGGTAACACGTAAGGAACGCACAGAAATACCGGATGAAACGGTTGCACAAGGAGCGGGTAAAACATCCAGGGAAGGAAACACGCAGAACAATCCATGTAAGACAATGACTGGACAGCAAACACACCGGGATTAAATAGGGAACACATGAGGAAAGGTAACGAGCAGAAATTTTTACCTGCACAGCATGTTTTCTCACACATCTGAGTTTGCAAAGAGCCAAGTTCCTCATGGTCTGGGCAATTACCAATCCCATGACAAACGCGTCGTCTTTGCCTTACTCCATCTGTGCAATTCATCGAGCACTCGCTCCAGGAAGACCACTCAGTCCATACCGCCAGCCTGAAGGTCAACATACAAGACTTTTCTAAAGGATATGTGCATCATTTGTTCTCATTTGTTTTCACTTCAGCTAATTCATTAGCTTGAAGAGTTAGATTAAAGTCATCATGAGATTTTATGGAATATTGTAGTATGTATTATAATTGATTGATCTGTGTGCATCATTTTTTTCATGTCCACTGGTAATCTTTAATCACAATATCTTCCCCTCCTTCTTTCAGTGTATTCTCGAAGGTTGCTCTTATCAGAATTTTTGGAGCCGATCACCAATCATTGATCACAGGAGGCAGTGTCGGCCCATACGATCCCGATAACGATCTATTTGAAACCTTCTTTTTACTATGATTGTTACATACATTCATTCAGGGACAAATTTTTCTTTTCGATTAATTTAAAAAAAAAAAAATCTTGACACCTCTACTGATGATGTGCTTACTGGCGTGAGGCCAGGAGAACCTGTCACTCACATGAGATCACAGTTATAGCCAACCACAACATTCCAATGATCCAATCAATCTCCAATGGACAAAATGAAGTCCCACCCTCAAACCGTGTCACTTGAATATATATCACAATAGTGAGATAACTGCTATCACAACTTACGTTTCATGTTGACTTTAAGCACAAAGGTTCCAATGTTTTTCCATAAAAAGGTTTCCTCAAAAAAGAATATTGTGGGGGGCGATTCGGAAATCCATTGCCGCTTGTATATAAATGACTTTATTTTTCTTATTTGTATATATATTATTTTCTTTTTTCGTATTTTAATGATTTATAATTCATGTTTTGAATGACTTCAAATTTATGTACACTTTAGTCTACTGCCTATGCAACCTATCCGTTAAAGCCTTTACTTTGCTTTATGTTTTTTTCCATAGAATAAGGATGAATATTGTCTGTACTACTCACCAGATAGAGCATGTTATCAGAATGTTTTTTGAGAAGTATTTGTATTGATAGTTGGAGCCTGAGCCGAGTTCAGCCCTAAGGCTGTGTATCTGTGTGTGTATCTGTGTGTGTATCTGTGTATCTGTGTGTATCTGTGTGTGCGTTAACATGTTCTGTATTGGTGAGGTGATTAACTGGCATCGTAAGGAAACGGAATGACTTGTTGTTCTTCACAGTCTGATGCCTAGAAACATCAACCATGTGATCAACGAAGATATGCTTCTGACAATCTGCTCTTGTGTGGGAAAATTACTAGTTTTGCTTTTCCATTCTTTGTTTCTTTCTTTCTTTCTTAGCCAATCAGAATCACTTAACCGTCAGTAATGACGTAGTTAGTGGCCTCTGTTAGAGTATAATTGCTGCAACAATGTTATTGTAAGTGGGGCGGCCTAACGAACTTCTTGTGAGACTTGAAGCTACTTCTGCTAATGAAATTAAAAAAACATTACATTCATCATATCTGGTCGTCGGGCCTTAACTGTAATTCCCCTACAATATTAACATTACATTATTTTAAGTCGTGATTAAACAGATCTCTGGCATATTGTGGCGTACATTCAAGTGTAACGAAAAAGACCTGGTTCTTGTTGATTCCAGCTCGGAGTTCATTGTGACTGTGAAACTAAATGATTACAACAATGAAGCTCAATGTGCCATTTATCATAATAGGATTTTTTAACATGAACATTTTAAGCATCACATGAGTGAAACCTACCCACAGTACCTACACACTCCATCTTCAACGTAGCCGTAGTTGGGGTTCAAGCAACATTTGTCTTTTTCGACCTGACCCAAAAGACCACCACATTCCCCAGTGCGCAGGGAAAAGGCTGAATAACACTGCACTGACTCTGAGACTTCAGAAAGACAGCAGATCACTGAATTAATTAAATACTTAGTACACATTTTGTCTGGTATCTATTATGGCACAGATGATTGTATTATATTCAAAGAATTAGCATGATTCTGTTGTTTCAGTGATCACATTTTGATTATGATTCACAAAAAAAGTAAAAAAAATCAGTTTCTGTGAATCATAATAAAAATGTAATCGCTGAAACAGCAGAGCTCAAAAAGTTCAATCAGCTAGACATATTGTTTCTTAATATTCATCTACACATAATTAAATATTATATTGTCACCAAATTCTTCCGACCTGATTGCTGGACATAAATCATGAGGAAAGCAATCCCCCACAAAATCAGATTCATGGCTGAAGAAGTGTGACAGAAATTCTTGATTCTGAATGTGAAAGTCTTGTAAGTCAGATTCAATAAGGCCTGAGAAAAATACACTGTAATAATATGATTAGTCAAATAAACTACAAACAAATATGGGTGTAGGCTTTTGAATAAATAGCCTTGAACAAACAAATCAATAAAGGTTAAAATGCTAAGTTCATTCATACAAAAAAGATCTATTTTAAGCAATTTCATTTTTAACTACTTACCTCAAACACCAGTGGTTTGTTTCGCCCTGCCACAATAGTTCTTCAAAAATATGAAGAGAGCTGTTTACAAAAACAGGAATTATTAATTGTGAAACTGCTTAACCAGCTTCCCTTATTTGAATATGATTTTGCAGATTCATCAGTATTTTCTAGCTGGTATGTAAAGAATTAAAGTCTCAGTTCCACCCTTCTGCATTTCAGCACAGCTATTGTGGAAAGTCATATACGGTCAAAACGTTTCTCTGTTTTTTTCAAATGGGTCATAACCCACCCACATGCATATAACATTATTTCAGTTAAAAGCTGCATAATACTGAATTCAAGTCAAAATTAAATTTCGGAATACAGATTATACTTACGCGATCCCACAAGTTTTTTTCGGGGCTGGTTGAAGGGGGTGATGGTCAAGAAGTACTTCTCAACGAGACCACCCCCCCCCCCCCCCTCTCAAAGACCCTCCCTTCTCAAAGTGCGGACATAAGCAAAAAAAAAAAAAAGTACGTTTATTTTAAATTTTTTTAAAATATTTTAAACCAGTGTGCTTCTGCAAATATAGATATATATTTATAAGAGAAAAGGGAGAAAAAAAGGCTTCTAAACCAAATAAAAGCTTAAAGTATTTTTTCTGAGCTGCATATTACGCAAAAAAAAAATTCTATGCATTGTGCAATCACATTTGTTTTTTTGGCGGTTATGCACTAACATATCCACACATAGGGTAAGGCATAGGCGGAGTTTCACTTTTGTGCTTGGGGGGGCACACATACCCGCCACTGCTTGGTGTGGCGTTAATGTTTTTTTGAAACTCATTTGATTATGATTTATTTAACAAAAAAAAGTGTAATATAGCATCCTTGGCTCCATGAAATGCCCATTACATTGTTTAAATGTCAAAAACAAGCAAGAACTTTGTTGGAATTGCTTCAGCTGGAAGTGCAGCCGTGTCTACACCATATAAGGCAAACAACTGAACACAGAAACTGTAGTGGTCCTCAAATGTTTAGTTTGAAAACACACACACAGACACTATATATATACTATATATATATATACAAATATATACTGTATATATATACTAGATATGATCATGAATCTGACACACACACACACACACACACACACACACACACACACACACACACACACACACACAATCTTCTATATCTATCTATCTATCTATCTATCTATCTATCTATCTATCTATCTATCTATCTATCTATCTATCTATCTATCCATCTATATACTGTATATATATATATATATATATATAAACATGACAAGAAGATTATACCTTTATAAATGAACAATTTGTGTTTGATGTATTCTATTCGAGCAACATGGACATTTATATTCAGATGTATGATCATATTTAGTGCATCTTGTTTGGTCAAGTCCATCTCTTCTCTAATACCCCCATCTACAGGAGCACTTTGGAATTCACAAGGTTCATTCAGTCACGATTATTAGTAATTTAGTAATTAGTAATTAGTAACTTATTTGTTAACATATAACTCATAAACATCGGCTAAATGTAATTAATCTTCATTAACATGAGATTAAGAGATTTCCCAGTATTTGAGAACACCATAAAATAACATTTATGATTCATAGAGCGTCATTTATATTCATCTATCTCCTACTGGTTGAATCTAACCACCTTGTATTACGTAACATTCACGCCATGCTTTTTCCGAGCTGCCAACCACAAAAACGCCTGTAATATCTAGAAAGGAAAATATAGATACTGAACTAAACCAAAGTCCCTCGACTAAAGCCTTCGAATCGAGCTGTCATTGGACAAACGCATATCACGTGATTATGTCATACGTTCTTACATTTTTAATACGGTTGTATTAAATATCAACAGTTAAAAGAGTTATTGATTATGATTAATTAGTGACCTGTGACGACTGTGGGCCGAGGAGCGACCCCTGCAGGTATAAACTTACAACAGACGCATCTTTTCTAGGTTCTTTATTTCTGTCATCCCTGACAACCGAGTAATCAAAGTGAATGGAGTTATTAGACCGGATTGAGCAAAAGTTAGTGTAGGAATAACAGCGCGACGGACATAGCTTGATCCGTCTTCTGATTGGATTTTAGAAGAATGGATATTACAGAAATCTGAGATGAAAACGCCTGTCATTTTAATCTTAAACCAATTTGACCGTAATGGTTTGACCAAGGGAAATTTGGAGGCGTGTACAACAAAATAACAAAACAAAACAAAAACATGTTAGCGTTATGCTAGCTAGTGCTAACCTCAGACTAGCATGTGTGGAATAAGAGACACGGGGGACACAGTGGGGACAAAACTGATGTAAACCGACAGACTATGGGCTCATTTGGGTTTGAAAACAACTTAACGACACATAGCAAGAGTATATTTATATTTGATCGACCGTTGGGAAACTTCGAAGCTGGCCCGTAAACACCAAGGTAAAACAAAACGGCTAGTTAGCCAAAACTATTTTTGCTTAAATAAAGTCTTGTGTGTACTTTATGCGATTACTAACAAGCTATATGTGTCCATATCAGAATAAATGTATGTTATAGTCTGTTAACTAGTTGATGTCACCGTTTTGAAGTCATGTTTTTGTCAGCTAGCGAGATTTTATGTATCTGACGTGTTGTATCTGCCTCGTTTTTTTGGAGGGGCTATTTTGTATTATTTGTCAACAAAACAATAGGTTTCATGTATTTCACTGTTTCTTAATTATTTTAAATGTCATCATGTCTATTATACATGCTGCCTCGGCCTAACGTTTGTTCGTATTAACTTTAAGTTAGATTCGAAACCGTTAACAATTAACGCACAGTAAGCCCAGAAATATATTTGCCAGCACTTTTCACATAGAAAAACGCTTTTACTTAATTTTACTAAAACGTTTTTGGTTGCCAATAAAATATATGAAAATTGAAGTAACGTTATCATAGGAAAGTTTAAGCAATTGCTTGATAATAGTCGTGTTTTCTGGTAAACCGCCGTCATCACTTTGAAAATATTAAAATGAGTTTTGAGGAAGCTTCCTGCATTGCTAAATGCTGCTTGGAATAAGTTAAATATTTTTGGCTTTTCTATTTGAAAGGCTTCTTGTAGAAGTATCAAATGTGAACTTTTGTACATAGAACACAGACTGCATACCTTCACTCTGATTACAAAGTTAAAGTTTTAACAATATAGGTAAATATCTACTTTCTGGTCTTGGTCAGAAGTTGTCTTGCACAAGTATAAGTCTTGACAATTTATTTTGTAGTGCCGTGAGTTTTTGAAACACAGGCAACTAGAGCAATATTTTAACTTATAGTTATCACAGTACTTCATACAGGTTTGAGTAATCTTAGTACAACAAGACAGTTGTTTTGTATTGTACGTTTTATTTCCATAGAATTCTGAACGTTCAAAATGTGTGTTTAATGTTTAATTTGGTTAAAATATTAATGGTTTTTACCAAGGGGGGCTTTGAAACCGTTTTTATCGCACACAAAATAAGACCATAGTGTCAAGAGTCAGGAGAAAAATGGTCAAAATCAGCTGATTACATGATCAACCCCACTGTAAAATAAAACTGTAAGCATTTATGCATGTATGTGATATATCTATATTTAATTTTTCCACTAGTCTGAAAGAAGACATGTTATGAAAGCAAAGTAGCCCATTATCTCAAAATTAAGCAGTACATTAAAAAAAACTTGGTTTTGCTTGTAGCGTCTTCCCTTAAAGTCAAAGCGGTTGAGACGTCTAGAGGCTGGTATGTGTGTCAGTCATAACCTCTGCACACTGACTCATTTAGTTCCTCTGTGTGGGTCGCCTGTTGTATGCAACCTTGGTACAATGGAGATAAGCTGAGAACCAGAACGACTGGTTGCTGACAAGTCTGAACAGTGGTTCAAAGCATTTCTAATCGCTTCATTTGCTGTGCATGTACATAAGTTACCGTAAAGCCTGCACATATACGGTAGTTCTGTTTTTCCCATGTTACTCAGTGTCGTTCAATAACACTTGAGATATCTTGTTAAATTGCATTGTATTTGTTAGAGGCTAGTCACATTGATGTGGCTGCTGCGTAATCCTCTTGTCAGAATCCGCGGATTACAGTCTGTTTGGTAGGGGTTTCCATCCTCCATATGAGCTTCACATCTGTTATCAATGTCTTCTATGCTGAGAGCTGTCATGGAAGTGACCTCATTCATCTGAAGTCGAATATCTTTGTCCCTCATGTCTTCTCAAATCTGTGCTGACTGACTTTCTTCTGTGGGGAGTTTTTTTGGTCTAGATAATGAAAGTCGTTGTGGTTCAAAGTTTTGGAGGTTTGGAAGGACATGAGGGTGAGTAAATGATGACGGACCTTTCATGTTTAGGTGAACCGTGCCTTTAAGACATTTCATTAACACCCGTCTGGGTAAACACACTGTCTGCCAGAAGCAACACGGTATATCTTCACCTTTGTGTTGACCTTTTTTTTTCTCTTTAATTTCCTCTGTTTGTTCATGCAAAATGGGTCTTTCTCCTTTGATATATCATTCTTGTTAAGTCACTTGATTATATAAGTTTTGTACAGCCAAATATGTTTGCAAGCTTTTTAGGTTGGTTGTAATATTTTCCTACATGAGCTTTTTTTGCAAAGCTATCTTATCTTTTTAAATAAACAACCTAGCACAGTCTCATAATGGATGAATCACATCTCACTCTGTGTAGACTAAATATACCACAGACCTGTAATTGCTGACAGCACAGTTTGCGATTTGCATCTGATATCTTCAAAAAGATAAAGGTCGTGTAATCGGAAGTGGTGAATGAATGAAAAGCCTAGACAAAAGCTACTTTCAAATTTTCTTTCTTTATGGATTCACTTTTGGGTTTCAGGTTTGAGCCATCCCTAAAAAAAAAAAAAAAAAATTGCAACAGTAACTGCCCAATTTTTCAATGGCCTTGGATATGCAGTATTTTCCCATTCATTCATTAATTATTTTTTTTGTCCATAGACATTTTTTTAAGACAAAGAGGAGAGAGCTCAATGCCATGAACCAAACCAAACCAACCAGCACTGAGATAACCGATTCAAAACTAATATTTGAAGTACAGAATAATAAAGTTAATTACAAGTCTTTTATAAAATCTTTTATCAGCTGAATTTTCAGCATCATTACTCCAGTCACATTATCCTACGGAAATCAAAATAATTTTTATTAATGTTAATATTTTATATTTTTGCGTAATATTTTTTGTGGAAACTGACATCTGCTTCTGATTCGTGGATCTCATGTATATATGTTTGTTTGTTAAAAATCAAAATCTCTGTGACAGAAATTAATGAGATTTGTTCTTCCAGAATCCTACTTTTGCCATTTATTTTTTGAAATAAGAGACCGACTGTCTTGTGCTTTAAAAAAGTTCAACGATGTAATTTTTCCGTTTTAATATCATTTTTTGAGTCGGCAGAGAGGTTGTGCTTTTAGAGTCAGGACATTACATTAGCCGTATTGGACCTCGGGTCACCTCTACAATTTCTGGAGCATGTGCAGTACTCACTAGGTCACTAGTGACCGTCACCAATGGTCTTATTCTGTCTTGTATTGAGACACCGTTGCAATATTTGCCATTTTTTTCCTGTCTTTTGTCTTCTCAGAGGCAATGTCACGTGATGGATGGTTATGAGATTTAGCAGCCAGACGGTAGAACCATGGAACAGGTTGAGCAACGTACCTCAGAGATGAAATGTGACAGCCCAGTAGATGGAGTCACGAAGGTCCAGTCGTCTCCGCGGACAGACTTGAACTCTGTCCCGATTCTTGAAGGAACAATATGGATGGCAGCCCAGGAGGGTGAGTCTGCATCCTCGGACTGTGGAGGGATGTCAGACCTACAGGAGCCGGGTTCAGCTTCGGCTGAGGAGGTGGAAGGCAGCGAGACGTCAGATGCCACAGGATTAGAGGTCTCGCCCGGCAGCAAGGGATCATGGGGGACGAATTTACAAAACGGAGATGAAACGCCGCAGGAGAGTCCTCGACAGAATAGTGACACTTCTGTAACAGCTCAAACGTTTCCAGGTAAAAAGTCAAAACTGCAGATTCTGTCAGTGACATTTTTTCCCGACCTAACGTTGTAAAAAAAGTTATTCTAACCCTAATTGATGGAGTGGTTAGCTTTTAATTTCTTAAACAGTCATGAAGAAAGACACATCATGGCCATATTCCAGGATTACAAATGTAAAGATGTATCAGGTTCAAATTGTGAAAGAAGGCTTGGGAGGGAGCATGAAGGATCATTTTTACGCATGAATTGGCATCTCTCACACCTTAAATTCATGTCTTAAATTCATTAAAAGTCTTTAGAATGGAGACTTTACAGAGTGCTTGACACTCTCATTGTCAATACAAGATCTTGACAAAAAATTGATAAACTTAAAAAATAAACTTTGTTATGTTTGAGCCACTCAATGATTACACATCAGAACTATATTCTTTGGTTTTATTTTATTTTTTGGTTTGGTGACGGATGATTAAGGAAATTTGACCTATGTTTCCTCATATTTTTCCTCCTGTAAAACAGAAAGTCGTAGCTGAACAATTTCATGCTCCTAGTCACCCTGGTGTGCTAAAAATAATAAAAATGAACATGAATATACATCAGAGATGTTTTACTCGTGAGAATGTCTATGGGTGGCAATGATTGTGGTTTGTTTTTGAGAAAAACATTTATTTCAATTAAATGTGATTTTTTATAGATTTATTTAATATAATATATTTGTATGACTGATTTATATCTTGGTTTCATCCTTTGGTTGAAACTAAACAAAGAAAAGTTAAATGGATGCACAGTTTAAATGAATAAAAAAAAATCAATACTTTTGCAGTTTTCTTATAAGAGATGCTTTAAATAGTATCTCTCTGTTTCTGTCTCTCTTTTCTAGATCCATCACAGGCTGCCTCTCTCTCGTTGTCAGACCAGTTACGGCTGGGTCGGGATGACCCCAATAGTTTGGGCCTGAACGTTGAGTGCCGCATATGTGGAGATAAAGCCTCAGGATTTCATTATGGAGTTCATGCTTGTGAAGGTTGCAAGGTAATTTACCTGAAGTTGCAAGTATTGCAGTCAAGGTTTTTCACAAACCGTTGGTGCATTTATAGCCTAAAACAGACTGTCATCATAGGCGGAGTTTCACTTTTGTGCTTGGGGGGGGCACCTACCAGGCCAGCAGACCACAAGCTCAGATTTTTTTTTATATCATATTTACATATCATTCATTCTACATATAAAATACATTTACAATGACTTTATAGTATACAAAGAATAGCGAATAGAACAGACTCTTTATAGTTGCTGTTTTGTTTTGCATCGGCAGTGATAGGGTTAACACGGGGAGTTCAGAAGTGCGGCGAAAAACATCGAGTGTGTTAGACGGGTGCGCTTGTTACAGTGTGTTCTTCTTCATTACGATTAAAGTTCATAAACAGAGCCTCCCTTGACCTGTCATAGAACTACTTCAGACATTACAATATCTTACCTAATGCAGAAGAAGCCGCCTCTTTTAAAGAGATGCGTAGATTTTCACTGTCTTCTCTTCTGATAGATTTGACACTTAGTAGTGGATTTATTAAAAAAACGACGAATGGCCATTTTGTTTATTCAGCGCGTAAAACAGAACGAGAAGAGCGTCCACTCACGTACCGCGATACTTTGAGATTCGCAAATCGCGGGAGAATGTAATAAAGCTACAGTAATAAAAACATAAATACAGTAATTAAAAATTAATTAGCCATATCTTACTCATTCTATACACAGAACTAATAAGATAAGACAAATAAAACGAGAAAATATGAATTCTGTAATAACAAAAAAATATTCAAAGCACAAGGCAGGCATTAATTGGCTCTGGTCTGGGGGGGCAGTGCCCCCCCCCCAGCCCCCCCCAAACTCTGCCTATGACTGTCATCTATAATACACCAACAGTAAATGTGCCATAGGCGATATTACCTGACAGCTATTTCTGAAATGGATGTCCTGAGAAATCACATTAGTCTCTGTGACAGCTCTAGGTTTGGTAAACAGCCAAAAAAAGTTTGTTTTTGAACCAGTCAGAAACCTTGTCTGAATGATGTGAATTCACTGACATGACATGAGGCAGGGTGTGTGTTTGAAGGGATGGGACCATCTACTTCAAATCTGTAATTAGTGAAACGACTAAAATGTCTTCCTCTGTTTTTTTTACTTTACCTTAACCTTTTCTATGATGAAATAATTTAGCAATCCAAGCGCATGTGTGCCTTGCTGTTTTTCAGTGAGGAAGTGTCATCTTTTTTTAAAGGGGTTTTTCAGACGCACAATTCGTATGAAGCTGGAGTATGAGCGGTGTGAGCGTGCCTGTAAAGTGCAGAAAAAGAGCCGGAACAAATGCCAGTACTGTCGCTTCCAGAAGTGCTTGGCATTGGGCATGTCCCACGATGGTGAGTAGCCTGCAAACAACAACAATTTAAAGCATTCAGAATTTTTCTGCTCATTGTACATCCGATTAAAATGTGTGAATTGCATATTAATAGTCATACTCAGCCATAACTATTTTGGTGTACATAAATTGCTTTTTGAATATATGCTAAGCTTGTTTTTGTTTCTTTGTCTCAGCAATCAGGTATGGACGTATGCCAGAGGCGGAGAAGAAGAAGCTGGTGGCAGGGCTCCTCGCTGGGGAGAAACTGCAAAACTCTAGTGGGACTGACCTCAAAACACTGGCCAAACACGTCAACACAGCCTACCTGAGAAACCTCAACATGACCAAGAAGAAAGCACGGAGCATCCTCACGGGAAAGACGAGCTGCACAGCGGTATGCACTCAGCTTTTAGTGAGAAGCCACCAACAATCTCAGTTTTTTTCTCTTGTTTATTTCAGTAAAGATGCACTGATATTAATAATTTATTTTTATATTATTTATGTTTACTAAGTCTTATTGTAATTTGTTTTTATTTTACACAAAAAGCAGTTATTTTGGTTATTTTTAATTGTGTTCCCATTTCATCTCCAGCCTTTCGTGATCCATGATATGGACTCACTGTGGCAGGCAGAAAACGGGCTGGTCTGGAATCAGCTTAATGGAGCACCACCCAACAAAGAGATTGGGGTCCATGTGTTCTACCGCTGCCAGTGCACCACAGTGGAAACTGTGCGAGAACTAACCGAGTTTGCCAAAAACATCCCTGGATTTGTGGATCTCTTCCTAAATGATCAGGTGAGAACATCCATGTTACCTTATTCATTTTTAGGCCTGGTTTCATAAACAGGGCTTAGATTAAGTCAGGGTTAGGTCTTAGTTCAATTAGGAAGTTTAAGTAGCTTTTATAAACACGCTTTACAAAAAAAACAAAACATGCATTTTAGTCTGAGACTAGGTTCAAGCCTTGTTTTTTGGTGGATAATTGATTAAATCTCTTGTACAGTAATACCTCGGTTTACGAGTGACTTTGTAGACGAGCAAATCGGTGTGCGAGAAAAATATTCCCTCACCCACGCGCATTTTTGTGTGGAAAAGTCCTAACGCTCAGCATCTTCGCTCGCATTTTGGCTGGAAATATCCTAACGACAGCCTCTCATAAAACAGTCACGTGATTCCAACCCCTTTATCACCCCATAACTCGTTCATTCTCTCAGCGTCGCTCGGTTTAGTTGCATCATTCACCACAGTGATACTTTTAGAAGTGATTTACAGCAGTTTTACCTCGTGTTGTTAAAATTAATTGTGATCGCTATTGTTCACGTAGTGAAATATATACACACAGTACAGCATATAGAAAAAAGGTATGAAATTCTCCTTCTAAGCAGTAACACCCCCTCCTCTCGTCACCATCACTCCAGCAGCGACGTTACTCAAAGGTAAAGTGCGCGTTACAGTAAATTAAGTATTTTTGGAGTTTTATTGTCAATTATTAATTACTATTTATATGAGATCTTAATGGTTATAATTTTAACTGTAATTAATAGGGTAAAACTAAAATATTAAAAATTGCCATTTATGGTCATGTGGAACGAATCAATTGATTTTTAGTGCATTCTTATGGGGAAAATTGTTTTGGTGTACGAGCATTTTGAGTTATGAGCTCGATCTTGGAACGAATTAAACTCGTAAACCGAGGTATTACTGTATAAGGTTTATTAGTTATGAATAGTGATTGGTAATGTTTGTGGCCCATTAAAATCAATTACTTGTTTTTTCCCCCTCATTTGTAAAAAAATAAATAAAATGTAATTATTAATTTTAGTTATTAATGTATTACTAGTTGTATTATGTTGGTGGCTCCTTGCAAAGACTATGCAACTATTTGGCCCTCTAGCGGTTAAAAAACAAAACTGCATGCATTTTGCAGAATAACTTTTTTGATTGTGCTTTGCTCTGCATGTCTGTGCGGATGAATATGATAATCCTAATCCATGTAAACCTTTCTGGGTCCACTCCTACAGCACACACACATCAAAGTAACTTTTCTCTATTTATGAGACTCACATGGCCTCACATATTCATGTAATTTTCAATGAAAACCATCCCGACAGGTCTAAAATATAAACGCCTATAATAGTCTTACCATAGTGAATCAGGGCAAGATAAAACCATATTTTGAAAGGACTAATGTATCGACCAAATTTTGATTTAAAATTATTAATTTTGAACAAGAAAAGTTACCTAGTGTACCTTTAAGTTTTGATGCATACTCTTCCACTGAATTCGTCTCCCACTTTTTCACGTAACACTGTTTCAGGTAACTCTGGTACTTTTTCAGGTAACGCTGTTAAAATATGGAGTTCATGAGGCCATATTTGCCATGCTCCCATCCCTCATGAATAAAGATGGGCTGCTGGTGGCCAATGGGAAGGGCTTTGTGACGAGAGAGTTCCTGCGTAGTCTACGCAAACCTTTCAGTGAGATCATGGAGCCCAAGTTTGAGTTTGCAGTGAAATTCAATGCCCTGGAGCTGGATGACAGTGACCTGGCTCTGTTTGTGGCAGCCATCATACTGTGCGGAGGTAGTGCAGTGCTGTTTGTTTGATCAGCATGTTTTCTTGTGTCCTTTGTTGTCATTTATACCATTTACATCCACATCTGTATTTGTTGTGGGGTAATTTCAGTAAACTACAAACGCAACAAAGAGATCAAAAGCTTGTTTTTCATAACAGGAAAAACAGCTAAAGGTGGTTAAAAATAGTCTTTCTTTGCTCTAGATCGTCCTGGGCTGATGAACGTGAAGCAGGTCGAACAGATTCAGGATGGTATCTTGCAAGCTCTGGACCAACATCTTCAGGTGCACCACCCTGACGCTCCTCATCTCTTCCCCAAACTGCTCCAGAAGATGGCTGACCTCAGACAGTTGGTCACAGAGAACGCCCAGCTGGTTCAAATGATCAAAAAGACAGAATCCGAGACCTCCCTCCATCCGCTTTTACAGGAGATCTATAAAGACATGTACTGAGCAAAGACTCCAGGACCTGACTAGAGAATGGACTTCAACTTGTGCACACATCTTTATGGCATTGCGGTGCCATGTTTGTTTGTTTTTTAAATGAATTTTTGTATAGGACTTTTACAAATATTGACTTTCAATACTGACATTTTCTCTGATTTTGCGGAGTGTTTTTTTTTAAATTACTTTTTTATTTAAACTCAAATCTGTTCTAGTTGGTCTATACAGGACGCAGAACATCTAATCACCATTTACTACTACTGCTACTAGCATCATGTCATTCATCATTTGCAACACCTTTGCGAGTTGTCTTTTCCATGGTTTTGGTTTGCAAGTACATTTAAGTGATATCTATGTTTCTTTGAGGAGATCAGAGCGCAATTAAGCTCTTGAAATGCCGCTTACTGTATAGTTTGTAGGGCTTTTATTTTTGTGGTTGTTCTTGTCCTGATTCTGTTTGATTAGGCGCTTTTACTAAAGTAAAAGGTACTCCATATAAAACTGTACAGCTGTCAGGTATATTATTTTGTAATTGTTACTTTAAGGATGTTGTTTTCAGCGTCAGCTGCTACAAATATATATTGGTATTGAAACTGAAGACAAATCTATGTTTATTAATTTACTTTAATTCTTTGGGATAAACCAACAACAGTGTGATCATTTCAGTTGTATGGAAGGAAATGTTTGTTCATTTTATATATATATATATAATTCTTGTGCTGATCCCTTTTAGCACTGGTACCCCGATGGTACTTATATTTTTGCATAACGGTCGTATTTGATAAGATCATATTTACTGAATTGAAACATGATTTCAGTTATCTTTCATTGTCTCCTTGATACAGAGTTGTATTAAATTAGGTCTTCCATTAGTATGTTGATTTGAACATGTTTTATGATTATATATTGTGTGTTTGAAAATAAGCAGGCTGTGGTTACATTAAAACTAGAACATTATGGTCATTATTTGGTCTCTAGTACTCTTAAACTTAAATTCAGTTGCATTAATTAGTTAATAATCATGTCATGATGTACATGCATTGCAAATGAATGATTTTGTTGAGTCAGCATGAGCAAATGCTTGGGTTGGACACTCTGCTTGGTCCTCTCTCAAATAATACTGAATAATTTGGAAGTTCAGTGTACATGTTAAAAGTTTTAATGTTGAATTACATTAATTGGTAGTAATATGATGTGCAACACATCTGCCATTTCACATCCAGAAGTATCTTGGGAATATCTGAGATTTTATCTTATGGCTGAAAATGTCTTTTCTGATCTGTTTGTTCAAGATGGAACTTGATGTTAGACATATATGGTCAAGTAGAAACTGTTACTGTGAAACTAGAGAACACAATGATTTGATTTGAATAATATAATTTTTTTTTGTTTTAATTCTTGGAATATATTTTGTCACCCAGTTTCACACCAGACATCAACCAATATCTTTCTTTCTGGTCTGATCTATCTCGGAAATGTCTTGCTTCCAAGAGCAGGCGTGTGTTATGATTTGTGGAGTATTGTTTTGAATCTGAAGTAAAACAATTCCAGATATCACCAAGTTTCTTGTGATTTATGAAAAGTTGGCTATACCGATATTTCACAAGCGTTTTGCAGTCATAATTTGTTAGTTTGGCAAACCATAAATAAAAAACTAAATTAAGTAAAACGTTTGAATAACTATTAAACTTTTTAATAAGAAACCATTGGTGTCAATGAATAATCCTTTAATTAGAGAGCAAATGTCCTGTTTTATTCAGCTCTATCTTATATTTCACTATTTACTTCTGTATAATATGTATTATTATTAAGGATGTAAGTTTTATTAAATGTATTTACACACATATATTTTTATTTTCCTATTAACTTTTGTTAGTTTAATCAAGTGTATATATATATATATATATATATATATATATATATATATATATATATATACACCATTATACAATTAACAAAAGTTAATAGGAAAATTAAAAAATATGTGTGTAAATAAAATTGTAATTTATGTATATATATATATATATAAATTAAAAATGTATTTACACACATATATTTTTTTAATTTATATATATATATATATATACATTTGGATTTTATTGTAACAATAATAAAAGTTAATAGAGAAAAAAGTATGTCGCTGAATCAACTTTCTGAACCGATGCTGTTCAAAGGAATTGTTTACTGGAATTGATTTGGACCATCACTAGTCATCACGTTTGAGATGTGTCCCTGTCCATCACACGTCCAAATGGGAAGGCCCCGCCCAACAATTATAAAAGTGTGTATATCATTAGCCATTCATCAGACAAAGAGGGACAGGCGCAAGATGGAAAGAGACGCACGTTCATCCAAAGGCTCAGAAGATGCCAGTGCAGTTTGTAGGTGGGTTTGTTCATCAGCTGCTTGCATTCGTGTGCAGATCTGTTGTGTTTGGCTGCTGTACCACCAAGCATACAATTAGAATAAAAATATATCAAGAAAAAAAAGCTAGTTGGAATTAATCATGAGCTCAAATCTCGTTGTATAGAGGTAATCTGCCAAAGTCTACTTATTTATTATTCTACAGAAAAGACACGGTCGTCCCTGGTTGGCCAGCGCGCGTTCTGCGTGACGTGGGTCTCCTGCGCTTCACTCTCGCCAACTCTTCTATCCGTTTACTCTCCCCGACAACTGCATTAAATCAAGTTTTTGGAGCCTTTAAAATGGATCGGTATCGCATACCTTATAGACATTCGAGAAAAGGCAGCTCAAATGCGGAAAGAGAAGTCTGCAGGTAGTTTTGTTTTTCAGACTGGGCGAGAAGTTCGTTTTTAGCTCCGATCATCTGTTTGAAAGAGTGACTTTTCCTGCTTTAACGTTTCTCAGCGCTGATGTTTACATCCGGTTAAGGCAGCGAGCGATTAGTTTTAGTTCTCGTAGAAAGAAATTTAGTTAAAATTATTACAAATATACTTTTGGACCGCAACGTCGTAGAAAAAATTCCAACTTGGGATGTTTTAGTTCCTGAACGTGTAAAGACTAACAGTTTTCGTTTACTGCCGTAGTCAATAACAACACGAACGACCGAGGGCTCAAAACAACTCCATTGTTTTACTTTTCGCTTCCTAAACTAAATACTGCAGCTCTTCAAGAAATTGTGAATTACATGTGCTGCAGTTTTCAACAGGCGTTATTATAATGGGCGTGTTATGTTTTTCAGGCAGTTCATCAATGGATCTTGTCGTTATGGTCCGAGTTGTTACTATCTGCACGAGTTTCCTGTAGTACCGTCATTCCAGGTTCAGTGTAGGTACTTCCAGAAAGGTGGCTGCTGGTTTGGTGATCGATGCAGGTAAGCTGTATGTATATATGAGTGTATGTTTATGTATAACAAAACAAACCGAAGGATGTAAGTTTAATCTCAATCGCAGGTATCTTCATGTTCCCCAAGCGGGTGAAGGTTCTTCAGGGAGCAGCAGACGTGGTTCAGCACCTGCGGTTTTCCCCTCTTCACTGACGGGCCGGTCTCTGGCTGACCGCCGGGGATCTGAACCCTCTCTTCTCCCACCTCAAGGGGCCTATGGCCTGAATCGGAGGGGTTCTGAGCCCCTTTTCACAACTATGAACATGATGCAGCAGAACTTTGAACGCTTGAACACGGGAATTGTAGAGGAGGAGGAGGAGTTTGTTGCTGTGGAGGATGTACCTCCCCAGCAAGGTGTTATTGTTTATTCAGGTTTTTCTATGAAACCGCACATCACATTTCCCTTGTGTGGTTTTAATTTTGTTGTCCTCTTCAGGTGCCTCTCGACCGCTGCAACGAAGCGGTGCTGCAGAGTCCAGTTCTTCACGCAACTACAGCTCAGGTGCAGAACCTTCTGGAGCAGCACCTGCTGGAGTCCAAAAATTAATCCCATCTGAAGCTCAAACGCAGGTCATAAAGGCAATGCATTTCCTGGAGCTCATTGACTATGCTTTTTGGGTTTTATTAGTCTGGGTTTAATGAAGTGATGTTCATTAAATGCATGTTTTTGGATTATAGGTGACCAGTTTGCCAGAGAGAGCAGATGAGGTTGGTGCTGCAGTTTCATTGGGGCAGCAACATTTAAGGGCCTTTGACCAAAGTAAAGATGTGGCTTGTGGCATCTGCATGGACAAGATTTCTGAGAAGTCCACTGCTCAGGAACGGCGTTATGGCATCCTACCCAACTGCAATCATGCTTTCTGCATCAGCTGCATTGTTACCTGGAGAAAAACAAAGGACTTCCAGGAGGATGTTATCAAGTGAGATTTTCCTCTGTTCTCCCTTTTTCTTCTATGAATGTGTAATAACTAAATGGTGTGGTTATCTTTTTATTTTGCTTTTTTTAAACAGGGGCTGCCCACAGTGCAGAGTGAAATCCTCCTTTTACATTCCTAGCAAGCACTGGGTCTGTGAAGGGGAGGAAAAAGCATCATTGATAGCCTCTTTCAAAGAAAGAAGCAGGTTAGAATGGTTTACTTTCATGCTGTCAAGTCTTCTGTAGTGGTTTTTGACCCTTTACTCTTTATCTCCAGCAAATTAAAGTGCACTTTCTTCATGCGTCACGGATGCTGCCCCTTTAAAACGGAGTGTATCTACAGTCATGACATGCCCCCTAATCACACACACCGTCGCAGGCGCTCGACACCCAGGGTAAGACTTTTTTTCTTTTTTTTATAGAAAAATGTTTGCTATCCAATATTGAGCATTAGTTAGCTATTTTAATTTGTTTTCAGGACACCGCTGATATGTTGGAGGATTTGGGGATTGATGGCCTCCAAATTTGGAGCTACATTTTTGCCCTAACTCTTTTGGATGAAGACGATGATGACTTTCTGGATTTTCTTGACGATTAAGGACCTCGTAGAGCCATGTATATTTTGGCTCAGCCTTGAGTGAGCTTTGTTTATCTTCTGCACTGAAATGTACTTGTCTCTTTTTAGTCTTCACTTAAGCTACACCTACATGTTTGGCTAATTGTTTAGCCATGTAGATTTGGTGTGCGTGTTTCTGTACGAGTGTGAAAGCCTTTTGCCTTTAGTTTAAGGAGGTTGGTGAAAAAGTTTGAATGCTCAGATCTCAAATTGGGTCTGCATCTTCAGGTTTAGTTGGGCAAGGGACTATGGCAAAAAGTTGGAAAAAAAAGTTAATTGAATGCATGGTCACTTATTTCAGCTAGCTTTTTCACTTGTTGATCATTTAATACTTTCATCTTTGCTGCTTCCTGATTGTTGCACCCTCTTGTTTGATACCTTTTTTTTGTATGAAATCAGATTTTAATATTGTATACTTCCTAGTTTATATTATTGCCAGTATTCTGCCAAACACTAAATGTGCAACCTGTAAGCAGGCTTTTGATGTACTGTTCTTTTCAGCAGTGTTAGCAGGTTATACCAGGACTTGATGTCACATTTTATGACTTTTAGTACATGTTTGTATCCATTCAAAGGAAAGTGAAAATAAAAAATTGTTCCACTGTTTGCCTCACTTGATCCTTTTTGGTGTATTATTTACAAGTTCTTCTAGTCACGTAGCAACAAATGCTGAGGAAAGTAAGAGGACACATTAGACCGGTTTCTAACCTGTATCATAACAGCTCCCTTTCAAAATTACACACCGTGCAAAATTAATCTCTGTATTGCATTCAGTGGGAAGAGTTGTAACTCACCTCCAATCCTACAAGTGGCACCACTGTACAATAAAATCTTATTTGAATCTCCATGAAGAACTCGTTCGAAACGTTACACTATGCATGAGCTTCCCGCTGTGTTTTGAGCCGTCTTTCTTGGATCAATCATGTTTCTCCTGGATCTCGAAAAGCTACGACGTCACTTTTTATAAAATGGCAGTATTCGCGGGCTTCATCGGTGACGTATGATTCGCACGTCAGCGATGGATCTGAAGGCGCTGTTGCAGCGTTTTGACGGACGGTCTCGGTTGCTGGTTCACGCTCTGGTTTCAGGAGTAGCCGGGGTTAACAATGCGCAGACAGTTTTTAATAAACAGCGCAGATGTGATCCTCATTTCACCCTCGCCCCGTTTTTGGAGATGTTGTGTCAGCAGGAAGCGTGTGTGCGCGAGGACGCTCTGGTTCTGTAAGTGGACTGTCATAAACGCAAAATGATCTCTTGAAAGTCACCTGGCGAACAGTCACAATTATGAAATGGTTTATTGCTCAGTTTATTTCTACCAGTAGCCGTGCCTAATAAGGAAGGTTGAGGTTTGAAGTGATTAAAAAGCTCAATTCGACTGTTGTTTTGCTGTCATGTTTAAATTTCGAAGAAAAATGCTACCAAAACACATTCACTTATAATTTGTACATGTGTATAAGTATACATGCATTTGGACTCATCAAAAGAGTTTATTTTTCTACAGTTTACAGCTTTGTATGTTTGCTTTTACAGAAAACCTTTGGTGTGCTTGTTTTCTGAAGGCTTTAAGCGAAATCTGCTGTGCTTTCTACATCTGATTCACCCTGGGCTTCCCAAAGACAGTGTTCTCAACTTACTTCAATGTCTCACTGAGGATGATCGAGAAAATCAGTGGACTTGTACCTTAATCAAGCAGCTCCAAAGAGATTTTGAGGGCACTCGGAAGGGTACTCTTCTCTCTTCAAACTGCACAGAAACATTAGAGAGTCTCTGCGCGAGATTCAGGAACGCTAATGCAAAGGGAAGATGGGCTTTTTGTTTTGAGGGGTTTGAAACGGAAGGTAATGAGACTGATGTGCCTGTTTTATATCAGAAAAAAAGGAAAAGTGACAATATGGATCACGATGGAGGTGCCCAGGAAGATCATCATAGTAAAAGAGTGAAGATGGATTTCTCTCCAAGTAAAGAAGAAGAGAGATTGACTGAAGTGAGAACAGCACAGCCGAACCAGAGTGCTGCATCTGTATCACAGGCTCATTCTGATCTGTCGGGGTCTTCAAAAAACCTGCCAGATCACATGAAGGTAATGTGGAATTCAGTGCCGTTAAACTGATTTTACATTAAATCAGTACTTTAAAATACACCATTAAAAGTTCACAGAAAGTTCCACTGATAGATTTATTATTAAAATCTCGTTAACGCTTTTCAATAAGGTCTCATTTTTTTAACTTTAGTAAATCCATCAACTTAAGTGAACTAACAATGAGCAATATATATTGTTAGAGCATTTGTTAATTTTTATTTTTGTTTTTTTATTTTTGTTCAGGCCCGGTTTCACAGATAGGGTTATGCCTTAGGTCTGTTTGGGCATTTCAAACTTGCCTTATAAAAAAAATCATTAGTTTGCATCTTGGGACAAAACAATGACATTTACATATTTTAAGAGTGTCAGTGCAAGTTGCTTTCTGTTCAAACAGCTCAAATTTGCATTTTAGTCCAGGACTAGCTTAAGCCTTGTCTGTGAAACTGGAGGAAAGTGATTTGGTGAATGTCATATTGTTCATTTTTAGTTCACGTTAACTAATGTAGTTAAGTGCTGTTAACAAATGAAACTTTGTAAACGTGTTTCCATAATCTGATCATGCTGATAAACCTCAGGAAAGATGCTGTTCTTCAGGATAAAAAAATGTTAGTGTTAGATTTTATTGATTCATTTCTAACATTTTACCATTCCCTTTTATAGGCTGCCATTCCTGTGATTAAAGAGTTACTGGATACAGAGTCAGCGGTAAGAAATCTTTGTTGTATTGTGCAAATGTAACTGCTGTAAATCATTCCTCTTATATATATATTATATATATATATATATTTTTTTTTCCTTCACAGTGGGATGAGAGCTCTGTGTCTGCTCTGAAAGTATTTCATGAATGTGACCCCGATGAGGTTTGTGGTGTTTCATTTGAAAATGAAATGCTTTTTGGATTTGTTAAATGTTTCAGTCAGTGTAAATGAATGGTGTCTGATCACAGGTGGAGGCATTGTGTTCATTGCTGCGTTTGTCTGAAGCCTCTGAACAGAGTTTACCTCAGTTCTGTAGCTGTCTTTTGGATCTGTCTCCAGACCTCAGTCACAGCACTGCTTCTACTGTGATCACACACCTGCTGCTGGATAAGGTCAGTACACTCATTTGATACAGGTTATGATCTTAAAATTATTTGAATAAAAATATGTTTTAAGTAATTTAAACATGGGAATAATATAAAACACATAAACCTTTTTTATGATATCGCAAAGTGTGTGTGTGTGTCTGTAACATTATTTTGAATGAAATTAACATTTTAGTCATCAAGGATGCATGAAATCGATAATAAGTTATCGTTACTTTGTTACAAAGGATTTGTTTAAAATAAATGCTGTTCAGGAATCAAAGTGTATGTTTTCACAAACAGGACAACGGTTTTCAACATTAATAATAATATAATAAATGTTACTTTGCAATATTACACCAAGTTAGGTGATGAATATTCAGCTTTGCCATCACAAAAAAAGAAGATATCAAAATATAATTAACAGTATTTCATAAAATTGCTGTTGTTACTGTATTTTTATTATCAAGTAAATGCAGTCTTGGTAAGCATAAAATACTTTAAGAATATTACCCTTGTTTCCTTTTATAGTTTGTTCAGAAATATAATAATAATATAATTTGTAGTTATAATGATTTACCGTAAATAAATGTTTTTTTATATTGATATTTTATTTTTTGACAGTTGTCTGAATATAAGCTCAGTTGAACTTATGTTTATGTATTTCTCTGTCTCAGATTGTGTCCCTTGCAGAAGCTGCCTCTCGTTGTTTGGTAACAGCCGTATCGTCTCTTTGCACCCGTTACCCCAGGCCGACCTGCCAGGCTGTGATAGAGCCAGTTTTACGGAAGGGACAAACTGGTATGAGTATGGTTGTGTGTGTGGGCAAGTGTGCGTTTTTACCTGCATATCAAAGTTATCAAAGCATTCATAGTGTTTGTTTTTGTCCTTTTTATTCATATACTTAATTTCAGGCCTTTAAACACTAAATGCATGTTTTCTTTAGGAAGTGCCCAGGCAGAGTTATTCTGTAGACTTGTAGTGGATTGCCTTGAGTCACATCACAGGCTTCTTGTTTTTCGGTCAGTCTGAATCTTACAATTCAACTTTTAGAAACACATGAGACTTGCTAATTTCTGAAATATAACTATGCTTTAGTAACAGGAAGACAGAGTTTTACTAACCATATAAATTTGCATTCAAATCTTAGGACAATACTTGGAGTATCCTGGGATGAGGGTGTGTTATCAGTCATCCATGCATTGCTGGATTCAAAGGTACTTCAGAAAACTCTTTTGGATCTTAAAGAATGTTTTAGTCCTATGTTAATGATTTCTATTGTTATGCTCATAGATTGATCTAAGTGAGGAGGATTTCTCTCTTTTCACCAACCAGCTTTGTGGCCAGTCTCCGCAATTTAGCAAATCTGTTAAGTTTGCAAAGATATTGTTGAGTGTCTTGACCAAATATCAGTCACATGTGAGTATAATTGTAAACCATGGAAATAAATAAACACCCGACAATAATCTTCAACCACTATATTTTAAAGTATAATTTTTAATTTTATGGTCCTAAGCATCATGAATATTAAGAAACCTAATTATTCTCTGTACTCAAATTACTGAGGCATATGATGGTAATTAATAAACATCACAACAGTAAATGTCTAAATGTTTTAAGATTTGTTTGTGTGTGTGTTTCAGGTGAATCCTGCATGCAAACACACACTTTCCAGTTGCCTGTCTTTCAATGAAACCTTCCTCAAGAAATCATTGCAGGCTGCATTAAAACGTATTTTTCTTTGAAATATATTATTCCCATTTCTAAATGACACTTTAGTACAAGCGTTTCAGTTTATCTGATTGTATTATTTTGTAAATGTAACAAAAAACTTATGAATAATGTATAGTTGTATTGGGATAAAGAATATAAAATCTGAATGGGTCATCAATATTTATCAAATTATTTATTAAACCTAATATTTTCAATAAATCTGTTTTTGTATTATTTAAATGCTTTGTTCTGAACACATTTGAATGATTAAAGATACATTATTGTGATATATAAAATGTGTTTATAAATATGGATCAATGATGTACAGATTTTTTTTGTCCAACTGCATTATATCCTTTAAAAATAATTTTAATTCATGACATATATCCTCTAAACCCCATTTTGTTTTAATGAACTTTTAGCACATTTAAATGCATATGATTTTATGTTTTGGTGTCTTAATGTCAGTTGGTGCAATTGTCCAGACAAATAAACTAAGAAGGCTATTAAAAATGTTGACTTAATAATTAAAAAATGCAAAAATACTATAGCATCATTTTAGGATTCAAACCTTTCATATAAATGGATTTTATAAATCTCAATAGTTTTAAAGTTGTTGAGATCATTGAAAAGCTTTTGTCCACCAATTTGTACATTCTGAAATGTCAGGTTGGCACAACTGCAAACATGGCTCTTTTATTATGAATTGACATGGTAATAACAATGAACATGGTAATGCATGATCCAGATGACCCTAACGGATCCTTGTGACAAAGTGAAAAGGTTCATTGATCTCTCTGAAAAACTGCTAGTTTCAAGCATGGTACACTTTCCATGTCAGGTGATACAACTACTGTATATGAAGCTTTATTTGTCCATTACCCTTATATACAAATATAGTCGTTTCCTTCATACACATTTTAGTACATTAATTTTAATTATAAAAGGCGAACAAACTCTTCTGACATATCAGAAAAATGACGAAATAGTTTGTGAAAATAAAAGTTTTCTCTTATTGTTACGCTTTTGTGGCCACAACAATCATGGCGGCTCTGAGAGTCCGTTTTTCACACTCGCGCGCTTATATTCTGCGCAACTTCCCGTCGTCCTTCCTTTTCCCGAGTGTGCGAAAGGAGACAACGCTGCAAAATGAGGCACGTGAGAACTATTCATATACATTTATATATAACGTGTTAACTTACCCATTCGTTTTTATCTCACTGTTTAATGGTTATATGAGCAAATATATATTCAAGCAGTGTCAGTCGGACATATTAATGTTTCTCGGTAACCTCGAGCTGTTTTTGAAATCTGTCGTGCAGTTTTGCGGCCCATCTGCAACGCAATCTGGTGTAATCTGAGGATTATTTTACTTCATCTGACTTTATAATTGCTCAGACAACTGTTATTCACATATAACATTATTAATATTGATATATTGAAGTTGTAAAATAGCGTTTGGAGACATGTTAATGATACATTTACCGTCCAATCTTTAGTCATCGCGACATTCATGTTCTCGAGATACTGTAAATTAATCATTGCAATTATTCTTTTTAACAGCAAGGTCTCAAGAGACACGTTGTACGAGGCTGTTAGGGAGGTCCAGTCTGGTTCCCGTCGTAAGAAGAGAAAGTAAGACTCGGACCATATTGCTTTTCCCAGTAATTGAGTTTAAATGTTGCAATCCATATTAGCGTTATACATTTTCATTACTATTGATCACGTACTTTTTCTTTCTTTTTGTACGAAATTAGTATTTTTAATAGTGGGCAATGTGTTTCAGTACTTTAATTGTGAGGTTGATGCATCAGAACAAGTTTGTTTTTATAGCTCTTGGTTTAAGTTATAGTTCAGTAGTACAAATGGCAAATGCTTAAATGGCAACTGTGTTTTTGTTGACAATTCCACTGTATGATTGTTACTTGCATGTGGGGTTTTTAATAGTTACTTTTATCTTTAAGGTTTCTTGAGACTGTGGAACTGCAAATCAGCTTGAAGAACTACGATCCCCAGAAGGACAAGCGTTTCTCAGGCACTGTCAGGTTCGGACCTTTACTGTATCACCCAGCTTTCTCACTGCTTGCCCTTTGCTTTGCCTGAATGAATCTCTCGGTCTTAACGTTGACTAGTTGTCCACTTGATTAAATTACGCGAACGGGCGGGTTAAAGGCAGGCATTGGAGAAAAGCCTTGGGTAGTCTGTTTGAACCACCCATTCTCGGGGTCGGTGAAGCAGGCGGACCCCTACCCTGGGTCTTAAAACATGAGGGGAGGCTATAGGTGACAGTTTTCATGCCGTCATACCTAAGCCGACCATTTTGTTAAATGCCTGTGCTATCAACACCTGATGCCAGCTGAGGTGGTATGGGTAAGACTCTTCTGATCTGCCTCACATGGGTCAAAAGAGGTCTGATATGCTTATGTATGCTAATCCGAATCTCCTCGCAGGTTGAAGACCACCCCTCGCCCCAAGTTCTCTGTGTGCGTCCTTGGTGACCAGCAGCATTGTGACGAAGCCAAAGCCGCAGAGTTTCCACACATGGACATCGAGGCTCTTAAAAAGCTCAACAAGAACAAGAAAATGGTCAAGAAGCTGGGTGAGTTTCCTCTAGAGATTTGTGGTCAAAAGAACATTAGCAGTAAATTTGAAGACCTGCATGTGCTCAATGCTATAGCTCATTCTGGAGTGAGTCTACATATTGATTTTGTGGTTCAATTCTCCTTTAGCAAAAAAGTATGATGCTTTCCTGGCCTCCGAGTCTCTGATAAAGCAGATTCCTCGTATCCTGGGACCTGGCCTCAACAAGGCAGGAAAGTTTCCTTCTTTGCTCACCCACAACGAGAACCTGGTCACCAAAGTGGATGAAGTGAAATCCACCATCAAATTCCAGATGAAGAAGGTATATATATATTTGTGTAACTGCATCACTTTTTTTTACTCCAACATGCACTGGCGTTTGTATGTAGAATGATTTCTGAAGGATCATGTGACTCTGAAAAAGTAGAGTAGTGACTGCTGTAAATTCAGCTTTTTCATCACAGGAAGAAATTAAACATTGAAATGAGTTCAAATAGAAAGTAGTTAATTTAAATTAACATTTCACAGTATTACTGTTTTTGTATCTTTTTGATCAAGAGACCAAAACATGAATCTTACTGCCTCAATTTTTGAACCGTAGTGTACATAACAAGTCTTTTGTCTTAACTGCAAGATACATTGTACTTGCTTACTGAATGTATTCATCCAACTGGGAAAATTGCACCCAACAACTAGAAGTTTATGGTAATTATTATCTTGTTTAGGTTCTGTGTCTGGCTGTGGCAGTTGGTCATGTTAAGATGACTGAGGAAGAGCTGGTCTACAATATCCACCTGGCTGTGAACTTTCTGGTGTCTCTGTTGAAGAAGAACTGGCAGAACGTCAGAGCTCTCTACATCAAGAGCACAATGGGAAAACCACAGCGCCTCTATTAGAGACTGTTCCATAATTTTCTACAATAAATGTGGAGTTGGTCGTCCAAATCTAGTCTCTGTCTTTTGTCTCGTTCCTGATCTTTCAAATAAATGCTAAATTTGCTAATTTGATCTCACATCTGCTCTCATTTGTAAAAAAGTTGCTGAGTTTTAGCAGCTTAATTGATTTAGTGTGACTAGCTATATGTAGTTCATAGTAAGTGCTCCATTATAAAATGTGTAATATTTATGGGGTTTCTTGTGTTTTGTAGAAGCACACTATGCTTTGTGTTTTGTTACACATTTTGAATGTGGCTGCCATGACATGTCTAAAACAGCCTTAGCCTAATCTATCTCTTAATGGGATTATGTAGTTCCTGTCAGGGGTAAGAAAAGAGATGGAGAGCGAGAGATCACAGTAAATGTCATGGTAAGTAGGCTTTTTTTTTATTTATTATTTACCACACTTTGTGGTTACCTTGAGCAGAACAGTAAATCAGTTATTCAATGCTTTTTTTTATGCGCAAGGCATTTATATAACCCGAGGGATTTAATTTACAGACGACAAGAATATCAGCAGAATTCATAGCTGTTTATATGTAGAAACTAGGCATGTGAGGTACGACTAATTTGCTAACATCTTCGTGATTGTGATTTAATATGGTTATGAATGGCTCCAGTGCAATTATATGACAGTTTACATGACGCTTTTCCGACTTTCAATTCAACAGTATTTTTATTACTTTATTTAAAAAAAGTTTTTTATTTAAGTATTAAAACAGTCATTATAAAATAACAGTCGCTTATAAAATCTTGTGGATTTTTTTTTATTATCGTGTAGTCGATTTTTAGTGTCGACTGCACTGGCACATCCTTAGTTTTAACGTGTGGATTAGATTTTCACTAACTCAAGTTTGTGAGGTAAAATGGGCATCTATTAAATTAATAATATTTTGTGTAGTAGTATTTACTATAACAATTTATTGTTTAAACATTAATGGTCAGGCTTGTGAAAACCGGCAAGTGATGACCAACAACCAAACAGAGAACATTGAGAATGAATCCGAGGAAGGTAACACTTCAACAAAACCATTTATTCGCAATACACTCTGTTTGTTCTTAATCAGGGTATTTTATTAAGGGACTTTCTCTTCTGAAGGGTCTAGACAGGAGGAACACGTTTCTGTAGAAGAGCCATCTGTTATTGAGAGGCTGGGCCCTGGCAGGTGATTTACTCAGAAACAAAAGCCAGTTTCATGTTTATAAATATAAAAATAGTCTCCCCAGCTTCATTTCTTTGAATATCTAAATGTGATTCTTGCTTTGTGGTCATAAACTCCTATAATCTTTTATTTTACTCCATCATAGTGTGGACATGACAGAGGAGGAACTAGAGGTCAGTCCTCTTTTTGACGTAAAAAAAAAAAATGTATAAAATATTCTTACCCTCAACATGATGTGGTTTGATGTTTTGAAGAGTATCTTTTTTTTAAATTGTAGCATAACTTTTTCCCCCATTCTCTTTTTGTCTAAAATGTAGTTTTATTGCTGAACATATTCAAATGAATTCAGTTTTTAAATACATTTTTATTCACCTTTATATCAGGGATTCTTAAAATATTTTTTGTCTGCCAAACCCCTTTGACATAATACTTAAATTAAGTACTGTCTGAGGTTTTTAGTTAATATTTCAGTAATTTAACAAACCATTCACGTGTTCATGGTTCTCTGATGTCACAGGGCATGCAGGTAAACAAATAAGATATTTCATCTTTTTTATTTTTTGATTACTTTTTTACATTTATTTATAAGGAATTCATCACTGTTTTTAATTAATGATTTAATCAATCCCTCAGGAACCCCAGTTTGGGAAACTCTATTTAAATATATTTCTTAGTACAGTGGAATACGGTTATGTCGACGGCCTCGGGGGTTGCAAAAAGCGTTGAGATAACAGTTTATCGAGATAACCAACAGCCAATATGGCGATTTATTTGATGAAGCGATCGGCATGCTATAAAAATGTACATACACTGTATATGTTTGCTAACAACAAAAGGCATATGTGCACCAACTAACAGCAGAGATTTACCAGTATACAATAAAAAACACCTTCAATTCTCGATAACCTTTAATTATATTCTCCAACATTGCAAACACAATTTCGCTCACAGCGTAATTAACAGTCATAAAATATTCGTGAGGTCATCACGCTGTACTAGATTGCATACTTTCTTGCGTTCTGCCTGTCTAATGTGCTTTCTCAACAAATTCGGCTTCGTCCCGTCTTTTAATAGCTTCGGCTCTTCAATCCACAGCGGCGCTGAGCAGACCACGTGTCAGAACAGAAGCAGGGATATGTGTTTGTGTGTGTGTTCAGCCCGCGGCGGCTTCCCGCACGTGCACGATTCATTTGCACGTGGAGGAATGAACATCTCCTGCTCTCCCTGTATCTGGGAGTGGCTGCTGCGCGAGGACCGGGCCGCCTGTGAGTGCTTTGTAATGGGAATGTGGCCCACGGCAGCACTCGCTGCTCCTTGAGAAGAGTAAGAACAATATGTGCTTTCACTTCAGAGAGTCTCCAATAACTCCAGATAAAGTCGTTAGATTTGTCGCTAGTCGCTTTTTTGAAAATTTGTGCTAAAGTGGTCTGAAAATTTGCTTAATATAGTCAGTATAGTTATAGCTAAGTTGGCAACACTGACCGCGAACTCAGCGCATGCGGTGAACTCTCAGTCATGAGATAACCATGTGAAGTGACGAATTTGTCCCTCTTTTGTGCTCGAGATATTAGATGTCGGCGACGTAAAAGAATCGACATAACTGACAAGAAAATGCTTAGACAAATAGGGAGTTTGGCGGTTCCACTTCAAAAAGGTCTACATAATAGTATTGGCGAGTTAACCGTGAGTCGAGATAAGTGAACTCCACTGTATATTGAATATACCGAATATTCCTGAATATATTTTTCCCCTAAATGTTTGTTTTCGCTATGACCACAGGCTGCTTTCTCTCAGCTGTCTCTGGCCTTTCGCTGTGACCAGTTCACGCTTTGTCAAAGGCTGGAGACAGAGGAACACGCTCGGGACAATGCTGAGGACAACCTCAAACTGGAAGTGGAAAGAGGCATGGAAGTGATTGAGGTCTGACTACAGTCTGAGAATAGATTTCTTTAAATTATTATTTCTTTGATTCAGCCTATGCCAATTCTTGGAGTGTATTTTTGTCACTAGACTCTCAAGGGAATGTGTTTAGATATCAAACGGGCTGGGCTCCTCCAGCGTCTTGAGCTGTGTCTTAACATTATCGGGGGCACCATCGGACGAATCGCCAACACAGCAGAGGTTCTTGGGGCAGTGCATCAGGTATCGGTCCATACTTTCTACTCTGGTAGCAAAGACAGAGAATATTATAATGCATCCTACTAAGTTGGAAGTTTAATACATGGCCTTTTAATATGTTAAATCCCATTATCTGTGAGTAGGAGGCTAAAGTGAGCCATGCAGTGGATCTGATGGTGGCTCATGTGGAAAAGCTGAAGCACCGCCACGAGAGGAACAACGCTGAATTGGAGGAAATGAAGAAACAGATGGAGAAAAGCAGCAGAGAGCGACAATTCTGTGAGCATAGGGGTAGGAGAACACCAATTCTGTTCTCTCATGATGTTAAAGTTGTGATCCATCCACTTGTACTTTAAAAAATGTTACTGTTATGTGTGTTACTGCAGAGGAAACTGACACAGTTGAAAAGCTGGAAAAAGACCCACAGAAGGTATTGACTGCATACTTGTTCAGTATTGTCCTGAAAAATAAATTTATGTTGATATATAAGTAATTTGTAGTTCAGATGTGAAATAACTCTTTGTTTAAAGTATCATTCGATTGATAATACCTGTCTCTTTCTCTTCTGTCTCACTCTCAGCCACAGTTACGGCGTAGAATCAGTACAAATGTCATCGGAAAGCAAATCCAGGTTGGTGCATAGAATCTCATTCACGCAATTACATTTGAACCACAACACACATCTGATATTATTATTCAAAATTTGGTTTAACTGTACTTCGTTTCTCTTTTTAAAGAGGCAAAAAGTAAAGGAGTCGGAAGCTATAATATCTTCAGTGACCAATGAGATCAGTGACAGAAACAGAGAATCAAACACAAAGAAACCAGATCACACAGAAGATTGCCTTCTAAAGGACAAAGGGTAATTTAGCAGTTTGCAGTCTGTAGCTTAATTTTTCTTCTGCATAGAATGCTGGAGGGATGATGTATTTTTGTAGGCCAAAACCTGGAAATGAGTTAGCATTTTAGCACTTCAGTTTCCATCACCTCAAAGCCAATGAATTTGTGGTTAAAAGCCTAAAATAAGGTCTGTGGATAACAGAAGCTCAAGATATTTCACGTTTTGTTCTACAGCATAAAATACATCTGTAAAACCCCACACATGCTTCCCCCCCCCCCCCCCCTTTTTTGATAATTTTTTTTACTTGGCATTTGCTAATAAGTGGAAAGCTCACCTATTCACTAGTCCACGTGTAAACATACTTAACTTCCAGGGAAAACGACCTAAAGAGTTGTTGGACGATTAATGGTGGCGACGTTGAAGTCATGCAACTGTGGTGTAGTTTTGAGGTATTTAGGCTTCAAAATTCATAAAAATTTAACAAAACCTAAACTGTTGTTGGTCACAGAGCTTATTCTTTGAAATAATCCAAAAGCCAATGGAAAAATCCTATTGGGTTCTTGTCAAGGGTACCAAGGTGATGCTAACTTCCGGGTTGGCCTTCCAAAATAATCACTACAGCAATCTATTGTGACATACATCTGATTGAAACAGATTATTGAAAAAGAAAAGGAAAACGTAGGGAGGAGACTTTGTTCTTATTTAAAAAATAAAAATTAAACATACATTAAAGAAAAATAAGTTAAATCACCTGCATTTATAAAGTAGATGGGGGGAATTTTTGCCATTTCGTTAGCCTCATAGCATAATTGCCTAAGTCATTTTTTGGCTGTCCTTTTTTTACTGTCCTTCCACTGCTGCATCATCCTGCCTTTCTGCCAATGCCCTTAGCCAATCACAACACTTATTAGGATCCAAAAACACTATCAATTAGTCATCTCTTTGAATTAGGCAGTTTTGAGTTTTTTCGTGTTTTCCAAAAACATTGAAATATGACTTAGGCAATTATGCTATGAGGCTAACGATTTGGTCTACACGAAATGAAATTTGAACCTATTGACTTTTTATACATGGTTCTGGTCCAAAGTTCGGGCCTAATGTTGTTCTTCCTAGATCTTTGCGCATCTTTTACTCTTTTATAAAATTTTGGAAGTAAAATCGGTTTACTTTTATGGTCTGATACCATATCTAAAGTCTCACATTTTTTAAGGCAAGTAGTACATCAAGAGGACAGTCCCTCACAAACTGCCATGATGAATAATCCTGAGGAGACGTCCTCTGCCCAAATTCTTTCCAGCCAGACTCTGAGACTTGAAGTGGACCCCGTCTGTGTAAAAAAGTAGGTTACTTAAACATGGACACACTGCTTTTAAAAATCCTCGAGTAACTTTCATAAATAAATTGTAGCAACACAGACATAAATAAACCACATGCATTTGGTGCCAAGAATTAGGACACGTTTACACGACAATTATTTAAAACGCTGTATTATGCAGGCCTGTAGTTGGAAAAGCTGAATTGAACAAGACAACAGTTAAGACGACAGTAGGACAACAGAACAAATCAACAAAGAACATACACATCAACATATACTAATTTATCTGAACAACTAGACAATGACTGTTGACAAGGACAAATGTACAGTACAAAGCAATTGACTAATTTTTGGCACAAATCTAACCCCATATTCAAAAACGTGCACTTTGAATCCTATTTTCTAAAGTTTGCGTTTTCAGGCCCCCAAAACGCAGCTGTCATGTAAATGAATGGCCAAAAAACATAAAATGTTTTTAGTTGAAAATTATGTCGTGTAAACGGTCCCCATTAGACTGTTGTTTTTATCTGCTATAGTCAAATTGAGTTTTTTAAAACTATTTGATGATTATTAAAATAACAGAAACACAAGTTCACTGCCAGTGTTACCTCATCAAAGGCTGAAGAGGAAGGCGGCGCTGGAGCGCAGTCACATCTGGCTCAAGAGATCTGAGCGCTATCTCAGAGACTGTGATAGATGTGTCATTAGCTTGTAAGTAACACTAAAGTAGGGTAGACAATTTGTTTTATGAACACTTTTTGTTATACTTTACTGGTTAAAACTCCCTTCACATCCTGATAGCAATCAATAATAGAAGTGGTCGAACGATTAAAACGTACAATTATATATATATATATATATATATATATATATATATATATATATATATATATACTGTGGAAGTTAAAGGACCAAATGAGGACCATCGGTCCGAATGAAATAATACGATGTCCTACCTGCCTGTCAACATATACCTCCCTTCTCACACAGTCAACACACGCCACATCTTTTACAGTTCCTCCTGTCATCAATGCTGAAATGAACTAGAGCTCTGTAAATTGTTTTCCTTCATTATTATTGTAATGTCATGTCCTTTGAGACATGAAGTAATAAAAGTAACACCGTCTCGCCTCATATGAAGGACGCTTGGCTTTGGAGACACTCTGAAGGGAGGTTGCGATCTAGTTTGAACTAGTGAGAACTAGCTTGCTATTGCTAGCCTGTCCGAAATTGCCTACCCTACCTTTAATACTCATCCACACACTGCTACATTTTTTTGTGCATACATTTTTTCTGAACTCATTTGTATTTTGTGACTCCACCTGCAGACAACGCCCTCTGATGCAATGGATGTATCACTGCCGCTGGATAATCCTGGTCATCTACCTCACTGTTCTTTGCTCAATCATACTCTTAGCCATATTTGTGTGGCTGCTTCAAACACCTGTCTTATGGATGTGAAAATTAAAATAAATATCCATAGAAATTAAAATCTAAATCTGTTAAATGTAGATCTTGGTTTCTGTTTGGTTGTTGTTTTAACTTTTAAAGTTAAAGGGAAAACGATTTCATATATAGTTTGGAAATTGTCTCGGAATAAAAATCTTGCATTAACACTTGTGTCAATATTCTTCTGTTTTATTCGATTTAAATGTGAAATAATTGACAAACACAAAAAAGGACAAGACATACTAGTACGGATCTGTGAGATTGTTTATTAAAGTGTATTATAAATAATATAAAATATATTTCATAATTAGTGTACAAACATGAAAGAAAATATCTGCATTTGGTATTATTACTCACAGATGAATTATTACTATAATGCATAATACAGTAGCAGAGCAACACTTCTTGAAACATTTCACTAATCTTAAAAAATGTGTTAGCAAAGGGGCAATATGAATCCCCAAATAAAAACAATATGGAAAAATAATATATTAATTCATAATGTGTTAAATTAAATTAAATCATGGGGAAACTAAGACATTACGAAATACTTTATGAGTAATCGTGTACCAGACACAAATATATACTAAATCATGTCATTTCCATGAGGGCATTCATCAGTCATTTGCAAATATGAGCCACACTCTCCTGACATCAATAAAATTACCATTATATTATACATTCATCATAAATATCTGGCATGATGCCTTACGAGGAAGTCTTAGACTTGAAATGTAACCACAAATGTACGCATATATGAAATTGAGCCGTATATTTCACTGGCTCAGCACCAACTTGGTCAAAAAGTATCGGTGAGAATTAACATAATTTTCACTATCAGGCTACATCAATGAGTCCATTGGCTCAATAAATAAAACTAAAGGAGGTGTACAATGAGTTCACGTATTCTCTGTGTAATTTCATCCAGGTTTCTTCTACCTAGTTACACCTGACTCACAATCTCAGAGTTTTCCTCTTCATACCACTGCAGCGGCGTTCCATCTGAGGCTCTTTGCAGAATCACTTTCTGAGAAACCTGGCAAGAAACACAAGAAAGTTCATTATTTAACTGCCAAGAACGAATTTTGGTGATAAACGCATATAATGTTCACACCTTTACCTGTTTTTGAGAGGGAATCTGGTGGTACGGTGGCGGCTCTGGGCGCTTAATTCGAATCGATCCTTGTCGTTCAAGTGAGCGATGTTTGGAGACGGTTAAATTATTTTTCTGGTGCCAGGTTTTAAGCTCTCCTGATACCATTTCTCGAGGAAGCACTCGGCTGGGGTGATTGGTGTATTCTCTTAGCGACGTCGTGCGTATCACCTTTGTGTACGGCGGGGGAGGAGGCTTGAGCATCCGTTTGGGTGAAGTAACCTCGACTTGTTGGGGTTTATTAGTCTGCATGGTACCAGATTGTAAATTTGTTCTGAGTTGCAGCCTCCCCATGTCCATCTGAAGTGGTATCCTGTTGTTCATCTTCACTTGACTGGGGCCGGGCATGAGAGGTGGGTTGCTGTTGTTTTTGAGTGAACTGTTGATGTTGAGATGGCATGGTGCTTTGTTTGGAGCAGTGCGATGGTAGCCGTATGGAGGCGGACAGGGTTTAGGTGCCTCTGTGGTTGTCTCTCGGCTGGAGGAACTGCTATATGAGGAAATGGAAAGCTCAGAGCTGCTGTCTTCAGAGCTGCACTGATATATGCGTTGAACTGAGTAGGCTAACGCAAAATCGGTGACTCGTCGACGCGGCAACTTGGTCCGGCCCCGTCCCAGGTCTGAGCTGGACTTAGTCAATTCTGGTTTGCTTCTGGGAAGTCTGTTTGATAAGAGATAATATCAGATCAGTACAGTAAAACAATCTGCTATGATGAGCTCAGTGAAAAGGACTGTTATCCCAAATATATTTTATGTTTATCAGAATATCAAGCCAGTAGCTTATCAACATGCAAACATCAAACTCTATTGGAAACAATTGCAATGAGTCTCCCATTTAGAGTTAGTCTAATATATATATATATATATATATATATATATATATATACACACACACACACATACAGATGCTGCGTTTATTGTTAAAGTAAAAAAATAAACAATAATGCGTTAATACGTTAATTTTGACAACCCTTAATATATATACGCACATTACACATCTATATCTATCTATATAGAGTGAGTTCATCCCCTCTGAACAAATAGAAAAGATGTATTTTCCTAATGATTGCCAAAACAATTTATGGAAAAATGGTAAAATTGAAATGCATTACACTTACACTCAATAATAACAGAGTAATATATATGTCATAAATATCTGTAAAATAAGTTTTTGTTTAAATTATGGATTGCAGAAATGAATACACCCTGGATTTAACTCAACTTAGTATGTCTTCCATAACTTTAAGTATACTGCTCCGACCCTTCTTGCAGTGTACAAATTGTCACGTCTGTTCTGTTTAACTCCTGGATGATAACCTCTTTAAATGCCCTGATCACAACTCCCTCACACCTTCAGCACTCATACACCCCTTTATAAGAACTTTACTACCACTGAACTTCAATGTGGGAGTCCATCAACCCCCTCTAAGGTTATCCTCTTAAGCTCATCCTGGGTCGACATTTCATTCAGTAACGTTAAGCAGTTTGGAATTACATGATGTTTAATGTTGATAATCACATTACTTGACTTTAATTTGTTTTGATCAGGAGATTTAGTTATCTTTCAGAAGATGTGTAATAGCGCCCCCTACCGCATAACAGTGAAAACACAGAAAGCCGGAAATGTCAATCAGTGGCAGATATACAGTATTCAGACAATGTTCAAATGCCAATGCTGACTGTAATTTGTATATTACTTACCGGAAGGATTGTGAGAACTGTCGGCGCAGTGGCAGCTCTGGGGTGGAGGGGGCGCTCTTTGGCTGATTGTTCCGAACTGGCAGACTTTTAAAAACAAACTGGGGTGCTGGAGGAAGTTCTGCCATTCTCATGTCTGTTGGGGAGCCTGTTGGACTGCTGCTGACACAGAGGAAGCTATTCATGAGATCATCATGAAGATTATGTGCTGATACACGTATCTAAAATAGACACTTATAGTTCTTTGTTCAAATGTGTTAACCTCAAACCAGCACATTGGATCAACAATATAACATAAAACGTTATTTGATTAGTAAAATCAAACCTGATTTGTTCAGTGATGAAATTGTTGTGTAAAAGATATTTGACAAAACACAGACCTGTGACCAATACCATTAAAAGGATTGGGGTTAGTTTGTTTTTTATAAATAAATTAATACTTATATTCACCAAGGATGTATTAAATTGATCAAAAGTGACACTAAAAACATTTATAAATGTTACAAGAGCTTTTTCTGTAATTTTGATTAATAATCAAAATTTGAATACATGCAGTCTTGCTGAGCATAAGAGACTCCTTTCAAAAACGTTACAAAAAAATCGTACTGACCCCAAACTTTTGAATGATAATGTATATATTAACCAAATGCTCTATCAAGTCCCTATAAAACAGCTCTGACAACACAAAGTAAACGCTTGCATTATATATACACACTCAAACTAAAACATCTATCATTTGGCTCAAAGCTAAAATACCTTGAGCGGCTGCTGCAGGCAGAGTTAGATGGTTTTTGTTTCTGGTAGGGCTGGTCCAAGCTGGATTCCTTCCATGGAGAGTTCTGGATTGGTGAGGCATCATAGTCCAAACTGGAGCTGGAGCTCGATTGCTTTGGGCCATTACTGGGTAAGAGTGTCAATCGCTGGAAGCCGCTGTCTGTGGATGACCCCAGAACAGCCGGAGAAAAGGGAGTAGAGTCGGAATCTGTTGAAAAAGGACAGTTTTTAGACAATAACAATCTATTAGTCTGGTGTTCGAAAGTTTAAGTTTAAGTTGATTTTTACCATGATTTCAAATTGTTTCATGATTTGAAACTTACCATCATCCAAGGCAACAGCATCAGACAGCGAGCTGTCATCAGACATACAAATATCTGAAATGGACCAACAAATAAGACTTAATTGTTTTGTAAAGCTTAAATTTAGTTTACATGTGAAACAACGGCTCCTGATTGGCTGACCTTTCTGTCTGGATGAATAGCAGGTCTGCGGAGAGTCACAGCCGTGGTTGAGGTGGTGTTTTAATATCACATCCTGCAGCTCTTTCAGCTTCTTCTCTTCACGTTTACACTGCTGCAGTCGGCTTTTCCTCACTGGTTTGCTGATGTGCTCCTCGAGGGAGAGCTTTCGGGCCGCCTCATAAATCTGCCGCTGCAGGGCAAGATCAGCCTTGAGCGCGTGCAGCTCAGACTCCTGGAGACAAACATTTTAAGGGGTAACCGCATAACTATAAGCTGGAAATGCTGAAATATTGATTAAAAGCACCTCGTAAAAGATCTTTTTCCATATAAGTGGAACGAATTCAGTATAATAACACCACTACTACTTAAAACTAGCCAGGTAGAGTCAAATAACAGCCAGTTGCAGTATAGCTATTAAAATAATCTCTGTATAGGAACTGGGGCCAGTACCTCGCCATCTTGTGAAATAAAACCCTCGTCCAGTTTAAAAGCGGTTCCGATGCGTCGCCTGACTTTCGGAGGCTTCTCGTCAGGCAGGAGAGGATAATCGGAGGGCAGCTTTCCAGTCAACTCCTGTTAAAGCAAAGCATGACAAAGAAAACTAACTTTTTGTTTGTTAATCAATACAAAACAAAAAAATCTTTAAACGAGCAGATGCTCGTCTTTATATTGTTGAGGTGTCCACAAAGGGGTTTCTATGGTGTAATGATTAGGTCCTTAAATCTTCTCCCAGCTTAGCCAGTAGTGAATGACAGACATGTGGGCGAACATGCAAAGAAGCATCTGTTTCTTGGGCATTGGCTTTAGTGCTTCTATTGAAGAGCTGTATTCAGAACAAGAGAAAGCCTGGCTTCATCAGAGCAATCTGATTTACGCTTATGGGCCAGCTGACTTTCCTACTGAAACTTTTTGTGTTGAAAAAGACTGGTGTAAGATCTGCTTTAAACATAAAAAATGATTGTCATATATGATATCCATATATAATATTCAAGTGCTTTTATGAGCAGAGCAGCTCTTCGATCACACAATAAACACAGTGCAGCACTGCTTACATACTTTGTGCTGTATATCGATTATAAAATCCTGATATATTTATCATAAGGATTCTAGATCAGACTTGAAATTGTACAAATTTATTATTTAAATTATGAAGAACGACAGATTTGGTTACAGCATTTTTGAAAAGTTGTTTCAAAAACCCAATATTTTGAACGATTGCGTAACAGTTTTTCCTGTTTAGATGACGTTATGCGTGATTAGTTAATTAAGCCGAGGTTAAACTTCTCTGAACCAAGGAGCACTTTTACTATTCTTTCAAGTATTGGCAGAAAATTTGGTGATTTGTCTCTGAGCTGTTATTGTTTTAGTATAATGGCTAAAAACTTTGATTAAAATTTCTACAGAGAAAAAGAAAGAGAAAACATTATGCTATGTTTTGGAGCACATTTTTGGTCACAATTCAAGAATTTTCCACAGACTATTTGTGATGGTTTGAGTAACCTTGAAATAAATTACTTTTATATACAGTATTTCATATATAAATATATATATAAAGCACCTACATGGAGTACATTTGCATTTAATTATAAGTCCCATGCTTAAAACTAAAAATCATGTTTCATGATGTCTACGAATTCAACAGAGATGGCAGTGCTGAAGGTTTGTTTTCAGGAAGTGTCACTCACAGCCTCTCTAATGCAGAGTTTCTTGAGCTCCAGGACACACAGCTCCAGTCTGTCCTCAAGGGCCTGCTGTTTCAGCCTCATGGCACGTGTGTTAGTGCTCAGGTCCTTCACTGGAGACGTAGGGCTGTCTGGTCCTGAACAACAGAGGGCACATACACATATAAGGCATATTAAGGCATCATTTCTACTAGACACGGTCTAGCAGTTGGCCTGCCTTGATACACTGAACTGTAGCGCTCATGTGGATCATCTGACTTCCCCCCCATCATGTCATCTGTTCTTTAGATTATCTATTGGTAAAATGCCAAAAAGTCCCCCCAATTTTTTTTAAAGACACTTTTCATGCAAGTGTTTGAATTGCATTATCTGACTTTCCTCCATAATTTCCTTTAAATTAATCTGGAAAGCTTCACCAATATTCCTTAACTGTTGTACTGATCAAAAACATGACTTTTTGTGACCACAACACCTAATTTAGCTATATGCTTTCTGCTCCCTTCTAAATACTATTTATCATTAACAGAAATGAAAGCACTCACCAGAGTTTAAAATGATCCCACTATCAGAATCACTGATCTCCTCCTTACAATCCATGTTTGTTTTTGTAATTCTGCAGTTTTTGTTGAAAGAATCCCAGTTCAGTCTGCAAATGTGACCTGTTGATGGGAAAGAGAAAAGATTCAAATCCGATGTTTGATTTCAAGCGCTCTACATTTACTCCAGTGCTCTCCAGTCCAGCAACCACTAAGTAAATTTGCCTTCCAAACGCTGGTTTGTGGCCGTGCGATTATGTAAAACCAAACCTCCCGAAGAGAACCCTGCACAGGCACCTCAGCGTCTCTGACAAAGCAACTTTTAAAAACTGACAAAGCAACTGGTCATTCACTTTATCCAGCCTTATTTCAGTCTGCACACACACACACCCCCTCCCCAAATGTTTGAATGTCTCAAAACACAATAGCCGCATGCCTGGAGTTGAACGCACACATGTGGGGGTCTTATTCCTCCCATACAGCACCATAGCAACCGGGATCACTATGACCAAGCAGGCGTGTGTGAATTGTGATGGAGTGTGTTTGGGGGAAAACTAAAAGTCAACAGATGGCAGAAGGGACTCTCCCCCTCCCAAAGGCTGCACCTGTTCTCTCCAAGAACCCCCTCTTTTCTCTTTCAGCGCCCACTCGCCAAAGCTTTGAAGTGGAACAATGTGTCCACGCTGATTCAGCCTCAGGCGGGAGATGCTGATAACTCAGATAACCGTGTCAGGGTTTCTCTAATTACCGTGAAGAAAACTTACAAAGTTTTTCTAAAGGATTGTTAGGAAAAACATTTAGGGACCTTAGATTTTGACGTCTCAGATTTCACAGCCACAGTAGGGAGAAAGTAAGATGAGGAGAAACTACTTTGATACTTAAGCTACATGAAGTCTTGTTACTGTTGTTGTAAAGGAAAATGTTAATGCAGTTTGAATGACAGATCAGATCCTTTTACAAATGTAAAAGGAATCAAAGATTCAGGAAATTTGTGTCCATTTTGATTGAGCTGTTTAAAGGAGAGGATCATCCCTGAATAAGAGTGAGACACTTTAGAATTAGAATTTTTCCTGTTGCATTTTTTGTCCATACAAATTCTTGTGTTTCACAGTAGAAAGAAAATCATACACGTTTGAGGGCGAGTAAATTGTGACTGAATTTTCATCTTCTTCAGAGTCAGGAGGATTACAAAGGATCCTTTCATATCCAGCGATTTGAAGATTTTAGTGTATCTTATTAACAATATCTGCAACACTGCTTTTTTAGGAGTCATATTAAACAATATAATTTTTTAATTTTTTTTAATTTGTACATATAATAAAAGCATATTGTGATTTCCTATTTATCTTTGCAATTCCATAATCAATGTTGGATTATTTTAATTACTGCAATATGAGCAAAAAAAGTTTGTACAGATACTTTTTAGTTGGTGTACATAAGAATATTTTCACATCTGTTTTTGTCTTTAAAATCTGTATTTGAAGACTTTAGAAGCAAAAGCTGCTGAACGCTACCTTCGTCAAAAATGAGATAACGATATTGAGTCTCTGCACAGCATACCATCATCAAATACTTTCGCTTCAACTAAATCCCAGTCTCAACTGGTTCAACCTGGAAATGCCATTTCCCTTTAACCCAATCAGAAGACACAAATCGAATCATGGTTTCAAGATGAATGAAAAGAAATGCTTGTAAAGAAAATCTTTACAGTGGCAATGACAGGATTTCACGGGTAGCATGTAAACACAACAGTGTTTTGTGTGCTGCTGTAACACTGACAGAAATGGACATAACCCACATTAAAAGAATATCTGTAATACAACACAGATGTGGCAGCCACTTGCATGACAGCTGACTCTTCTTTGTAGATCACTTTCATTCTGAATTCTGTTTCCAGTTACATCTTTAGTAATTTTACTTTAGTACTATTTTACTGTTTACTATGACTTGGACTATAAACATGGCCTTCAAACAAGACAATCACTTATGTTAAATACCAACAAATTGACTGAAGTGACATTTTTGAAAATAAGATCTTTAAATAACTGACTAATAAAATTAATTCCATTAAAATGAAATGACTGAACCTAAACATAGACGCAAACATAAAATGTCAGGCAGACTTAGAGCTTTTTGCATGTGAAGTCTTCCTCACTTTTGTTGTAGGATGAAATCAGATTGTATGTGTGTTTTATAAATGGGGCCACAGTTCCTTGTTATATCTAATGAGTGCTGGTGTCATCCACACAAAAATCTAGGACAGACATTGTATTTGTATTAATGCTATTTTTGGGGAAATCTACTTGCCCACCCACATCGCTAGGGACAACATCCCTGCTAATGAGCCAGTGTGGATCCTTATCATCCCTCTTCCTGAGCTCTGAGGAAGAACATTTTACAGGATGTGACTGTGGCACTTCTGAAGGCTCCATCCTCATTCGGTTCTGTAACTCATGTGGACTGATTAGCACAATAGAAACCAGCCTGCTCCATCAGACACCCCAACGACTGAAAAATACCAGCAAAGCTCTGTGTCAACAAGCACAAGCAGCCAGTTGGCTGAGAGGACAGTATCTGCTGATACAACAAGACTTAGTTGGAAAGAGAGGGCAAAAGAAAGGCTGATGAAACTGCAGTGGGGATTAGGTCACAGTGACAAACTGTACTTTTATTAAATGAAAAGCAACTCCAAATATTAGTTCACCCAAAATTATAGTTTTGCCATAATTTACTTACAAAGACTTTCTAAGATGGAAAATAAATAAAGAGATTTTGAAAACTGTGCTGGTTGCTCTTTTCCATTCAAATACAATTAAATTATGCAGGGATAATGTCTTAAACTGTGGTCTTTTACTCACAAAAAGCTATTGTATTACTTCAGGAGACTTTCAATATAGCACATGCGTTGAAGTTTATGACACATTTATGTTGAGTTACTGCTCATAATGAGTGGAGACTGAAGCTTTTAAGCTTAAAAAATGCACCAAAATGGTTCACTTGAATTACTATGAATGGGAGAAACTGCAATGCGCAACATGGTGGAATACGTCCAAACTTCAAAATAAAAGAGCTCCCCATGAACTGGCAGATGAATTCCCATAATAATGAGATTACGACTTGTAAAACGCATTGACATCCTCATAGAACTCATAATTACAACTTGTAAACTCAGAATTTTCTGAGAGGTCCAACTAAGATGGCAGTGGCTTCAGCCACAAAGTTAGTTATCTCATAATAATTCTGTTTAATAATTACATTAACTATTGTTAAAGTCTTAATAATGCAAGGAAAAAAGAAGAACGAAAGATAATATAGTTAAATGTAAAATTTAACTAGATGGTGTTGACCAAACAAATACGTCTGCTGAGTGAACTGACTTTCCTTGTAAGGGAGTGCATGAAAAGAAGAGCAATCAGCACAATCATCTGAACTTCTCCTTTTTTGTTCCACAGAAGAAAGCCAGTCATATGGGTTTGGGATGAGTAAATTATGACAAATTTTAATTTTTGGCTGACCTATTCCTGCAAACCCACAGACTGCGCTTACATGGAGCTCCACCCTGAAAGCATATTAGGCCAGTCTTGATTACAAAGCACATTACGCTCAGAAGAGCAGACAGGACGTAGTCTTTTCGACAGAAGGATAACACAACAGATCCACCCATCCTCTCACGCAGTCAAGCGTAAAGATGAGACATCAGCGAATAAGGCAGATTTCAATAGTCTGCAATTCTCATGTGCCGTCTATTCCATCTCCGCCAGATTCCCCAACACCCTTTCCCATGAGCCTGTGAGGCTGTGATCTATTGGAATGCCTACCCGGCCAATTTCATTACCACTGCGGCCAGGTCTGGAATTCCCAGAGAGGGCCAGAGCTTGGAAAGTCTGACAGGAGACTTGAACTTGACCCAGAATGTATGTGGAGCCTGTTATTATAGAGATGCTGAATCGTGTAGACGCAGATGTTATGGGAGCGACAGAATTTAGTGTGTGAGTTTTTTTCCACGGCTGGTGCAAAGCCAAAAACCAGTTGAATGTTAATTAAGCCATGCAAGACATGGCGGAGTGTGTCAGAGAGAGCGGTGAAGAGACCTGAAAGACAGTCTTTGTGACAAAATGCATGACAAAATGTCTCTCAAAGACGAAAACACCTTTAGCAAATGAATTAAAGAAAGAAAGGTTTCTCTGCCAGTGTAAACACATACAGACGTCAAAGTGGATGTCCATTCATGAAGAAGAATGAGTCTATCACTGGAAATGAGATCAACCTCATAAGCTTTTGTACAAATAGCAATGTCTGTACCTGCAGTTGAAAATGAAGGATTTTAATTAACTTTTAATAGACCACAGAATGGATGAACCAATATCAGTTGATCTGGAACAATGTTAAACAACACTTGCAAGCACGAAGAAGAAATAAAAGAGATTTTATAAATACAGCATTCAAATGAAAACAGGTCTTCAGTCTGAATGCATGGAGACAGTGAAGAAAAATTATAGCAAATCACTTGTGTTTACATTGTAATAAGCATTCCATCAAACCATTCATAACGCAATAATGCCATCAACAATCACAACCAAATCGAGGCCCTAAATATCATGCAGAATAGATTATTGAACCGATATGTTCTGTTATAAGTGGCTTGCTTTGAAGGGTTGGATGACCTTACTAAGCAGAAATAAATCTGCACTAGTCCATGCAATCAAATAGTCAGCGTTTATGTTTGTTTTAAATTTATATTTAGGTACCAAAAACATAAATCAAGAAAAACTGAAAAGAAAACGAGTGCAATAAAAGCATATCAAAATAATTTGCGCGTGCCTTTAAATGAACGATTTCTCTGGGCTATGTGCAACAAAAATATAATTTCCATACATATACATTGAGCACAAAATATTTTATACAAATATGTCATATTAATACAAAAATATAGATACCACTTTGATCATTTTAATCATACCTCTCTTTGCTGTATCCAGCCCAAAACACACCCTCCGTTCACTCCATTCCCGCAGACGCGCGCGTGCCGGTGGACTCCACAGTGCGGCTGGATGTACAGTCTCTACACAAGCTAGCCAAAAACCACTGGATTGTACCAAAACGTATCATCGAGGGGGGAAGAGCCAGATAGCTGAAACATTCTATAGTTCGTATTTAAAAAGTAACATGAGTATTCAAATGAATAGACCCCCGTAAAGAATTCTATCGAGGAAATTTTTCAAATTGTACTCGTAAACAAGTTCATACGTAAAAAACAGGGCGATACCACTGCAAATACTCTCTCAATGTTTGTCTTAGTAAGCGTGTGTGATCTTTTTTGAAGGCAGCGCACGCTTCTTCTATAGGCGTGTCTAACAGAGCCAGCGGGAGAAAACTGAGACAATAGCGTTAAACAAGAGGACAGCTGGCGAATAGTCCTCTGGACTATATGAATAGTGTCTGAAATGGCACGCTGATACAACTTTATTGTTGTCCTGCGTGGCAGCATGTCTGATACTGTTCGAGGTAATTTGCTGAAAGAGTATTTGACGTTAATATCATCCGCCTGTAAAGTTCTAAAAAAATTGAGAACACATGGATTGGGTTTCCACATATAAACGTTCCTTTGTCGCTTTGCTACCCATTTACCTCCTGTTACTTTCCTGATAAATGCAGGTTACGGCAGATGGTCAGGCTTTCTTTCCTCGTGGCTCTCGGTGAATTTGAAGATCAGCTAACTAAACAAGGACATTTCCATTTGAAAGGAACAGAGAGGTGGTGGTGGAAAGTGGTGAGATATTTAGGGATGCTAGGATGCAACTGGTCCCTTTTCAAAATGAAAGTCTCCGTTAAAGTTCTCGTATGTACATGGTATCAAAGCCATGAATCAGGCACACTCCGTTATATGCTACTTTTTTGTAGTAAAAATAAAGAGAGGAGACACCAGGTACCTTTACAAGACATTAAATAGATTTTATTTGACTCAAATTTAAATGAGAACAACTCAAATACAGTGCTTCTTTACTAAACTATATTATAGCTGTACACCATTTAATTTCATGACAAAGTACTCTCTTTTATATGAAAACATTACACAGTAAAAGTTACAAGGCGCATTTCTCCACACATCGTTTGTTTTATTGTTCAACATTTTATTCGGCCAACTGTATGCGGCGTAGATTCTCCTTCACTCGTACAAATTCCGGAACATTTTTCTCATCCTCCATGCGTCTTTGTTCCTCCATCTCATACTGTGTAAAGACACATTAAAGACAGCAGTGAACTTCACAAAATGCTCAAATTTTATAAGAAACTTCTATAATGGGATGAGCCTTCAACTCAAAACGCATTGCCACATGATTTGGTTTATCAAAGACAAATCAATACCATCATGCAGCTGGCAAAACTCTTGACCTCCATTCCAATGATGAGGAACATTAAGTGGACAGAATGGTCGGTACCTCCTGCAGTTTCTGCTGTCTCTTACGGAGCTCCTGTTCCAGGTCAGAAGGGGGTTGGAGAGCAAGTTCCTGCTCTCGGTGCAGGTCAAGTCTCCTCTGCTGTAACACACGGTGCAATTCTGGTTTCTCCTCCAACAACAGTCCTCTGAGAAGGACAGCCAAAAAGAAAAAGACAAGCCTTTAGGACACTTTAGTTTAGCAAACCTTGTTCAGGGGCGTTTCTTTTATTTTTATAAACAGGTTAGTGCAGGTTTAATTCAATTTAAATCTTGATTATTTCTTTCAACTTTGTTTACCATTCTTGGCAAATGTACACAGTATTTCTCTTCACCTTTTATGGCCGAGAAGAAGCTCCTTATGGAGACTCTGTCGATTGGGACACTCGCCGGGTGAGCCATTCAGTTTCCTAATCTGAATGAACTCATCGCCGCTGTCTGTAGTCTGCTGGGACACAGGAGGATGACAGACATATATCTCTAAAAGAGAGGGGAAATATTTAGATGACCGATTATTTGATCCAATGTAAATTCAAATCAGAGCATATAGTGAGTGCCTTTACCTTTTTTGTGATGTCTGAATCCTGGCCGCTGGAGGGAGAAAAAAAAAAGAAAGAAAAAGTAATGATAACGTGAACAAAAAAAATTCTGGAAAATAAATTGGCCATTCCGCACTACATTTTAAAATTGCATTCAAAGTATATTAACTGAGTGCCAGCATGTCCATCCACCTGCTGATGAAAGCACAGAATCTAATTTGCTCAATGGACTGTGGGGACACATGCTCTGCCTCCTAATGCGTGTTGGCTTGATTTACTAACGCGGAAGAATGAAGCAAAGAGGGTCATTTATGGCTCAACACTGACGTGTCCAGGTTTTAACCTCATGACTTTTGAAACTATACAAAGCCAATAGGACAGAGGAACAGTGTTTAACTTAGTAACTATTAAAGGTTACACACCTAAAGACATTTAGCATGTGCATATATCCACATACCTTTACACCTAAAAATAGGAGTGTTATCAGTCGCTGGTTGAGCAGTAATATATTTAGCTTATGAAGGGTTCATCCGCTAAATGAGACGTTAAGCTTCAGGGCATCTTTCCCACAGCAGGGTTTTTATAACCATGACTGGGATAAACCAGCTCATTTGGTCATACAGTGCCACATTCAGGGGCCACCTGTGTGCCAGTCACACCAAAACACACCCATATCCCAACATGGACAAACTACAGCCTGAAATACACAACTCATCCATATTATGTAATGGTTTGTGATTAGGATTTATAGTAGCCTGCTTATTGGGATTGATAACATTAAATTGGTGCAAATTGTACATTTAATGTGAAGACTTAACTGCATTATTAATTCAGCTAAATTAAATCCAGAATCTATTTGACTGATGAAACAACTGATTTCGGTACAACAGCCAGATAACAAAGTTATGTTGTGCTCCAAGCAAAAGAAATGCTAAAAACAACACTCTATATCAGCTTCCATTGCTTCAATGGGAGAGTTACCTGAATTGAAAAGTATTTAAAGTGTTGTTCCACTAGAAATTAACTATGGAAAAGTAACTTGATACCAAATATGTTTAATTTCCAATCCTGCAACATACACAGACAAGCAAAAATACAGATCTACTAAGTTGCTATATTTAAAAGAAATACTGAGAGTTCACCAAATAAATGTAAGATTTGTTACTACATTTAAGTAACGCTCACCTCAACACACACAGCTGATTGCTTTTTTGTTGTGTTCAAATCCAGCATTGTGCGGCTAATGTCGAGACTGTGGCTTTCTCTCACTGTGTTGCTCTGTTTTTGTTCAGAAATGCTTGTTGCAGACATTGCGCTCAAGCTCATTACGCCATTCCAGATTAACCTTTACGAGGCACGCAGGATGCCAGATTAACTAATTAACATAGACAGACATCAATGCTGATTTGAACTCTCTTCCTTCCTGGGAAACGTCAACTCTTGATCGCTTTATTTTTTCATTAAGACAAAATCAAATTAACAGGTGTTTGTTTTTAAACCTAGTCAAGTTCGTCTAAAAAGTCTCACTTTATTTCTGCACGTTTCATTTACAAAATGCACTTTTACAAAAAAAAAAGTGGTTGTTGAAAAATTATAAATAATAAAGAAATATGTTATTTATAAAATATTGCCGACCCACCAGGGGGCACTGTGATTTTTGGTGTTGTGGAAAAGTTTCCCATGATTCCAAAGTGCCACTCATATTGACGTCAACCCGGATGTGAGGTCATTGAGCGAATGCGTGTTAGTGTGTGTGGACTGAGAGAGAGGTTGTCTGTGTGCGTGAATGTTTGTGTTTTTGTGAGTGTGTGAGAATGAGACCTTTTTGTTGTTGCTGTTATTATTAAATCTACACCGTGATCTTATTTGATCTTATCCGAGTTGTTGCCCTGCTCGGATACAGAGATGATAGAAACCGACTCGGGAGCTTCAGTAGCGATGATCGGGAGGCTTACTCACTCAGGGCATCCACAGTTTAAACTGTGGTAAGAAATGATGAATCGATCAGATATACTAGAGCATGCAGGGTGCTGGATCTTGATCCAATATTCCCTGTTTGTTCAATGAGTATAAAGGCGATTCTGATCTCACCATAACTTTAACAGAGATTCCCAGTGAGCCTCACGCCAAACACATGATATGTTCAAATAAGTGACCAAACAGATGTCTTCATTTCTTTTATTTTTCGAGTCTTAGTAGATATAAATGCCGAGGTTCGTTATTTAACAACCAACTGGACATATAGGAGGCCACTTTTACCCGAGTAGGCTGTATTTGTGTCGTGCTAAGTAGAATAAAAGCCGCCATCATGCTTCCGTGAGTATCCTCGGTTTGTAGAAGCGGTGTGATGAGACTCTAAACAAAAACAAATTAAATCGTTTTACATAATATAATCTATCTCTTAAGGGTTAAATATTAATTCTCACCTATGGACCCTTTAATGCTGTATATAGAAGCTTTCTGGGTGTCGATCCACAGTTTTATTCCTTTGTTTGTCTCACTTGCTGAATCTTCGGATTCTCTGTTTTTCAGAGTCCTGTGTGAAAAAGCATCACAATTGCTGGGACATTCAGACTAGCCTTCAAAAGCAAAAAATTAAGATAACGTACCAGTAATTAGTTTCTTAATTTGAAAGTATAGATTTTTTTCATATAGGAGAAACACACAGATTGATAAGAGACTTACGCATTATCCAACGCAACAGTTTCCCTCTGCGTAACTGTTTGATTTTTGTTTCGAAATAACCCTAGATGATGGTCGTAGGTTGATTTTAGATGAATGTCCAGACTGTCCTTTGGCGCCTTGTGACAAAGGTTTAGCAGTCAGTGTATTTCAAAAACAGTTGAATCAGAATATATTTGCGTTCCTTTAATTTAGTTACGTTCGCTTCGAAGCAATTCAAATCCCCTTTGAGGTTAAATTAACTCACTCTAGTATCATGATGAAAGACGGTTCGATGAGAGCTGGCCAGTGTTGTGGTGTTATGGAGTCTTCTCCAGGGTTCGTCACTTTGTGCGAGATGAGTTGGCTTGTCATATGGCAATTTCTGATTAACGAGGTAAAAAGTGAGAAGATGATAATTGTAAATAAAAGTGTAATATAGGCCTACTCAAAAAGCAGGTATACGAACTAAGTCTGTAAACTGATAAGTTCATCAAGTGTTTGTAATTACCTGAATTTCCTTATTCCCTGTATATGTGTTGTCGTTCTCGTATCGCGGGAATGGAAACGGATCTCTTTCTTGTGGCATATTCCCACTGAATCCAGATGAGTTTTATGGAATGTAACAGCTCGATGGTTTGGGATAATTTTTTTTACTTCCAACTTTGTTGTCCCTCCCACCGTTGCCTAGCAACCAACTGTGAGCTTCGTTACTGTTGCGCCACACGCAGCGCGCGGCGTAAATAAATGATATGCGTACACTACAGACAAGCGCATTTGTATTCCTTTTGGGTGTAAACTTTTATATGAACAGTTGATTAACTGATTAATAACCTACTGCTACTTCCCAGTTATCACACATTCGTCTGCAAGATGTGTGTTAAAGAGCTCTTCATCTGCTGTGTACATATATCAGAGAAACGTCTTTAAGACGTCAGTTTTACATACATTCTAAATCATGAACATCTTAAAAGAGATTTTCTAAATGTCTATTTAACGTCTGGGAGGAAACGTCTTCCAGACGCTCCAAAATACGTCTTCCAGATGTAAACGCACATCAAATAGAGACATCTCTGAGATGTAGCCTATGTGTGTGCTATCAGGATACATATTAAAATGACGTGTTTCCCAATTGGAGATCAACAGAGATCTCATCTTATTAATTATGCCATTGAGTCTGCTCGGTATAAAATCCAGGGACTGATATGATTATGTATTTCCCCCAAAACAAATATTCATGTCTTTAGATACAAGACGGACACGTTTGCAGTTGGGACTCCATCCCAAAGAGACTGACCAATAGGAGCGCTGAGCGCGTTACACGCTTAGTATGTGCAAACAGTGTCGGAATAAAAGCGCAGCGTTATCAACAGCACGTCTGTTCTGCAACACGCCTTGGCTAAAGGGAGCATATATTTTTGGAAACAGCTATGTTTTTACGCCATGTGCTTTTCACTGCTGGAGCTCAAAGCGTTCCTGTCATTTTTTTGCTACTCTTAATACATTTAACGGAGGCAACGGAATTACCCAGTTGCAAAGAGGTAAGATGCTACTTTATTGTGCATTACCCAGATCTGTTTCTGAGACTGCAACGTTACAATATTCTTTGAAATTACCGTAATTGTGTATATTTTATCTTATAGACTTTTTAAAATTAATTTGCAGTTTATTTATGACAGCTACTATCTACATCATTACTTACTTATTGATTGACTCACATCGACAGTATGTGAGCTAATGCTGTTGCTGATGGAATATTGATCATTATAAACACCAAACATTATACAGGACTGGAGGACTAGGCCAGTATTTTTTATATGAATAAACTATGTTAGGTCCATAAATAGAAATACACTCAACATAGTTTCTTCCCAGATCAGAAATTGAAAGGCACCTGTTTTGCTCAAGTGTTTTACATTATGCCACTTCACAAGCAAGAAACCATACAAAATATGAAAATATTCAGGAAGAAAAACTGACACAGCATCTATCAGTTAATAAAACAAATGAGGGACATGGGCTCACATCCATCAGTGTCAACTTTCAACATGCTTCCTTTCTGATCAGGATATATATTGAATTTTAAAGAATTTTTTTGCTGTTGTTGCAGTTCTCCTTTATGTTTGCACTTTCTGTCATTGGTTTTCTCAAGAAAATGATCATGTTTGAATAAGAGTGAACATGTTCATGGAAATGAGTCACGCACATCACACACTTACCTTATCTTGTCCAGATAAGCTTGCCTGTTGCATTAGAAAGCTGTGAGAAAAGGGCATCTGCTGTTTATTGTCAGTCAACAAATGGAAGTATTGCTTTTGCTGCACTAACATGTCTTTAACAACGGTGTTTTGTTTATTGTATTGGCAATAAAACAAAAGAGACACACTGATAAATAATTGAACTAACTTGCTCAGAACATGGCCAGATGCAGATTTAACCACAACATGACATAAATCAGGACTTTCAACTGCATAATTATTTTGTTAATGTTTTTATTTAACTCCATATATAAATAGTCTTTCAAGAAGCTGGCTGATTGGTTAATTTAGAGCCGATCGTTTTGGGCAATCACCCTGTTGGTTCTACCAAGGTAACCTATTTATTTCAGTCCCAAACCGGATCAACTTCCCCAGCACCACCTGCTTATCTGCTAGGTGGTTCTCCTTGCAGGTTCACCATATTCATGTGAATTTTCCAGCTGTATCTTCACTCATGCAGAAGTAGCTGCGTACATGCGCCTCTGTACATTATTATATATACAGTGTATATATATATATACATATACTGTACATTCTTATATATATTTATATATAAACACACACAAAAATATGTGTGTGTATATATATATATATATATATATATATATATATGTGTGTGTGTGTGTTTGCTCGCAAAATAACATTGTCTAATTGTATTATTATAATGGAAATTAGACCTTGCCAATGACCCTGTGAAAAAAGTAACACAGACAGCATATGTTTTCTGTGGGAGTAAGAGATTCATCAGGTAATCTGACCTCTACAGGACACCATAGAAACAAATGTCACTCCGTTCTGTTCCCTAGGTTTTTTGGTTTCATCATTTTTATGTATGTGGAGATTTTGACGTCGACTGCTTGTTCAGAACAATCTTTCTTTCTTTCTTTCTTTCTTTCTTTCTTTCTTTCTTTCTTTCCTCACTAAACATAGCATAGTTGAACTCACACAAAGCGCATAGGAAGCGTCACTAGTCATGTTGAGGATTTGTTAACTATTAATCTTGTTTCGTTCCACATGGGTTATTCTGATTTGCTCTGTGAAGTGTCTGCTGTTACCTCAGGTCCCATTTAGTCAGGTTAATTTAGGTTCATGATTCTTTCCAGCTGCCTGTTCTTTCGGGGAGTTCGGTTAGCTGTCAACATGTATAAACCATTTCAAGTCTAAAGAATTGTTTCATTTAAACCCCACTTTTAAGCATTTAAGGATCTTATAGTAGATTATTATGTTAAGTCAAATTAGTATAAATATATGATCATGACAGAATGTTTGGAGGTGTGAAAGGTTTATTTAGTCAATTATTTTATTTAATGTGCTTCTCTTTGCACAGTGGTCAGTAAACAATACCTGCTGAAGACTGTTTGTTTAGACAAGGATTCGAAGACATCCTTGAAGTTGATCGCAAGTGGGTGGAACCGCCTACATTGTAAATATTGATCTAACACAGGAGATGGATAATCCAGAGGCATATTAATCGCAAGCTTTTATCATCTGCAACATCAGAGAGTGTGTTGTCCACAGTGACAACAAATTTGTATTATGTCTGCGAAGCACAAAGTGAAAAGTTTAGCGCCTCAGCTAATAATTGTATTGAAAATGACCTAAAACCATTAAAGAGAATTTGGAGCACTGCAGGTGCTTCGTACATTGTAATAAACTGTTGTTGTTTTTTCTTAGTAAAAGCATATGATAGTATAAAAGTAAAACTTTAAAATAATTCCAACTGAAATCAACATTTAATGTCCACATATTTTATTTATTTATTTGGAGAGTAACCTCCTTTTAAACACTCTACGTCTGTCTCTTTATCGTTTTATCCGTTTTTTTTCTCTCCCAGTAGTAACTGGGTGATTGCAGAATATAATTTTCTTACATAAATACTTCAATCACTGATGTGGATGACATCTCCAAAAAGTGTGCCAACAAATGTATTAACGCTACAAAATAGTGTGTCAATTTTTTCCATGGTCCAATTTTCTGTCCTATTTTCAAACTGAATGACACTGGAAGACATTTTAATGTAGTTGTTATTGTATGTTTCATTATTTTGCAGTCTGATTACCATTTTGAGTACACAGACTGTGACGTTTTGGGCTCTCGATGGAGAGTGGCGATACCCAACAAGCCAGAGACTTGTACTGGCCTACCTGATCCAGTCAAAGGCACCCAATGCAGTGAGTTTACATACAACACACAAAACTATTAGATAATAATGAAACTGTCTATAGCATGCTATGTTACAAGTTGAAGGGTTATCAAATCTAGAAAACCATTTAAGTACTTCAACTGATTTGTTTATGTTTTTCTCAGCATTCACCTGTAATGAAGGCGAATTTCTGGACATGAGGACTCAGGAGTGTCAGAAATGCGTTGCAGGGACCTATTCTCTCGGGACGGGTGTTGCCTTCGATGAGTGGGAGAGTTTGCCCACAGGCTTTATTAGCCATGGCATCAATATGAACATTGGAGATACTTATACAAATTGCTCTAAGTGAGTGACTCATATGTATGTAAAATGAGAACTAATGCTTTCAGAAAATGCAAAAGGGTGCTGGTGCTTAAAAATCAAGATCAAGTAGATGGTTGAACCATTCAACAGTCACTTAACTGTAATTGCATGCACATAATATTTAAAATGAAATGTAAAAGTGCTTGACAACTCAGGACCTTGATTTAATTGAATTCAAATTAAATTGAAGAATAGACATTTGTGGAAATTTGCTTTTAATGGAAACCCATTGCATGTGTCTCTTGCATCTGTGCAGCTCAACATGGATCCCGAAAGGTGACTATGTTGCCTCTAACACTGATGAATGCACTTCAACTCTTTCATATGCTGTGAGTTTGAAGAAGCCTGGATCTGTGTCCTTCCAGTACTTCTATCCAGACAGCCACATGTTTTTTGAGTTTTATGTAAGTACCATGGCTTCAGCAGAAGTTTTTTCCCCCAAAGAATATATAGATTTAAAGCAAATAGAATATAAATAGAATATTGTAACAATACATATTATTAGACGTAATTTATAAATAACATAAAACAGACAACATAAAGTTAATAAACTGAGCTTTATAACCATAGATGTGATTCTGGTGGTATACGCCCTGATAATGTTGTTATTGCATGATAGTGGGATATAACAATATAAGTGTGTTCACAGGTTCAGAATGACCAATGTCAGTCTACAGAGTCTCAACGTCGCTGGATGAGGATATCCGAAAGTGATTGGGATTATTATTATGTAAGTCTTTGTGTATATGTGTATTTTTGAGAGCATATGTGAAAGATCAGGCCTCAAAATCTTTTCCTTTTGCTGTCTAAACAGGTACAGCTGAGCAGTGGTAACAATGTCTTGTACTGGAGAACAACGGGTTTCACTTTAGCTGCCAACTCTGCCAAACCGGTTCTACTAAAGAACATTACCATCTCAGGTATTTATCCATCACAATTATTTGTGTACTACTTTAAATAAAGATGGTATGGTGGGAAATCTTTTTAAATTCTTTAAATAACTTTTTTAAATATTTTAAATAACAATTTACCTTTTGTCTTTTCAGGCGTCTCGTATACATCAGAGTGTTTTCATTGTAAGCCTGGTACTTATAGTGATAAACCAGGGGCTGCCCGCTGTATCCCATGCGCTGCTAATTCATACTCTAATAAGGGAGCCACTGCGTGTCAACCATGTGAGGCAGACACATATTCAGGTGTGTCTCAACTTTATTAAAGCCAAATGACCATATTATTCCCTCTGTATTTAAAGGTGTATATGTGAGGATGTTTGTATTAGTGGAATATTTACAGTACCGTATATGTGTAATGATCCTAAAGACTGTTAGCTTGTAATTTATAATGAATACAATTTTAAATAAAAATTATTAAAACAATTAAAAATTATTAAAAGGGTAAATATTTGGGTAATTGGTAAATATTTTGTTAGTAAGGGAGCTACGTAAGAATTCAAATGTATTAATTACTTTTGTATTCAGAATGAGTAAAGAGAGAATGACTATTCCCATATTCCCCAACTTCTTAGCCAGTAGACTGGTTGAAAAGATGTGACGGTTATGCGCGCTCCCGCTTCTCTCTTTTGTTCTATGATACAATGTTATTTTAATTTCCCCATCTGTCGATATAATGTCAGTGAATCACAGAGCTGATGCAAATATTATAAATCGCTATGATCAGATGCTTTAAATAACAAATGTATCTTTTATATACTAGAAAAATGCTACAATTATTTCACAAAGCATAACATTACATACTTTTAATGACTGGTGGTCACCCAATAAATGCCTTGTAAAGAGTTTTGAACGTTATATTTGCATAGATGTGATGAAGCATTTAAATGTAACCACATACAAGTAAATGTTCATGTAAATGACCTGGATGCCCAGTGTCTGTACGCTATGGGATTTGCATACTGTGTTTTATCACTTTATCTAAATGAGTGTGTGTTTTTCCTAACGCCTTGGGTGTTTTCCTCTTTCCTGTGTGTGTTACTCCAGGAATTAGTTCTGGGACCTGTCTACAGCGACCGCCCTGCAAGACCACTGATTACTTCTATACTCACACACCATGTGACTCCAGTGGTCAGGTACCATGTTTTAAATTTTACTAATTTAAGGTAGTGTTCGCACTTGTATTTAAGTTATTTTGGGCCAGGTCATACATTTAGTCCTTTTTTTTCTTCCATTTTTAAACAAGCCTAATGAACATAAACCTAAAAAACAGCTTTTATGACGTATATACATTTTTACATTTATGCATTTAGCAGATGCTTTTATCCAAAGCGACTTACATAGCATTCAAGATACACATTGACATTCTAATTAGTTCTTGCTTTCCCTGGGAGTTGAACCCATATCCTAGACGTTGCAAGCACCACACTTTACTGTTTGCATTATAGGAAAGGCATTTACTGTATATCCAAAAAAAGGAATGTTGTATGTGTATACATGTTATTTTTAGCAGCTTAGAAATCACAAAAATCTTATAAAATGTGTAAAAGGAGATGGCAGTTCCTACAAATGAAAAAAAATTCTTGTGTGTGCGTGTATTTAGACGCAGCTGATGTATAAGTGGATCGAGCCCAAGATCTGCAGTGAGAGTGTGGAGGAGGCAGTGCAGCTCCCAGCCTCAGGGGAGATGGTGGCCTGTCCTCCATGCAATCCAGGATTCTTTTCCAGTAACACCTCGACTTGCGAACCCTGCCCTCATGGCTTCTATTCAAATGGGACAGGTAAAGAGACACAGCCAACAAGACAAAGAAAAATAAACATTACACTCGCTTGTGTTGTATCTCTAGATCACATTTAAATGTGTGCTTTAGTTCAGTGCATCAATAACATAATTAACTATGAGAAATCAAGTGTGTCACATGTGTTCAGACTGTTCTGAGTGTCCGGCTGGAATGGAACCAGTCATGGGTTTTGAGTATAAATGGTGGAACAAGATGCCCAGCAACATGAGGAGTTCAGTCTTCAGCTCAGAATACAGCAGCACTGAGAGGAGCACAGGTACATTCTGAGTGAGCTACTGACTGGAGGATATCGTTTTTTTTAACAAAGTTGTTTTGCCATAGATGTTGATGTTATGGGGTTTTTGTTGTATCAGGCTGGGAGGTTGCAGGCGAGTACATCTACACCACCCCAAGCGATCAGGACTCTGATTACATGCTGCTGACGCTCACAGTTCCTGGATACAGGTGAGCACACACTGCTCTCATATGTTAACAAACAGCATCTTATTAATGATCTCAATATGTTAAATGAAGCATCCGTGTTACTAATACCAGAGACAAAACCTGGGTTAATAATTTACTCTATGTAATTTTGGTTCTTCCTTTTTTTCAGCCCGCCTCATTCCCTAAGTGAAGACAAAGAGAGAGCCGCACTTTCCAGAATAACATTTGTGTTTGAAACTAAGTGTACGGCTGATTGTAAACTGTATTTCATGGCAGTGAGTTTGATCATATTTTATATTATATTAATTATATATATATATATATATATATATATATATATATATATATATATAATGAAGTTTACAATTAGAGTTTGAACAATATTTCTAATATCTGTTGGCTGACTTTTTCAGTATACAGAGTGTTGTTTATTACTTTTTAAAAGTAACGTATATAAAGAGGTTTGGGGTCAGTAATATTCAGGAGTTTTAAAATATTTTTGAAAGAAGTTATGATAAAAAAATATAGTATAACAGTAATATTGTGAAATATTATTACAATAATTTGTAATTTGTACCTGTGATGATCATCAGAAACAATATAACATACTGATTTAGTATTTAATATTTGTTTTAAATTATTATCAATAAAAATGCTTAACATTTTTGTGTAAACTGAATAGAAGTTCAAAGAACTATATTTAATTGAAACAGAAATCTTTTGTAAAATTATACATTTCTTTATTTTCACTTTTGAAAAGTTTAATGCTGCCTTGCTGAATAAAATTAATTAATTTAAAAATAAATGTATTGACCCCTGAACCTTTAAATTGTAGCGTATATTATAACATAATCTTTCAGAGTTTTAATGTGTAAAACTTGTCTACATCTCTCCTCAGGGGCAGAATGAAAGGAATAATTTGATTGTGGAGAGTTGGTCAGGCACTACAGGAAAGCAGTCCTACTCTTATCTTATTAAAAGCAACAACACTGTTAGCTTCACCTGGGGTTTTCAGCGCACTGGGGCCTTCAGCATGGTGAGATTAAACCAGAATCTTAGGAACAACATTTTTAGAGCCAAAAAGCTTTTGATAATCTACAACTGTGTGTCTGTGTTACAGAAAAATGAATACAGCTCTGACCTTGCTAAAATCTACTCTGTGCACCTCACTAATGTGATTGGGGGTGTGGCTTCAGAATGTAGACAGTGTGCTCTGGCTCTTGATGACACTGTCTCCGCCTGCGTGCCCTGTCCTCCAGGACACTACATGCTGAACGGTACTGGAGTGTGTAAAAGCTGTCCCTCAAATACCATAATCAGGCCTGAGCAGCCAGTCGGAAAAGAAGCCTGCCTACCTTGTGGCCCCCATACGTACAGTAATGAAGTAAGCATTACAATTAACGATACTTATGGTTTATGTATGTATGTATACACACACACACACACACACAAACACATACATAGAAATGCAACAATTCCAAAGATAAACAACAAAGCTATTGGACTTCTTTTTAAACAGTTTTCCCACTAATATTTAATTCATACATTTATTTTGTAATAATTATTTTGTAACAGTTTATTTATTTATACAAAAATAGTTAAACTTTTATAACCTTTAAGACCCTGTGGATCTTTCCATTCTCTGTGAGGGCCAACTGTTCATACATTCATTCGAACTGTACCTGTTCTGACCAGTAGGTGGAACTGTTGTAAGTCAACAGCTTTTATTTAATTCATACATTATACATAAACCATTATTGCTTCAAAAAGAGTAGTTAATAACAAAAACGGTTAAAACATTGTGAGAACTTTATGGCTAGGATCTGTGGTTAATAAACTGTAAACAGATTACAGTGTAACCATGTAAATGTATAGTTTTGGGGAAATTAATAAATGTATTGCAATAAATTAAGGATATTGAAGCCATGGATCAGTGTAGAATAAGCAAACATTCATATCATATTTTTATAAATTATTATTATTATTTAGGTGACCCTACCATGACTGGTTAGTTGATTCAGACTCTGGTAAGAGAAATAGTAATTCTACATTCCGCTGTATCAATAAAAAGTCAAACTTGAAAGAGAGCGGTTACCAAATCTTTCAAGCCATGCTCCCCTTAGTTTTAATGATTGTCAAACACTTGTTACATAATTGTATTATTAACTACAAATAAAACTTGCATATGCAAAAAAAATAATTACAGACACATCAAATAAATACACTATCCAGATCAATTACATTATATTACATAATATTACATTTTGATGCACTGTATTAATCTCAATTCTTTTGATAACTTTATGCATGCGATCAATTTACTTCCATATAAATCACATATGATCATACAAACTATAATATAGCATTGCATCACAACCACCCATTAACCACAATAACCTTTGATATATATCCATAAATATGTAATTTCTGATTTATACACTGTAATATTCTGTTGCTTATATAAAACTCCTAATTATATTGAAGAATTTCTGTCATATCAGAATTCAAAGTCTTTATCCCTCATGCACACTTACTAAAGTTAAATAATGAATAGAAATTCTTCAAAATTATGATAAAATAATATTGCATAATTAAATAATTTACAGTATATTCTTCAAAAATATAATAAAATAATATAGCATAATTAAATCATTTACAGTATATTATAATATTTAAAAATATTCTTATTAATTCTTATTAATATTTTAAAATAATTCAGTTTAATTATTATATTTTATTAATATGTGTGCATATTTTTATCGACATTGCATTTTGTGAACTTTCCAAATATTTTATATGTCTATTCAGTTCTTGTTACACACGTTTATTTTCTTTTTCCACAGGGTCGTTCTGCGTGCATGAGTGACTGTACATTAGCACTGCATCATAAAGGAGAGACCTTGCATTATGATTTCTCTCCACTGGCAAACATCACAGGCTTCCAGAGCAGCCCACGGTTCACCAGTAAAGGGCTGCAATATATCCACCATTTCAATGTGGCACTGTGTGGAACAAAAGTAAGACAATAAATTAGACCACATGAAGTTTTAAACTGTGAAATATGTGGTAAAGTCTGAGCAGTAAACGCTCAGAATCACACAATAAAGTGTGTCTCTCTCGGATCTAGAACAGGGCTCTTGCATCCTGTGTAGAGAATGTGACTGAAAGCAAGAGGGATGTAAAAGGCTACATCTGTCAGTCCACAATAGTGCCTTCTGAGATTCGGGGTCAGAGCGTTGTGTCATCTCAGCCCTTCAGTATTGGAGACACTTTAATTGGTGAGTGCAAGTGCTGCTTTGAAATCTTTATCAAGTAAACCCACCCCAGCTGCCCATAAGTATTTATCAGATGCTAAGTGTTTCGTACACAGGAGTGACCACTGACTCCAAATTTGAAGACATCTCGTCATTGGATGGCAACTTTCCTGTTGAATCAGAGCTACCGGATGTCATATTCTACTACAGGTGAGTACTTGCTTTCAGTTATATGTACTCCAATGTTATGCTTTTATTGTGTTCAGAAACACATTTTGTTAATATTATATTTTTCTCATTAATGTTGTCAATAGATCTAGAGAAACTACGCAAGCATGTAAAAATGGAAGATCAACCTCCATTAGGCTCCGATGTGATCCCAGTGTAACACTGAAAGACCATGTTTCTCTACCAAGGTACAAAATGAAAATAGCAAATTCTTGGTTCGCAGTAAATGCTGCTCCAAATGAACTCATCTATGCATGGATTCAGAGTTTGGCTTGCATGCAACATACATTTGGGAATGTAATATGCATCAACCATCTAAAACTTTTTTTTTAAACTGGCTGCTAAAAGCTTGATGGTGTCAGTTAATTCTTGTTCAAGTACTTTTAATTTGATTTTCATTTCACTCAGTGGTTCCTATGTTCTCAGTGTCCTGTGTCATGGTTACTAGTTGTTGTTTTTTCTGTATTACAGGTTATTTTCTAGTTTAATTCTTCAGTATCATGTATTTAAATACTCCATAGAGTCTTCAGTTTTCTCTGTTTGAGGATGGAGGAATATCTCTCTTTATTGCTTTCTCTCTGTTTCTTTGGTGTAGTAAGTGCTCAGAGGGCACCTGTGACGGCTGCTCCTTCCATTTCCTATGGCGATCCCAGCATGCCTGTCCTCTCTGCTCTGAGAGGAACTATAAGGAGATTGTGAGTGCTTGTATCCAAGGAATTCAGGTACATGTCAACTTAAATCGTGATACAATGACTGAACGGAAAAAATGGACTATTTATTGTACAACAGGGAATCCCAATTCTAGTCCTTACGTGTCCCTTTTCAGCACATTTTGTATGTCTCTCTTATCTGACTTGTTCAGTTGCTCAGAGGGGAGGGATCCATTCAACCATAATTGTGCTGCGAAGTGGACTTAAAATTGTATTTTGCTATTTTGCGATCCTAATCCGAAGCAGGTGTGTTTGTATTGTAATTGTAATGGTTTGTAAAAAAAAAAAAACATATGTTGTGTGTCATTTTATTTTTGTTTCACTCTTTAGAACTTCTCATTAGGTAATGTGAGTGTCAAAGCTTGATGGTTTTCATGGTACATTGTGGGACTTTTAAGAGAGCAAACTGACTGCTGAACTAAGCTGTTGATTGAGATGCACCCATACAAACTGTGCAGAGTGGGAAGCTGCAAGGACTGGAATTGTGAACCCTGTTGTTGAACAATCATATTTACAGAGCACAAAGATGACTTACTGTAGCTAAAATGTGTTTGCATTTCTCAGAGGACCACCTATGTGTGGCAGCAACCACTGAGGTGCACCGGTGGGGTGTTGCTGCCGTCTCAGCAGATTAGTGCCTGTGTGACACTGGATTTCTGGCTGAAGTTTGGCGTCTCCATTGGAACTGTGGCTGCCATATTGCTCATTACAATGATCTGCTACTTCTGGAAAAGGACACGCAAGTGAGAGTCCATTAATGAAAGTGAAATGTAACTTATTATCTCTCAGAAATCTGATGGATTTCATAAAGTCTTGAAGATATGCATGTAAGCATGGTGAAAACACTTCTGTTTAGGGATGCACAGAAATCTTGCCCTAAAATTAGACCCAAAACTGGATCTATTGACAGTCTAAATGAAGATGGATGGTATATTGATGGAAAAGAGTCTTAAAACTATTGGCTCTAAGTCACCTGAGATTATTAAATTTGACAATTCTTTGGAATATTGCAGTATTTTGTTTTAAATAATTATTTATCTGTACACATCATATTTATTTGATTTATGTAAAAAAAAAAAATATATATATATATGTATATACCGTATTGTTTTATGTAATCTTTAACCAAAATAACTTTCAACAAAATTCCCTTGCCTTTTTCAACATACCCCGGTTCCACAGACAAGGCTTAAGCCTGGTCTTAGACTAAAATGCATGTTTGAGCTGTTTGAACTCAAAGCGACTTGCACTGACACATCTTAAAATATGTCAGTGCCATTGTTTTGTCTCAAGATGTATACCAGTAATATTTTATAATAGGGTACGTTTATAAAAGCTACTTAAATGTTCTAATTGACCTAAGGCTTAATCCTGCCTTAATCTAAACCCTGTCTGTGTAGCCACAAAAAAATGTTTTACTTACCACAACGATCTAATCATCCAATCAATTCCCGATAGACAAAATCAAGTCCCGCCCTACCCTCTTTCTTTTTAATTTTGAGAAGCCGTTTAAGAAGAATAGACTATTGCAATTTATATTTTATATCGTCTTTAAAATAAAGCCTAACTGTTCTTCTTGTAATACCAATTTAAGAAAGAAATTACATTAAAATATGATCAAAGCTGTGTTGTTATTCCAAGAAAAAGGTTTTTTTTAATGTTTTTATATGCAGTATGTCTAGAAATGCAAGTTTTGATCAAGAATTCATGATCTATCCACATGAATAGATAAGTTGTATAATAGTATCCATGCCCTCTCTTTAGGCTGCAGTATAAGTACTCTAAGCTAATGATGACTGCAGGAGATAAGGAGTGTGAACTTCCAGCTGCAGATAGCTGTGCCATCATGGAGGGAGAAGATGCAGAGGACGACCTCATCTACCTCTCCAAAAAATCTTTGTTCACCAAGATCAAGTCATATTCTAGAGAGGTGAAGAGGTCACAAGACAGACTTCATTTTGGATGTCCCACAAACTCTATAGATATTCTTGATGGATACGCTACATGTTTTAATGTTACAATAACATTTAATAGAATTAAAAGACAGATATAGACATTTTCTTAATCAAATTCTGTTCTTTTACAGAGAACGTCAGATGGCTTTGATTCTGTTCCTCTTAAGTCGTCAGCTGCACAGGAGATGGAGATGAGCTAGAATTTCTCAGACGCAGGGAGATCCAGTGGGAAACGTTTGACCTGTCGTGTGACATCCTTGACATAATAGAGGACATGATACCATTCCCAAAGAGACTGAAAGAAGCAAATGACTCAAAAACAAGTCTGACAAGTTTCCACTGGGTCTCTTCTAGATTCAGTGAATCCAGTCTACATGCAGACCGAAGGCAAAACTGCCATAAGAAGTTGTTTTTAAAATATATTTTGAAAGCTTCTTCTTTGTCGTTGCCAAGTTTTGATAACTGTTTAGGTCTTCACATTGCATTTGTTACATACCATTACATGTACATGCTGTTCTGTTATTATATATTAAATATAATATTTTTTATTTTCTTTTATGTCAGTGATATGTTGTTTTCAGAGCTAAACCTGCCTTACAAGTGTTTGCTATATTACATTTTGTTTTTAAATCCCTTGAATGTTTTGGCATACTAGACTTTATGTTGTGTGAACATTTTGTTTCTAACGTTATTTGTATTTTATTTGTAAATGTCTAATTTTTGACGGTTTTCTTAAAGAATATAGCCTACTTGACATTGAAAATATGCTGTGTCCATTGTTTATTACATCATAATATTAACTAACTACACCAAAACATCTAATAATATCGGTAAGGACCAAAATAAATACGCCAGTGTCTAACTTTTAAAAGCCATTCAAATGTATTTGTTCAACGCAGTGGCTGCTGTCTCGAGCGTATCCATAGTAACGAATGTAAACAAAACGAATATGAGCCGGTTGAAATCCTCAGTCTTTTGATATTCGCCTGAGGAGCCGAAAGATGCCGAAAAAGAAAGGAAGTAAGGGCAAGGGAAAAGGGTGAGAATAAACGATTAAAGATGTCGTTTCAGATTATTTATACAGTCACCTTTTGACGTACTCACCTTCTCTAATTTTCTTTACAGAAAAGGTAAGAAAGAAGGCAAGCAGGAGTCTAAAGCCGACAGAGAGTCCGAAATCGAAAAGTTCAAATCAAACGCTTCTTTATGGGAGGCAAAGTTTAATTTCACGGAAATTTCGCGTGTTGAGTATCGCGAAGTCACTCGCACGCTCGCCAAAGCTAACGAAGAGCTTGAGAACCAGCAGTACAAAGCCAAAAAAGACACGGATGATATCATTGTTTTTCTGAAAACGACAGATCGTGAAAAGACAGCAAAGGTTAGTCTGCATCAGCATAAGGCTGAAAAACAAGAGCACGCGTTTATCCACCTGACCTGTGCTGTTCATTTCCCACTATTTCCCCCTGTAAGATTGCAGCATTAGAAGAGCAACTGAAAAGGGAAAAAGCAAAAACTTCACAAGAGAAAGACCTGTTGGTAAGCATTGGGATGCTGTGTTATTTTTCCAAACAAATTAGGAGTAGGCCTGTGCCAAGCTGCCAGTCCCAATTGTTCAATTTCAAAAGCAAGAAGCTGTTATCATGCAAGACTTGAATTTCACCCCTCATCTGCTTCCATTGAATGTCTGTTTCAGGTGGCTGAATACATGCAGAAGATTGATGCTTTAGAAGAGAGGTTTAAGCAGAGGTCAAGCGACTTCCAGAGGATGCAGGGCGAGCTCAAAACCATTATGCATTTTCGCAAAATAAAGGCCAATCTGGAAGAAGACCTGAACAGTGTATGGCACAACTCTAACTATGCCATTTCATAGAAAGAAAGCAATGCAAAACAACTTCAGAAATATAGGGTATTATGTGTTTCTTGTGCTTCTAGATGAGAGAAAAAATGTATGTAGCTGACCGCGCACACCAAGAGAGTCTGGCGAGAACAGAGTACAAGTTCTACACCGCAAAGGTAAGTGTATATTATGCATCCATAAACAAGACATTAGAGGTAATGCATAAAAATATATTGCATACATTGTAGCAAAGTGCATTTACCATCAGATTTTAAATCCTTTTGTTATAGATTTTTAGGTGCTTGTGCCACTAAAATGGACACTAGTACAGTCAGCAATGTCTTCTATGCAGAGTCACCTTGAGAAGGAAGCAGAGCAGAAGATCACTCAGCTTGCAGAGCGAGCGCATCATGAAGCTAATGTGTGAGCAGCTGTTCTTTCAAATCCATGAATGAATCAGTTACTCGTTCCCTTCATTATGTTTGAAGACTGCATAAAAAAGACCTGCATATGTGTATGATTTGTGTTTACTGCTGTATTTGAGTCACATCTTCAGTTTTGGCTCCCAACAGGCAGCTTGGTGCAGCGTCACTTAATGTGTTGAAGGAGAATGTACGATTGAATGAGGCACTGAGTTATCATGTGAGAGAGGCGGACGCACTGAAGAAGTCAAACGTAGCCTTGATGGAGAAGAATGCTTCCCTTGCTCTCTTGAAGGTACTAATGCTAGCAGGAATTTTAAGGCAAGGCATAGGGTAAAAGTGTTAACAGTAGATATCTACATGTCTATTACCATACAAGTTAATTAATCACAGTTGGTTTGTACGTTTCTGTAATGTTTAAATATAAAAATGATCTTTTCAGAAATATACATAAGGGATATATTTTTATCACATTTTTAGGAATAAAATGTTTATAAATCAGGTGAATTATAACAAAACCACTAAAAATCTTAAGAATATTCACCTTTTTCCTAATTAATCTTGTGTGTATTGAATCATGGGTGAAACTTCTGAATTGGGGAAGTTCTACTCAAAAAGACTGAAACAACTCATTTCAAACCATAATGTGCGCTATAATCCTTATCCATCAGTTTGACTAAATGAGCTGTAAAATTTCCTTCATGTTCTATTTTCATATGTCAGGTGAGTAACGTAACACCTAGTATTTTATGTGGCATGGTAACAAGAATATATAGCAAGAGCTTTTTTCAATTACAATTATTTTCTCCTGATTTTTTTCCTTTCTATTCCATTGGAAAAGTATGAAAAAGGACAACATATACTGTGCATTTGTGGTCTGCTTTCCCTATTTAATTTGTGCTATATCGATGAATAATTCAATAATGATATAGAATCTTAATTTTTTTCCCCAAAGTTCTCATGTCTCTTTCCAAGTTTGTTTTCACATGGCTGCTTTATAATGTAATTGTCTCCCTTTTTATTTTATTTTTTATACTTCTTATTCCTATTAGTGTTTACAGGAATGTTTCTAACGCAGGTAACTGTCAAAATTTTACACACTATGATTTCCTTTTATTTGATGATTAAAGGGTGAGTAGAATAATGTCCTCTCGTACATAAAGCGAACCATTCACTGATTGTTTACAATTTAACAAATGTTCCTCCCATAATTTGCACAGTGTGTCATGGGGCATAGGAAAAAGGAGGATAAATAGGAATAAAACTGGAAAGTGTGGTGTATGTAAGTGCTAATAAAGTGGATATTTCTGCCTCTGTTCAGGAGAAAACAAATCATGTTGAGAAAACAGCCTTTACAGAAATGTATTGCAATTAAAATTGGGACGCAAATATAAAGTGTAATTAAATGAACACTTAATTATATATTTTAGATGTTTTAAAATCTCCAATCTCAAAATTGACCAGTTCATGAAAAAAAAGGTTTTGCCTGTAGTGTCTTGCCTTGAGTATTTCATTAAACCATAAGATTAATAAAACTAAAGTACTTGTTAACTAAGTTGGTTTGCAGAGATGTACTTATTTTTGCCATTGTTTTCAGCACATTGCATGTGTTCATTGATGAATACTAACTCTGCAACTGATTAATTCCTCAGGAGACGAATGAACTGATGAGTAAGGAAGGCAATTCCCAGCTAAAGTCCCAACAAAATGAGATCTCAGAGCTAAGGAGTAAATTGGCCACACTTGAGAAAGCTCTGAGCATCATGTCTGGTGAGTTTGAACAGGAGAAAAAAGAGGTGAAACGGCGCGCCATGATCGGCACGCAGGCCAACAGCACAGACCTTGAGAGGTTGGAAATGCTTCTAACTGTTCGAGAGAAGGAGCTGGGCCGAGTGAAACAGCTGGCACAAAGCATCACGGAGCAGCGCAAAGAACTTGAGCTCTTCTTTCATGAAGCTCTTGACCATGTGAGGAAGGAAATAAGGAAACAACAACAGCACTACAGGTTAGTATAAAACGCTGTTCTGTGAAATAGTCTTAAAAGGGCATTTGAAGATTGAGCTTCACATTTGGAAGTGCTTCATGTGTCTGAATGTGTAGACAGGAGGCTCTGAAGGCCTATCGCTGGAGAATGAATGAAGCACGGGCTGGAAGGTTGGAGTACCCTCCTATACGGACCTTCTCTAATGCCCCACACAGCACCAATGATGTCCAGACTGACCTGGAAGAGGCTGACAAATGGTGAGAGTTTTTGCACAGAATTTCTAACCACTCTTCAGGTTCGTCTCTAATTAATATGATTATGATGATGAAAATGCTGTGATGTAATTTTAGGAGCAACGTGAAAAGCTCCAGTGTGGATATTTCTGATCTAACATGGGAGCAGAAAGAGAGACTCCTCAATGTGCTTTTTGCTAAATTGAACGGACAAAAAATAAGGTAAATAGTTTTATAATTATAAAAAATTATAATTAGTTCAAATTAGATTCATTTTAATTTTAGTTATTAAATTCTATTATATATAATATACACATACACATTTCTACTCAATGATAAATAAAACCTTTACATTGAATTTTATTCTTTATACATTACTATAAAATGAGAACTGAACAACATTCAGAAAAGTTTACATATGGATTTGATATACATTATTTCAAGAAAACTTAAAAATTAATGAAAAAAGTTAATGAAAAAGCATTGTTAATTAGGTTTTTTGTAATGTAAGACCTGCACTTCAATATTTATTTTAAATGTATTGTTGTTTAATAATATACAGTGTATATATATATATATATATATATAAAATTAAATATTAAAATTAAGAACAGAGAAAATCACTGAATGTACTTTGTGTCTGCATGAGTTGAAATGGATTTAGATATTACCTTGTTGTTCTGTAGGCTATAGAAAACATTTTCTTGAAATGGAAGTACCAGATGAAAAATATTATTATTGTTTGTTTTATAGCTTGTTTTTAGCATTTCCATGCTGTCACCCAATAAAATTGCAACTTGATTTCAGATTTCAATTATCTTAGGCCTGGATTTCTTTGCATTTCATAAGTTACTTTTGAGGCAGTTAAGGGTCCCAAATGCTCATTTCATGATCATTTCAACAGAGCCCTGGGTTATGTAGCGACAGACAACACAGTGCTGTGGCTTTCATGGTTCTGTAAAATTAAACTTTTCTTGTTTTTCTTTACTCCCTGACAGGAAACCAACCCATCCTCCAGCTCTATCGACATCTTCCTCAGAGAAGATCCAGGTCAGCAGTGATGGAGGGTAAGGGTCCAGTACTGTGATGTATAACTTTGTTGTGTGTTTGCGTGTGTGTGAACAATGATTATACTGCTATTTTGTTGTCTTTTAAGAGGTCAAACAATGAAAACAGTCTCTTCATGATGTTCTCTTCATAGGTTTACCGACGAGAAACATAGCCTGACCTTTCTAACCCAGATGCCTATGGCAAACATAACCTCTGAACCCTGTGTTCTACCAGAGCTCAAGAGCACCTGACTGTATAATTTTTCATACAGCATCATATTCAAGCATTCCTTTTGAAAAATACAGGATAAATGTCAACACTATGAAGTTTTCAAGTTCTGGTCCTCTCACTGTCCCAAGCTTTAGACTCCCTAGGATGGGTGACAGGTATTTCAGTGTAATGGAATTCCCTGTGGTAAAATACCCATATCATCACACCCATCTCAGATTCTAAAGAACAAATTAAAAAACACATCTTCAAACAAAAACATATTTTCTCACTTCTCCATCCACTGATAAATTTTGTTATTCTTCTATTAGGTTCAGTCTACGCTGTTAATTTGTGGGTTTTTTTCTCTCTGCTCATTACTGCACTCTAACTACTGTTGTTTACTTGTTTACATCTATCATATCTCTATATACTTTGTATTCTTGATGCTTTTCTTTATGTCCTTGTAAAGTGACCTCGAGTGAATGAAAGATATGAATCAAATGTTTTAATTGAAAAATAAAACTTATTCCACACAAAAAATGTAAAGTGGTCTGTGTCCATTCGTATGTTATTGTTTACTGTAATGTTCAAACCACCTACAACGTTTTAGTATGGGAAAAATATCGTATACAGATATTTGCATTAAAGTTGTCCATGTCTCTTTTGGTTTCTTGTGTTCAGCGTTTTAATATGTTACATCTACAACCTCCTGTGTATGTGTGAATGTGTTGCAGGGGGCGCGCTTGGGAACTCGGTTCGCTTTTTATAATGCGACTTTCGTTTGTAGCAGAAAGGAGAGACGCAGTCACGCACACGGGATAGTGCTCGAAATCACAGTGACCCGGAACCGAGCAACTTCCGAACAGTCATATCCCAAGAATATTTGGAGACGCGGGCATGACTTAAACACACAGGAGCGGTTCGTTCTTGAGTATCCGCGTGCACGGTCGACATTATCGGTCGGTTACTTTCCGATTTTTGATTGTGGCGAGAAAACTCAACCGCCTCGAACTACACAGGCAGACAGGCAGGGAAAGCAGAAGTCTCTCAAGTCGCCTCGGGTGCTCGTTCTGCAGACATGTCGCAGAAAGAAAGACCCGTTTTCTATCGACAGGAGGTCAACAAGACGATATGGGAGGTCCCTGTGCGATATCAAAACTTGCTTCCCGTCGGATCCGGTGCATACGGAACTGTTTGGTAAATATTTATTTGTTGTTTCTACGGCGGAACGATGTATCCCATTCATTCTTACGGGCCCGTACGGCATTGCTTTGCGTTAGCAAACTTGCTAATAAGACCAAAGTCCGTGGTTTGTTATGCAAGAGGGATTGCTGGACGCAAAAAGCCGGGTTAAAGTGCTTATTGTTGTTGAAAAGTGTTTTAACGTGTGTGACTACGCTTCATAGACATTTATGTTGCAAATGCCACCTCGCGAGCGTGCACGCGTACCACTTCGGTTTCAAAGTGAAGCTTTTCGGTGGATTGGCGAAGTGAAGCACAACGAGGTGGAACATAAAAATAGTTGCAAGTCGAACTGAGGAACGTGATAAACTGCGAAGTTGTTTATGATACAGAAACACACTTTTCTTTATTCGTCCTATTTAGTGGTGTAGGGTGGTCTTAATGAGGACATCTGGTGGGGTCTGTCCTGAATGAGGTCACCCCACATGAGGCACAGTGGCTGTGTCTTAAAACCATGGGAGCTGCCGTTTTTGGACACCTTGTAGGGAAACTCTGTAGGGTTTGAAACACAACCAATGAGTCAGAGTTGCGTGTCTATTACACGAGCGTTTTTAGTGATTCATAGCACTTAATTTTCTCGTTTACTTGTAGTAACACCCATGATGAGGTAAAGAAAACCTCACAGGGCCTGTTGTATGTTATTATCTTAATCTCGTGATTGATGCATCGTTCGTTTGGTTGCGATGAGGAAGTCTGTCGGCTGAGGTTTCCTGACACTCACAGTTGAATTAATGATTCACTGATAGCGGCTCTCAGTAATTTGTATTAACAAAGCGTTATAGGCAAGTTAATAAATCAACCACACTTTTGAGAAAAATAATAAATGGTGTTTACACACAAATAAGTTGTAGACTCACTCATAGCGCAATGGCGCAGGTATGTTGACATGACATGCCTAACATGCCATGCAATTGATTGAAAAACGAAAAGAAACCAAAAAATATCTGCATGCTGTGGCCTTAGTGTTAAAGCCAAGCATATTATTATTGGGATTACTGGTGAACTAAACAACAACCATCTTTTAAAGGGATAGTTCACCCCAAAATAAAAATGGTCATTTACTCACACAAGTTGGTCCAAACCTGTATGCATTGTTTTCTTGTTCTGGACACCAAAGAAGATATTTTCAAGTATGCAGATAACCGTACAATCTTTTGTCCCCATTGAATTCCGTAGTATTGTATTTTTTTATTTTCTATAGTATGGAAGTCAGTGGGGACCAGCAACTGCTTGGTCAAAATATTCTACACGTTCTACAAAATATCTTCTTTTGTGTTCAATAAAAGGCAGAACTTCATGCAGGTTTAGTACAACTTGAGTAAATGACAACTACCCCTTAAGCCTAAACTTTATTTCTGCAGCACCAGTGCCACCAAATGGAATAAAAAAAGAAGACTGTTTTCAAACATGTTTCCAAAACACAGTTATTAATTCATTGGACCATTCATTGGTAGAGACAATGTTGTGGTGTCAGGTGTTCAAACAAGCAGTGTTTTGAAACAGAAACACTGTTTTTTATTGAAAGCAAGCTACAAATACACTAGTCTTTGTAGTTGTCTTTGCATATTAATGTGTAATTGGAGTTTTTTTTTTACTTTGCAAAAATGGCACGTTTTATATTTAAAAAAGTATGTTGAGATTAGAAAAATGCTGATTATGTCAGTGTGTTTTTTTGAGGAAATGTGATCTTGTTTTTTCTAGTCGTATTTGAGCACATTTCATTTCTTTCAAATTTGTATGCATTTAGCAGACGCTCTTATCCAAAGTGACTTACATTGCATTCAAGAAACATTCAAGACATTCTAATCAGTTCTTGCTTTCCTTGGGAATTTAAAGAGTTGGTTCCTTCCTTAAACTGAAAACAAATGTTACCTCACTCTTTAATGTTTGCAAATGATTTTCAGAAAGGTCTCTGTCTCTTAAACGGACAGGTGTTTGAAGGCCAGGCTCATTTTCTAAATTACTCCTCCTCAGGGTAGACAGGTTGTTTATGCACCGAAGTGACTGTTAGAAATTGTGATGCTAGGCAACCATGCTATCTAGATTATGTTTCATGGGCCCCCTTATTGTGTCTGTGTAATTGAATATCTGATGAACAGATTGCACTGGGTTGAAGTGCCAGGCTCATCTCTCAGCCTGTGTGGTGTATTCAAAAAAGCAAAGCACTGTGATTTCTTTGATGAGATCTATAAGGTCTCTCAGTCAAGTTATACATATAAAATACCTTATGTGTCTTGAAAGGTTGTATCATTGCCTTCACTGTTAGGGCTGCAACATTACATGTGGTGGACAATGTCTGTCAAATGATTAAGCCGTTTCTTCTCATAAAGGTACTTTGTTATTAATTGAAATGGGTACGTTTTACCCTTTAGTTCCGTCTGTAAACATCAGTGGTTACTTCCATGAGGAAGTGAGAATGTGGCCAGCTTTTGTTTCAGTCTAAAATGTATGGCAAATTAATTCAGTGCCTTCCTATGCTGCTGACGCTTACTTGCAACCGTCTTTAACTTTGGTCCTGTTGTAGCATGTCGGCGTTTCAGTTGTGCAACAAAGTGTGACGGCATGCTTGAATCCTGTCCTTCTGTTTGTTTCAGCTCTGCATATGATGAAAAAACAGGATTGAAGGTCGCCGTGAAGAAGCTGTCAAGACCATTTCAATCCATCATCCATGCCAAGCGGACCTACAGGGAATTGCGGCTACTCAAGCATATGAAACATGAGAATGTGAGTCTGGATGTCTGGCATTATCAAACTGACAAGGCCAAAATGCAGAGTACTATTTGGTAATCCTTGTGGTTAAAGGCTTAGTTCATCTAAATATTTTTTTTTTTTTGTCATTTACTCGCCCTCATTTTGTTCCAAACCAGTTTTTCCTCTGTTCCATAGAGAACAAAAGAAGATGTATCGTAGACATGCATTTGCTTCATAAAGAGTAGAGCTGCACAATAACTAAAAAAATCACAATCTCGATTCAGTCAAGTCACCTTTATTTATATAGTGCTTTTTACAATAGAGATTGTTTTAAAGCAGTTAGAAAGAAAGTCATAAAACTGTTTTGACAGTTAGAAAGAGTATTGTGTTGAAACTGGTAATTTCAGAATTTTTCTTGTTTTGGAGAAGTGCAACAAAATTGTGCAATTTTTTTATAAACGCAGTGGTAAAGGGCCAATCATCCTGCATTTGCTCTTAAAGTGACAGCAGCCTAATAAACATGCTGCCATCTATCAGTGTTAAACAACAAAAATAAAATAAAATCTCTTGCTGCTCTTGACTGAATAACTTCTGTAACTTTAATAAGAATAAGTGTGTGTATGTATATATTTTTTATTATTATTATTTTACAGTGAAGACTAATCCAGTCTTTTATTTGGCTACTTTATACAATATATGTTTTTCTTGCAGTTCTTGCCTCATCTGCTTTAAGATTTAGCTGTTATTCTGTATGTCAGAATCAAACAGATAACAAAACCTTGGTAATTCCTCTCACGTTTTTCTCATTAACTTAATTGAATTTGGGATGTTCTGTCTGACAGAAAATTCTAGAACATTCACTGTGGTAATTCTATATTTCACTCTCAGGTTATGCAATAAAATGTTAATGCAATACTGTATGCAGTATACTAAATTATCCTGAATTGTATTCTTTGCACTTTGTGTTGGTAGGTGATTGGCCTGCTGGATGTTTTCTCACCTGCCACCTCCCTGGAAGAGTTTAGTGACGTGTGAGTCAGACAATTTCTCCCTCTGAGATATTATTACCTGGTTTGATTAAAATCAAAAATTATTTTCTTTATAATGTTTAAAAAAAACAACCAACTGTTTAAAATAATTTTTTGTTTTTAGAATCTTTTCTATTCAGAAAAATGTCACAAAAATGCACACCAATGAGCACCAGTTCAGTGTATTAGAATGATTCCAAAGGAAATGTGACTTTAAACTGGAGTAATGAGAATTTAGTTTTGCTGTCACAGGATTAAATTCAATTTTAAAATGTTAAAAAACACAGTTTAAAGGGGTCCTATTAAGCCCTTTTTTGGGGGTGTACTAGAATATGTTTTTGTGCTTGGTTTGTTCAAAAAGCGCATTATTTTTCACATATTTTACATTCTTACAGCTTCGCTCACCCCAATCTGGCTAAAACACACTGTTTGGTTCCATATTGGATTAAACCCCTCCTTCTGAAATATGAAATGTGCTGTGATTGATTTGCTAGCCCATTGTGTTATGATTGGCAGCACTTAGAGTGTGTTTGGGCAGTGAACAGTCTTACAAAATCAAGAGCTTAAAAAAGATATAGTAAACACTACATCTATACTTCAATGTTAGTAAGCAGGCGAGTAGAGGCAAAGCCTTGCCCTTTGTTTACATCATAGCAACTACATAAAACTTATAATTATAACTGTTAGCAGGAACTGTTCTTTCAAGAGCAGCTTTTGTGTGTAGCCTGCAAGTGTGCAGCCTTTTTTGTGTAGTCTTGTACTCTCTTAGTTTCTGAAAGCTATTCTCCGTAAAATGTGCACAGAAGTTGGGGTTATAATGTTCAGGAATAGTGTTATAAATAAATGAACCACTCTAAATTACTCTGCCTTATGACAAAATGATCTGCGGTGGACAAAGCGGCATCAGCACTCTTCATCTTCTCTTAGTAGCTCAACCAGACCTCATCCCCTTTTTTTGTGAATTCTGTGAGCAGAGATTATTTAAATGAGTAACATTTTGACTTCACAAAATCTGGGAAAAAATGTTGTAGTCCGAATAATGATTTGTTGTAGTTCTGTGACTGTACATTATTATTCCTTGTAACATTAAAGGGGATCTTTTTTTATATTCATACACCAACATTAACTAAAGTTGAAAAAGTATAATTGAACCCCTTTAAACAAACTGACGGGAAACATTTGAACGGTAGAGTAAACTCATAAAAAAACAACAGCATTTTTCTTACAGACAACCAGGCAAAATGAAGTCGCTACAGCATGACAAAAATAGAACGACGTGTCTACCAACTGAAGGTGTAAAATGGCACACTGCATCGGATGCTTCCTGTCCAAACAACTGTTGATTTATATTTAGAGCGATATGTATAAATTTATACGCTGACACATTCGTTAGTTGTACTTTATCACTCCTTTGTGTTTAATCCTAATATCTCATACACTAACAGAATAATGCATTAATTATTTTTCCCCCCTTGTTAGGCGATTATAAGCATGTTTTCAGGCTCTCATGGTTTTATGGAGCTTCAAGTTTCCACAGAGACAGAGCTTTTTGTGCTGCCTGGCTCCAGCCTGACAGCCATAGGATAGCGGGGAATGCTAAGGATACAGCCAGGTTGTAAAAGCAGATGCTGCTGTGACTTAACATCAATTCTGCTGCCAAAAATAGACCTGACGCACATTAAAAGATGAAGGGCTTTCGAGCTCCTTTCCCTACCGAAACTAGGAGAAATGTTTGTGTGGTGACTGAACTCCAGAGCTGAAGGCTCTTCCAATAAATATACGTATTCTCAGTCGACAGCATGTGTTTTTAGTGTCTGAATCGGTTTGCTTCTTTTTTATGTGTGACAAAGTGATGTATATTTGTTTGTTTCTAATCAGTGTCCCGTCCCCCCCCCCACCTAAATCTTTGTGGGGTGGGTTGTATTTGTTGATTTATCTCTAATGCTGAGTGTCTATTGGGTGGAGAGTGTTTCTGGGATTAAGTGTGGCTTATTTTAAGCTCTGCTGTGTGTTGTATCGCAGTGGCTCTGTTTGACTTGTAGCTCCACCCTCTTGGTAAGAGTCAGCGCTTGTGTAGACTCTGACTCTGGGTCATAATAAGTTGTTTGTGTGATAGGTTGAAGACTAATACAATTTGACGTGTGCCTCAATGTACTAAGGCCAGTCAGGTTCCGTGGTCAATACAATTCAGTTGAACATTAGCAAAATCAAAGGATTTATATGAACCCTCATATCCTATTTTTATGTGACCAGTTTACTTTAAAAAAATATATATATATATATTTCTTATATACTTCAAAAGAACATAAATATAGTGCACAAATATATGAAACCTAGTGATTGTTGCGTCATTGACCTGTAGTACATTCTATGCCCCAAAAATTTATTTATTCACTGTTGTTTGGAAAAAAAATATTTTGGAATATTCTTGGTATACAATTGTATCAGTACAACCCTAGTTTATATCTCCCTGTTGTTTCCTGGAGTAAACATTAAAATATGTGCAGGCAGCCACCCCAGGAAACTTGATTCAGTGGAACATCTTGATGTTGACTGCAGTTAGTTAGTTCTGTTCTATGGCCAAAATTTAAGTTTGTTATGCACAATAAAAATGTATGCATTTTATTGAAAGAGAACTAAATGTTTGCTACATTTCACGTTGTGGAGTCACTCCTAATACCAGGTTAAACAGTTGGCTGGAGAATAACATTCTTGTGTTCTGATTGGCAGGTACCTGGTGACTCATCTTATGGGCGCTGACCTAAATAATATCGTGAAGTGTCAGAAGCTGACCGATGATCATGTTCAGTTCCTTATTTACCAGATTCTGCGAGGGCTTAAGGTGAAACTGCACTTTTCAATCCTATAACGAATACAAACAGGAATCTCAGCTCTTAAACCTGATGTAACTGAAATTAACTATGATCTGAAAAGTATTGTGGAAAGTTTTTGAAAATATTTGAAATATCTAGACATTTTGACCCATTTTAGTGTAGATTTTTGTGTAATCCTTACAGCTGATTCTGACATAAATCTTTTTCTCTTTTTTTTCTTTTAATTTTACTAGTACATCCATTCGGCCGACATAATTCACAGGGTAAGTCCACAAATTTCCCCTCAAACAATTCAGTGTGTATTCCCCCTGACATAAGCATGTTGCATGCCCAGGCCTGCTTTTATGTAAAGACTAAAGCTAGAAATCACTAGAAATTAGTTCAATCTTAAAGGAATAGACTGTGTTATTTTCAGCTTGATGCTGTGTACAGAATATTTTCCATGCTGCCAATTACTACAGAAAATGACTCTTTCCTTCTTTAGTAATAAAGGATGAACAACTTTTTGCGATTATAAGCCAGACAGGAAATTGTGCAGTTACACTGGTAACTTTATTTACTTAGAAAATTAGCCCCAAACAGAAGACTTTCACTTCTTTACAGTTCAGATAACTTTTTAAGTTTCAATTGTATGAAGTCACATTAAGTCACATGCTTTATGCTTTAATAAAAATAGGAAAAAAAATTTGTTTTGTGAACTGAGCAACAAGTTGATTAGTTTTTTTTGTCTATAGTAATTGAAATGCCAAAAAATCTGTTCATTTAATTCATAAATAGCTGCAAATTTTGCTTTAAAATGGTAGTTGAATGGTATAAAGTAATTTTTACTAATTGTTTGCCAGGACTTGAAACCCAGTAATCTGGCTGTAAATGAAGACTGTGAACTTAAGGTGAGTCTGCATTTTGTGTATTTTTTCATACATTTGGTTGTATTGTGTTTATTCGTACTTTAATTGTTATTAACAGGATGTATTGTTTCTTCCCCCCCCCCCCCACTTTTTTGTGTATCTCAGATCCTTGACTTTGGTCTGGCTCGACACACAGATGAGGAGATGACCGGGTATGTGGCCACAAGATGGTACCGCGCCCCAGAGATCATGCTCAACTGGATGCACTACAACATGACGGGTAACGCAACTACACCCACATCTGATACAATAAAAATCAACTCATTTTGAATGCCGTCAATGTAGATAAAGGCTTTTCAGAACCAGATGGTTTACTCTGCTCAAGAAACATTTATTATCGTGAATGTTGAAAACAATTGTGCTGCTTAATATTTTTGTGGAAATAGAAAGTTCAAAACAATAGTTTTTGTTTAAAGTAGAAATCTATATAGAAATATGTAAATCTCTTTATTGATTAGTTTAATGCATCTTTTGTTCTTAAGAATAAAGGTTCTTTATAGCCATTGACTGGCATTAACATCCATAAAACCTTTCCACTGTATAAAAGGTTCTTTAGATATTTAAAACGTTCCTCGTACTAAAGAGAAGAAAAAGGTTTTATGTGGTATCACCGCAAAAAACATCCTTTTATACTTTTTAAGAGAGATCTTTTTCTTTAAAAAAATAATTCAGGCACCAAACTATGGCAAAGAAATGTAGTTATGACAACTCCCAGAACAAGCTAACTGGCCCATACTAACTAGCCAGATATTGATGTCTTATGTTTGCTGAAATGTGTTTTGAAGATTGTGGCAGTTGATCTATGCCATTTTTTCAGCCCTCTGTGACAAGATAGCTGGGTCAGGACACAAGAGCGGGAACATGTGTTTGCTGCCTCTCCACTAATGTTGTTTCGTAATTTCTTTTCAGTGGACATTTGGTCAGTGGGCTGCATCATGGCTGAGCTGTTGACAGGCAGGACTCTGTTCCCTGGCACAGATCGTATCCTTTTCCTCTTGTTTCTCCCTTGTTGACCTGCAGAATGACTTCTGCAAAATGCTTCACGGCTCCAAGCTAGTTTTGTTTTTTAAGAGCGCATTTTACTCTAATGCAGATTTTAATGTTCCGTATAGAAATTTTGTATACATGTTTTTTAACGCCACAATCTATTTTCTCTTTTTCTCTCTATCATTCTACTATTTCTCTCCAGTGTGTATGTGTGCTATGGCAGGAGCTGGCAGATCTGTCTGCCTCTCCTGTCTTACACTGACCTTTTGTCCCTTTTGCTTAAGCTCTGTTTTCAAGCGGTGCCACAAGATGCAACAGTGATTTGAAGGATATATGATCCATCATTATGAGAATGCAAAAACTTTCTGCAGGAAATGACATGCCTCTCTCTCTCTTTTTTTCCTAATGACAAATGATGTGCACATTTCAGCACTTTCTGCATGTTTCTCCCCCTGGCTTTGCATAATTGACACTCTGTATCTTGACCGGCTGCCACTCTTAATGCTTCTGGCTCCTCACCCTATGGAACAGAAATACTTGCCAAATATTTCCCCCCCTCTTACAGGCAGAGCACACCTGTGCGGCTACTTCTGACATGTTTTTCCTGGGCAAGCTGAAAATATTCAACCTGTGCTATTTTTACCAGCTTGCTCGTCTTTCCACAGATGTGACCAAAGCTTCTTTGCTTTCCTGTTCATTAAGGACACATGAAACCGAAATGAGCGTTTCCTGCTTTGTGGCGTGTTCCTTGTTGAGCCACACTAGTTTTCCTTTATCTTTTTTACTAGACATCGATCAGTTGAAGCTTATTATGCTTCTGGTTGGAACTCCAGGACCTGAGCTGTTAATGAAAATATCATCGGAGTCTGTGAGTTTGATATATTTAGGGAGAGTGCACTTGCTAAAAATGCATGTGTGTGTTGATTTTCAAAGTGGAAAAATCTATTTTAAGCTGGCAGCTGAGTTTTGAAATCGCTTTTTTATCTGGTCGAGGCTGGACATACAGCACAGTTCAAAAGTTTGGGGTAGGTGCAATTTTTAAATGTTTTGGAAAGATGTCTCTTATGCTCACCAAGGCTGCATTTGATTGACTGATCAAAGTACAGTGATGTGACGTATTATTACAATTTAAAATAGCTGTTTTCTATTGTAATATATTTTAAAATGTACTGTATTCTTTTGAATAAGTTGAATTAGCAGCCATTACTCTTCAGTGTTACATGATCCCTTCAGTATTCATTCTAATATGATGATTTGGTGCACAATAACTTTCTTATTTTTACAATTAATAAATGTTGTGCTGCTTAATATTTTGTGGAAACTGATACATTTTGTATTTCAGGATTCATTGAATAGGAAGTAAAAAAAAACTATTTTTAATACTATTATTGATATCTTTTCTGTCACTTGTGATCAATTTAATGCATCCTTTCTGAACAAATGTAGCAGTGTCTTTCAAAACAAAACAAAAACCTGCCCCAAATTTTAAACGGTAGTGTAAGCATCTTGGACCAGCTAAAAAATTAGTTACCAGATAACTAATACTATCTTAAATTGATCAACTAGAACGTGGTGGCTGGTTGACCAGTTGATCAGCTGATTGGGCCAGTCTAAGCTGGATTTTCTAACAGGGAATGTGTGTTGTGTGGTTGTTGACATTCCTAATAAAAAGTATTGTTCCAGTGCTCTCCAGCCAAACATTGACTTCACTTTTAGATGGAAGACTGATTTGAGGTTCTGTTTGGGGTTGAATCTTGACATCTAAAATTAACAAGCTTGATTTTTGTCTTGCAGATCTGCTGATGGCAGCTGTGTTTCTGAGCAGATTCTAATACACTTATCAAGCTCTCTTGCTATCTAGTGCATGACGTTCTTCTCTGCTATATATGAATGCAATTTGCATGACAAACCTTTCTTCTCTCTTTCTTTTTATCCTATCTTTCTCCCTAGAGTAGTGGAGAACCACAATATAATGTCCAGATAATTTTTAATAGATGTGCATTACACTAAATTTGTGGAATGTGATCTCCTTGACCTGGCCTTCAAAGATATAAACCAGCTTCAACAGATAATGCGACTTACAGGAACTCCACCTTCGTCTCTAATAAGCAGGATGCCTAGCCATGAGGTGAGCTCACTATGGCCCTGCCCCTTGTTTGCAGATACCCTACCCATCATGCCCTTTGATTAGTAGATCTAATGGTGTCTCACTTAAGTATGGACTCCATTTATAAGAAATAAAAACGTTTATTAGCATATTATATAGCAATAACCCAAGTTTAAGAGGGATGTTGTTGAGGCATGTGTTATTTAATAATTCAACTCCAGTTTTACTCTGGGTTGTCTATTTTCTTTCTCTCCACTCAGTGGTGAGAGAAACCCTGGTCCTGAAGAAAAAAACTTACTCTGACTTCCTAAAAACTCTTCCACTTACGGAGTGATACAAACAGCAAAATGTCCCAGTGCGTTTGGACTAAATATTCACTTGGCCAATCAAATTCAGTGACCAGAATAAAGTGTTGTAATTTTCATTGCAACGTTTTCAGGTCAGGTTTAAAGGTTATATATGGAGAATTTAAAGTAAAGTATTGGATAACGGATTATACCCAACAGAGTTCCTTCGTCTTCTCCACTTTCTCTTCGGGTGACTGCTTGCTGCTGAACCATCATGCAGTTATTCACTGATTTATGTAAGGTGAAATCACTGTCTGTCGTCACCAGCACAGACCTCTCTGCTTTCTTAAGCTGTTTGTTTGCTGCATTATTCAAATGGCACTGCATACTAACACCACAATGCTATATTATAATTCACAGGGTTAGCGATGTATTTCCAAAACAAAAGAAGTTGTCATTGGAACCAAGTCAAGAATTACTTGTGTTGTTGTTATAAATATTATTTTATTACCTCTGACTGCTCACGGTTCACCCTTTTCTTCCCACAGGCTCGTACTTACATCAACTCACTTGCTCAGATGCCCAAGAGGAATTTTGCTGATGTGTTTATTGGGGCTAATCCACTAGGTAAATGAGGCATGTTTGGGTACTAAATTGATTTTGTGTGTTGACCTACTGTTCAAAAGTTTGGGGTTGGTAAGATTTTTTTCTTCATTATATTATTTGATCATTATAGTAAAAACAGTAATACAATTGAACAATTTTAATATATATTTTTGTTTAATTTATTCCTGTGATGGTAAAGCTGAATTTTCAGCATCATTACACTTCAGTATTCAGTGTCACATGATCCTTCAGAAATCATTCTATTATGATTATTTTCTGCTCAAGAAACAATTCTTGTGTAAAACCGCATGTAAAAACGGGTACAAACCATGATGTATTTTAGAAGAGATTCTTTGATAGGAAAGTTGAACAAAAGAATATAATTCTTTTTAATGGAATTTTTTTCTAATTGAAGGTGAATCATCCAGCTTTTGTAACAATGAGCTTTTGTAAATTTTGTAACCTTTTTAAGTCTTCACTGCCTCTTTTGATCTGTTTAATGCATTCTTGCTGTCTTAAGGGTATTAACAAAAACATAAAACCAAAAATGTATGTGAAATTGCAGTTTATTTAGTAAACTGTTCGTTTAATTTGTTGATGGACAATTTGAAAAAATTTAGAGAAAATATGCTGCCAATATTTAACTCTAATCAAATATTTAATTCTTTGTGTTTTAAGCTGTGGACCTTCTGGAGAAGATGCTAGTTTTGGACACAGATAAGCGCATCACAGCAGTGGAGGCTCTAGCGCATTCATACTTTGCTCAGTACCATGACCCAGATGATGAACCTGAGGCAGAGCCTTTCGACCAGAGTTTTGAGAGCCAAGAGCTTGATACTGAAGAGTGGAAACGTGAGTCAAATGAAGAGTTTTTGGTGTGTTTGTGGAAAATACTAGTTAGCAGTGTTGCAAGATTGGGTCAACTATTTCCAGCCCAAAAGCTCACCAAGACCCGCCAAACGGCCAAAATAATGTGATAGAATTGTATTGCCATGTTAACTAAGGTCATGTTAACTTTTATCTCCTTTAAACAAAATAATAATAACAAATGAAGATAAATAATTTTCAGAGGAAATTAAGCAAATATGATTAAAATATACAGGTGGAAACTCAAAGGTATTTTTGAAATTTTGAAAAACACATGTCAATTTCAATATCAAAAGTAAGAATAAGCCAATTTAAGTGCTAAAAGTGTCCAATATAAGTGATCAGAGTAAGCACTGTCATTATTAGCCATTTTATATGCGTAAATGCACACCAAAGCCAAAATGTGTAATTTATTGTTACAAATAAATAGTGCACTTACCTTTGTCTTGTGCTTTATCTTCAAAAAGAACTAAGAACAAAAGACTACTACGTCTTTTGAGAATGTGAAGTACATATTGTAGAACATGATGCAGAACTCTATCACAGACAAAACTGATTAATCATTGACTCAAACCTCTTTCAGGAGCTGTCAGGGTAGAGTACAATGCAATCTAGACTAGGTTTAAATCTTGCAGATGTCCTGATCAGTGCACATGACGATGGACAGAAGTCATCCCATATTCAATTTTAACTATCATTCAGCTGTGCTCTCAGTGTTAGTTAAATATAAAAAAGAGCCTTCAAGTCATCTCTTACCACAGGTGTAATCCACATTTTGAGACTTGGGTCAGTTTCCCTACCTTTTCTGTAGCTACAATGTACTGTAGCTTATATTTATTATGTCACTTTGACATGGTGATCACTTGAATATGTAGCTATAAGTTATCGCGCTAAAAACCCTTCAGTCATGAATGATCTGAAATGCGTGCTCTTTCTGCAACGTCAACACCAACGTCAGCCGACTCTGCGATGGGCCTGTGGTTAGTAACGTCATGACTGAACATACACACTTGAGTTTTGTTTATTAACCAATTTGATTCAAAAATATTAATTTTTGAAAACTGTCAAACTGACTCCAAACTTTTTTTTAACCGCCCAATCTGGCAACATTGCTAATTAGTACAAGTTTAAAGAGCTTGAAGCAATATTAGCACTTTTGCTCACTTGCACCACTGACTTAGACTGGCCTAAGACCTTGAACTAGTCTTATTTTAGCATTATTTACTTGCTATATTATTACATCATATATATGTACGATTACATTTTGAATTGGCTTTTATTTTTATTTTGTCCGTTTTCATTTTTAGTCTTTTTTTTATCTGTGCTTTTGTCATTTATTTTGTTATTAGTTTTTAATTTATTTAAAAAAAATGTATTTAAAGATTTTTCTTTCCATCCATTGATCCATCCATCCGTTTTAGTAATTGAAAATAATCCTGAGCTTAATTGTTTGTCTTCTGTTCCTGCACAGGTCAAACATATGAGGAGGTGATCAGTTTTGAGCCACCGGTCTTTGACGGAGATGAAATGGAATCTTGACATTTTCTTCTGGATGGAAATCAAACCAACTGTACTACTTAGACAGTAATACTGTAATTTTTTGCAGTATTGTAATCAGCCAGTCAGTAGAGTATTTGACTTTTTCTTTTTTTTATTTGTTTTAAAAAAAATTGTCTACTGGGCCAAACAGAAGGAATAGATGCCATTAGAAAATCAGTAAAACTCTCCAAAAGAATTGAGTTCTGATATTAAGATTATCAACCACTTATTTTTTTAACAGTTTGCTCTGGTCAGTTTTATGATGTTCATGTATGACATTCATGCAAGACCATTTCTAAATGTAATATCTCCCCGAAATGTCTTAGTATCTGTTTAGTATTACTGTTATAATGTTCTTTCTGTGTACAATGTATCACATTTGCAATATACAATTTTGTTTTTTAAATGTTCAAAAAACATGCTTCGTTTAGTTTCTGTTAATATCTATTTTCTCCCCATTCAAATAATGACCATTGTATTTAATGATTGCAGTATGTTCTTTATTAATCAGTTTGGAAAAGATGGGATTTGTTGGGAGTCTCTTTGGGTAGAGCTAGGAAGTGTAAATTTTGGCATTGGGTATTAGTGATATGTTCAGGCTATTTGTAAATATACATTTCATAAAACTTTTGGATTCTGTAGCTGTTTTATTTCTGTTCTTTTTCACATCTTTTGTGTTTGTTTCCTTGGGAGTGAAAGTGTGAGGTTGCGCGTGTGTGTGTGTGTGTGTCCACCTGATGTTGCTACTGTGAATTGTATGCAATCTGAAAATATAATTTTTTTCTCCAGTAGCTGTTTTTAAAATGCTGTTAATTGAATGTTCCAATATAAAAGTAGAATTAAGATATTTATATACTTTTGAGGTGGTATTTATGAACCTGAAAGGCTGCAACTGGCTACTTTAGTACCTGATATAAAAAACATGGAATCAAACACCCCATTGTTTACTTAAAATAAAGGCCGATGGTTTTCAGAAACTTCTGCTTCCTTGTTTTTATTTGTGACTCAATGTCGAAGAATAGTGTCAAATCATTACTGACCTTTTCATTTTCAAAGCATCAGTCCATGTCTAATTTTTTTTAAAGGCATGTTATGACCAAAGAACCTTAAATTTCCTGAATCTCTTACAAAATGACGTAGAAAGCATAAATTACCACAACGTGTTACTATGGTCACTTTACTATGGCTACCATGATACTTTGGTCCCATGGGTTTACTTGTGCTTTCTTTTTGTGTGTTCCGCCATCCTTTGGATAAAATGCGCACTTTTGGCTACTTATGCCACATGTTTTCCTTTCGAGTGTAATTGCGCAAGCTCACATTAAAAAATGTCCTCGGACAAATAAAAAAATAAATAATATAGTCCATGACAGTACGGACCGTGAACGCGCAGGAGTCAAGACGCTCGTGTCCGGAGGCGCGCGCATGCGCAGGGCTATCCAAGCCGCCAACTAAGGGGCCAACATGGAGAGAAAAGGTAATCTCTTCCTTGACTTTCTCTGAATAATATTTGCCTTATTTGGATCTATGGCGTTTATGCATGAGGCAAGGCGGCTATCATACATTCTGACGTAAATTAATAATGCAATAGTAAAGCATGAATGCGCATTTTCCCTGTTTTTTGGACGCATGGGTTGGTGTCTTTAGCGTTAGCATTTAGCCACTCAGTCTGCAGATGAAGTGAGCTAAATTTATTTTCATCACGCCTCAGAAGTATGTTTTAATGTCGGATTGTTTCGCCTTCACTTAAGCGATTATACTTTTCTTTTGCTTTAGATAGTCGTTGAGCAGGCGCGTGCACGTATCAGCTGGATGAGTTGAAAGCCGTTTTTTGTTTGTGCTGTCGTGGAAACTTCAGGAATTTATTTCCTTCAGGCTTCAGTTTTTGCATCCTTTTTTATGTCGTTAATAAAACTGATAAAAACATTCACGATATTAAAACTCCACGTTGGCGACAATTTAAAGCCATTTCCTGTCACAATGTAAACACCCAGCTGTGTATTGTTTATGTGCATTAGATAAGATCACACAGTCTGTTTGTCTCCTGTATTATTATCAGGCTATATCTGGCTGTCATTAAGCTAACGGAGTTTAAGTAATTGTTTCATTTTCATCTAATGTTGCACACATTTGTTATACCAGTTCTGGCACTTCAGGCGAGGAAGAAAAGGGCCAAAGCTAAGAAGTCGACCAAGAAGTGAGTTTTGTACTCCCCCGCCATTATTTTATTTATTTGTTTGAGCAATCATGTTTATTTTAAAACTAGTTATATTATTGTAGGCTTAGAAAGACTGGTTATGTTTACACTGGGTTGTGCATAAGGAAACATTTTATGACGTTAAGATATTAGAAACCATAAAATATTGCAAAGTTCTGTCCATAGACTTTATAAAGTCAAGTATATTTTATATGACTTTATATAGTTTATTTATTTAAATAATCTTTAGGTGCATTAATCAGGACAATTCAGTTTAGTGACTTCATTCAGTAAATATAGGTGTTTTTAGGTAGTAAAATTTAGTTTTTATGCAGGTCCTTTTAATTGTATTGTATCAGAAATGTAAATCGCACACTGAAACGACTGACTGTCATGTAAAATCAGCATCAAAGACACTATAATGTAAGAGGATCGTCCTATATAGACTGCACTGTAATGCATGTCCATTGACCTAAATGAAATGTACTATCATCCCTCAGGCCTGCACATCCTCCACGCGGGGCATCACAACAGCAGCAGCCCCCAACGGAGACCCAGATACAAGCTGAGCCTGATGAGGAAATCCTAGGCTCTGATGATGAAGAACAAGAAGATCCCAATGACTATTGCAAAGGTGGGAGACACGGATTTATATCTCCCTTGTGACAGTAGAAGTTGCTGCTTGATTATTGAGACTTGCTGAAATGACAACTCAGTCTCAGACAGCTAAAAACACAAGCAATGGTTCCTTGTTTCACAGTTTCTGTTTTTTTTCTGTTGCACCTGTTGGCCAAGCTATTTCTTCCTGGAAGTGCAACACATAGCTACTGTAAACAACAAAGGAAATGTGCCGTAAATGCAGGAATGTCATTATTCCTGGTGTAAACATTATAAGGGTGTAAACAGATATAATGTTTCAGATATCTCTGTAATGGTGTTATTATTATTTACTTTATTATTGTATCTTTCTTTTGCTTTATTACTTATTTTAAAATATCAGTAGCCTGGTCAAGTTGTAGTTTCTGTTTTTGATCCAACCGTGCTACAATTGGATTGCTCAAAATCAATGCCTAACAAAATGACAGTCAAACGAGCTCTGAAGTGGCATTCACACTGCCAGCAACTTTGTCGCTGCATGTCGCTAGTGGGCATTCCCGCTACTGGTTTCCTAGTAATGTATAAAAAAAGAGAAACAGTGAGTGCTCTTTGCCACTGCAGCAATTTATCTACAGTGCAAATACCATTTTATCTGAGTTAGCAAAGCCATTCAGTCTCCGAGGCAGCATGACGAGTACCTCCGTATCTACACAGAGACAAATCATACTTATAGGAAAGTTGTTGACTGCCAAAATAACTTCTCCATCAGGGTGTAATGACAGATCACATGTCGCTCTTCATTTACATGAAGTTAAATGCATCTCGTCAACAGTTATTGTCGCTTGTGTCACAGGAAATTGCCAGCTCTTTATTAAATAAAATGGGCTTGTGTTGTTTTGTCGTTGTGTGTTGCTGGCAGTGTGAACCCAACTAGAGAACAAGCTTTTTGAATACTGGCTGAAGGATTACTTTTCTTCTTTGATTAGGAGGGTATCACCATGTGAAAATAGGGGACCTATTTAATAGTAAATACCATGTGATCCGGAAGCTGGGATGGGGACATTTCTCCACTGTGTGGCTGGCCTGGGACATCCAGTAAGAGCTTTGTCATTTTGAAGAATATGACATATTCTAATGTGCTGAAATCGCATATGCTTTATACCATTTTTTTCTTTTCCTCTTTCTTAGAGGGAAGCGGTTTGTTGCTATGAAGGTGGTAAAGAGTGCAGAGCATTACACTGAAACAGCTCTGGATGAAATAAAGCTACTCAGATCTGTAAGTATCCTCATAAACCACAGGAATGCTTTAAATAATAATTTAAGAAAATAGAAAAAGAAAGAAGCGATGAAGATGAATATATCGATTTTAAAAAAAAGAGCCTGAATTTGTTTTTTGCTTTTATTTTAGGAAAGCAAAGATTTATTACTAAACCATGTGCTTCTTTATATATATATATATATATATATATATTTATTTATTGAATCCACTTCTTTTTTTAGGTCAGAAATACAGACCCTGATGATCCAAACAGAGAGATGGTTGTGCAGCTACTGGATGACTTCAAGATCTCAGGGGTCAATGGGACTCGTATCCTTGAACATGAAGAATGTTGTGTGTGTTTGTGTGAGAAATGTTAAGAAGTCTTCAAGCAAGTGTATGCTATTCAGGCATACCCCAAATTCTTTTACAAAGGCTCTTGTGAATGCTGACTTTGAAACGGTTACTAATTATGTACTTGTATACTATTATACTAAAAGTAGCTGTTCTGAGTTACTTTTTCCAGTTAGGATTTCTACATTTATTCCTACCAATACGGTTCTGTTTCAAAAGCGTTGGACCTTCACTTGACCTTTCAGATGTCTGCATGGTTTTCGAAGTTCTAGGGCACCACTTGCTTAAATGGATTATCAAGTCCAACTATCAAGGCTTACCCCTGCCTTGTGTGAAGAGCATCATTCGACAGGTAACACAGCAGATCAGTGTTCACATAATTACGGTCTGACTAATTAGCTGCTGTCCTGGATTTAGTGGATCAGTTACAGACAGGGATTGAAATGAACCTTTTCACTCACCAGCTAATATGGCTGCTACATTTTTACCATCCATACATTCAGAACTTCTAGCCGAAACAAAAGTATTGTAAATAAACCATGATTTTCAAAGTCACTCATTAGATTTAAATATACTAATTATTAACTGAATCATATTGCTTTCAGCTTTACGATCAATCACTGTTTGTGGATAACCTTCAAATAAAACGGACATAAAAACAAAATTCCTTGTTACTTCTCTAATAGTATGCTTGAGTTTACCTGAGTCTACATTAGTACATTAATGAGGCTTGGGCACTTTTTGCCCGAAAGTCTTGGACATGTGACTCTTATGAGAACGGTTGGAAAAAGTGGCCTAAGGTTCTGGGGAGTGGTCGCACAGCAGATGGGAAATGCTGCGGACGTCTCGCACGCAGGCTAATCGCATATTCTGTACTCTTGTTCAAGGTGGCAGTCCACAACAGTGAATCTAATTACAACATAGGCAAAAGTTCATCTTAAGAATGAACAAAGTGGCGTCAATGAGTTTGAATTAAGAAATTTGAAAAAATACCACAAGCTGGAAGAGAAAGTGTGATCTTTAGCTTGTTATTTCTATATAAGAAGCATATTTTTAAAATCTGTTACTGAAAAATGCGCAATAAACAAACTACTAGGGTCAGTACGTACATATATTTGTCTTAAATTGTTGTACAGTGGAGTTCACTTAACTCTACTCACGGTTAACTTGCCAATCCTATTAATGTCGACGTTTTTGAAGTGGAACCACCAAACTACCTATTTATCTTAGCATTTTCTCATTGGTTACGTCGATTCTTTTGTCACCGAATACTAATATCTCGAGCACAAAAGGGACAAATTCGCCACTTCACATGGTTATCTTGTGACTAATGATCGTACCTAGTTCACTGCGCGTGCGCCGAGTTCGCGTTGACAACATTTTAATAAAAGCGACTAGCGACAAATCTAATGACTTTATCTTGAGTTATTGGAGACTGAAGTGAAAGCACATATCATTCTTAGGCTTCTCAACGAGCAGCGAGTGCTGCTGCACCCCCATCCCAAAGCACTCACAGCTGTGTGCACATAAAGCCCGCCTTCTCTGACTTGATTGGTTTTCTCAAATATTTTGGCATTGGTCAGTAACGAGCGGTTACCGACCAATGAGTATGAGGCTTAGATAAACACACACAAACACACCCCTGCTTCTGTTCTGACACGTGGTCTGCTCAACGCCGCTGTGGATTGAAGAGCCGAGGCTATTAAAAGACGGGACGAAGCCGAATTTGTTGAGAAAGCACATTAGACAGGCAGAACGCAAGAAAGTATGCAATCTAGTACAGCGTGATGACCTCACGAATATGTTGTGACTGTTTACGCTGTGAGCGATCATTGTGTTTGCAATGTTGGAGAATATAATTAAAGGTTTGTATCGACAATAGAAAGTGTTTCTTATTGTATACTGGTAAATCTCTGCTGTTAGTTGGTGCACATATGCCTTTTGTTGTTAGCAAACATATACAGTGTATGTAAATTTTTATAGCATGCCGATCTCTTCATCTAATAAATCGCCATATTGGGTGTTGGTTATCTCAATGCTTTTTTGCAACCCCCGAGGCCATCGACATAAACGGATTCCACTGTAATTTAATAGAAAACTGTGTGAGTGATGCTGTGGTGTGGAATGATTTTGAGTAGCGGGTGTGCACACATTTATAAAATGTGTTTGAATTTTTTTTATTTGTATTTATTCAGTGCTAGATTCCCTCAGTTTTTGGGTTTGTTTTGTTGCTCAAGTATGTTTAGAAAGAGGCTAATACATATTTTTATGGTTGAAAAGTGTGTCTGTAATTTTTATTTTATTTTTTTATTTCTCAGGTTCTTCAAGGCCTGGATTACCTGCACACCAAGTGTCAAATCATCCACACAGACATTAAGCCAGAGAACATTCTCATGAGTGTGGATGAGATATACATCAGGCGGTTGGCTGCAGAGGCCACTGAGTGGCAGAAAGCAGGCGCTCCCCCTCCATCTGGGTCAGCAGGTATGGCACCTGCTTTCTGACACACACACACACACACACACAGCACACTTATTACACAGTCCATTTTAAATAATTAATCGTCAATTTTTCCACACTTGATTTTTGTTGAGGTAGATCACTTTCTCTCTTTAATACAACATATTGGTTTTCCTCAAGTGTTCTGCTCTTAAAATGACGCAGAAATTGGTTTGCTGTCATTATTACAATGTCTTGTGTTGATCTTTGTATTCCAGTGAGTACTGCCCCAGCACCTAAACAGGTATAGTATCCTTCTTTTGCATTTTCACAATTATTTTGAGGTTTTTGTGAACCTATATAAATGATTCACTTGCATTGATAAAGTAGCATATTTTCTTTCAACTGCCTTCTCAAACATTTGTTTATTTCTGCCTTGTATATGGATTTAAATTCAGACTTCATTCGAAGATATAAAGGTTGACTTTATTTGTGTACACTCACGATAAAAACCAAACACATTGTTCTTTTGTAAAATGAAGAAGACAAACAGGGTTCGTCACAAAAATAAAACAAAACGCAGCATATACTAGTCGCACAGTTTTTCTCTAATTTACATAATCTTTTTAGTTAGCGGTTAATGATTGGTTAACGTGCTTCGACTGTCAGTTAGGGAAAGAAAACTAAATGAACATTCCTAGTTGACAGAGAATGTTGGGTTTGCAACTAGGTTGGGTTTCCATGGTTTTGTCAACTATAAACTTACCTTGAAACTTCATGCATCAGGCTCCTGGAGTTTTTCAGTTAAGATGCTTTTGGTATTTAGCATTAACATGATTACCCACCTTTTCCTTAGGCACCAAAAATGTCGAAAAACAAGAAAAAGAAGCTGAAGAAGAAGCAGAAGCGTCAAGCGGAGCTCCTGGAGAAGTGCATTATGGACTTGGAGGAAATGGAGATTGGGCCTGAAGATAGAGAGGAGAATGGAGAGGAGGATGACCCAGAATCGCCCAAATCCCCCTCCTATGCCCCACTCAGACAGGCATCACTGCAGGACATTGCTACTGAGAACACAATAAGTTAGTTTCTATTTGTAGCAATAATTTTGTTATAAAACCTCATATTTATTATAGTTAATAAAGTTTTGTTATAATAGCGTTTTTTGTGACTTGATTAAAAGTATAAATCAGCTGCCATTAGCACATCTCAAATATGTTTTGTATTTCTCTGCATCTCATAATAGTGGAAACCAGAGAGAGACTAACCTCAGATGCATCACTGGAGCTCAACTGTAATGGCTGCATACACTCCAGTCAAACACAACCTGAGGAGGAAGATCAAGGAGACCTGGGACATGGCCAACTCCTACAGGAGGATCACCATAATGCAAACATGGGGCAAGAGGACACAGTTCAAAGCGTGTATGAGTACTGTAATGGGGCAGAGTCCCCGGAACCGGACCAGGCCAGCCACAGTAACGGCACTTCAGGCCAAGAGCTACTGGAGGAGGGAGAGTTTCCACCCAGGGAGCAAGATCAGCAAAAGACCAGAACCAGGGCCAGGGAACAGAACAAGGATAAGCTAAAGAGTGGTCAGTGGGTTTTCTATGGAATTTGATATCGGTTTTCAGGAAATATAGATGCATGCTGGCAATGTTCTGTATTAAAGGGATAGTTCTCTAAAATAAAATGTTCTCTCCAAATGAAAAGCATCATTGTTTACTTGCCCTCATGTTCCATACCCTCAATGCTATTATTGTCATGTAAACACAAAGTGATCTATCTACAATGACCACACATGACTGTTTTTTCTTCTCAGATAAGCTGTCAGCAGGAAGCCTATTGGTGAATCCACTGGATCCACTCAATGCTGACCAGATCAAGGTCAAGATTGCTGATCTTGGTAACGCCTGCTGGGTGGTAAGTTTATTAATAACCACATTAGATTAATTTTGTCAATTGTGTAAAAATGCAGATATACTAAATATAATGTATACATATAAAATCTAATTTTTATGAAATGTACGCTACCATTTGGTCTAAGTACGGAGTTTAATAACGTTCAAAATTAATATTTTTTTAGTCTGTAAGGGTGCGTTAAATTGATCATAAATGACAGTAAAGATATTTATTACTTCTATATTAACCAGCTTAATTGTTTTCAACACAGATAATAACAATATTTCTTGAGCACCAAATCAGCATATTAGAATGAGCTCTGAAAGGTCATGCACTGAAGACTGGAGGAATAAATAAATTTTTTAAAATGTTAAAATGGAAAACATTTATTTTAAATTGTAGTAATATTCACAATATTACTATTTTACTGTATTTTCATCAAATAAATGCAGCCTTGGTGAGGATAAGACACTTCTTTTGAAAACATCTTACCCACCCAAGCATTTTGGACTGTACTGTTCGGTCTTGGTCTCGAGATCATTTTAAGATGGTTTTGGTCTTGTCTTGATCTCGGCTGCATTTGTACATTTGTAGTCTGGTCTTGATCACATATTAAAATGACTCTGGACTATAGCTAAATCTTCATCTAGTCAACCGCAAATGGAGGGATAGTAACTAAATAGCTGGTGCGTTGTCTGATTTATTTAAGGTTGCATCATCATAATTGCTGCTTCAAATGCAATCAATAACTCATTTCTAATGAGATTTTTTTTAACAACTGTCTGCCAGGTCAAAACTTAAGGAGGAATTGCCAAAAAATTCACTAAAATGAGTAAGACCATATGAAGAGAACTTTCATTTTATATTATAACATGCAATAGATATCACAAGAGCAAGACAGCTTTTTACACAAATATGAGCATACTTGCAAGTCTTTTGATTTTGTAAAAACGTTCAATAAACAAGCAGTTTATAAAAAAAAACCCACGTTATTTCAAGTATTAATCTCAACATTGTTTATTTGTAATTGTACCAATTTAGATACAGCTTCTTTGCTGTAGTTAACCTCACTTTTCTGTTCTTTAGCACAAGCACTTTACTGAAGACATTCAGACCAGACAGTACCGTTCCCTGGAGGTCCTGCTAGGGTCCGGGTACAGCACACCTGCTGATGTATGGAGCACGGCCTGCATGGTGAGATGCTGCACATGCTCTTTCATCAGTTTGTTCAGTGATAATCAGCATTATATTTTTTTTAACATTTTTTTAACTATTCAGGCTTTGATAATGGGTTGTTGTTTTTTCTCTCTCTTTTCAGGCGTTTGAACTGGCCACTGGCGATTATTTGTTTGAGCCTCACTCTGGTGAAGATTATTCCAGAGATGAAGGTAATGCATTGTTTCTTTACATTCACGGTATTCTGTCTGAAATTTTAAAATGACATTTATTGAAAAATATGTACAGTAAAAATCTAGATAAATGTACATGATTTCAGTTTTAATATGATTGGAAATATACTAGTCGTATCAATTTCTCACTTCATGTGCTAATTATCTAATTAAGATGCCTAATTATTTTCTGTTTTTTCCTTGTTTACTGAGATGTATTATAATTACAGTGCTTTAAGAGCTGTAATCCTGTGTTTATTTCCCTGCTAACAATCAGAGCCTGCTGTTAAAATGTATGAAAACAGCCTCTTTAAACGTTCTCTATATTCACTTCCTCCTCCTCCTCCTCCACCTTTCGCCCACTACTTCTCTCTTTTATTGACCCATGCTTCTTTGCTCCCCCTGATCTTCTTTTGTTAGTTCATACTGTTGCTAAACTAAGACAGAAAGACTCATATTTTACATGCCTTAAAAATTGAGTAGGAATAATGTGTGCACTTAACCTAATGTATTACCCAGTGTATTATTTTAGGGCATTCTGTCATCTAATTGTTTGCACTGGAGCGTAAACGCTGTATGGACACACCTTGATAGCTGTGTTAGTCAGATCAGACGTATTTATATTTGCACGTATTGAGACACAATATGTTTTCTGCTTTAAGTATAATGGATATAAGTAATGAGATGCTCTACTTATTCTGATCAATTGAAGTTTCAGGTTGATTGCAAAAGTGAGTCATTTCATGAGTGTTGACAAGTTTAAGTGCTACAGCATACAGTATGGTGTTAATTGTGGTTTACTGTACTCGCTGTATTTGTATATCTGCACGCTCTTTAGCAGAATCTGGTCAGACAAGAAGTCAAACTGGAGAGACAGCCAGAACATGTTGTGTTGTTACTCTTGTGGTAGACCAAGTTGCACTCGAATCAGCTGATGTAATTTTCCTAAATATCAAGTGTGCAGAATTAGATCACACTTTGAACTTTGTTTAAATCTCCCCTCTATTTCTGGTTGGCTTAGAGAACATTGCCTACAGTTATCTGTGTCTCTCATGGGTTTTATTGTAAATGTCCCATCACTTGCACATTCTGCCCTGTTTATGTACACTTGAGGAGAGACCCTTAGTAGAGTAGGGTAATTGATTCGATGTTATTTTCCTTTATGATTTTGGTATTAAGTAATTGAGGCACTCGCTTTGTCTTTTGTTTTAAATCAATGCCTCCCTTTTCCCTTTATGATTTTTGAAATTCACAATTATATTTTGCTTTTCAATTGAATTGTTTAAAAGCTCAATGAGGTCCACTGTTAAAAAGACGGGTTTAACAAAAAACTAAAATGTAATATATGCATGATGTTTGCAAAGTCACTGAGTCATGACCAAAATAATCACATGATTATCGAGCAGCTACTCTCTGACTGTAAGTTTGATCATGCATCTCTTCACAGCACATCAGTTAATATGGTCATATTTCTGAGAGTTTTCTTTAAAGAATTTTAGAGTTTTAGGATTTATTTTAGATGACATGTCTCACATTGAATTTATATATAATATTCTCCTGTTTTATTTATGTAGACACAATAAGTATAACATTTAATATTAACCTTTTGTCTTTATTTTTGTCTTTAGAGAGACTGATGTTAGACACCCTGTTTTGACCCACTGTCATTTGCCTTAATTTTTTCCTTTTCTTTTTTTCGGATCCTATCCATGTTCTTGCTGCTTGTCCCCATTTTGTGTTCATGTTCTCTTTCTCCTGTCTCTGTGTTCCCTCTCTCTCAGACCACCTTGCTCTGATTATTGAGCTTTTGGGGCATATCCCCCGTCACTATGCTCTGAGCGGGAAATTTTCACAGGAATTTTTCAGCCGGAAAGGTACGCCTGTCAGTCAGGTAGAGCCCATCCCTGAGGGGGGGAGGTTTGAAGGGAAGACGGGAGATTACAGCACCTCCGTTGACAGCACAGCCTTGTCACACAGAGTTTTCAAATGCTTCAGCTGAAATTCTTCTCCAGCAAATGTGCAGTTGTTCTCAAGGAGGCTCTTCTTTGAAGTTGGCCCTCAGCACAATAGACAAACTGTTGCAGCTTCAAAGTCTCCACAGAAGTGTGGTGGCATGACTTCACTCGAGGCTCTACCAGAGGCAGCCAAAGCTCATAAACAGACTTCTGCTACACAGAAGTCCAATTCTTCGTACAATCTTTAATCTGAAGTTCTTCACTGTGTGACCACTATCTGTGCTGTCAGGACATAGCTGCGTCTCCTTGCCTTCCTTCTTGTCCCCCTTCTCTCAGGATGGGTGAAAGACTGTATTAACACTGTCTGATCAAGTTGTCCATTGTTTCGTCCTCCCCTCCACCTCACCACCCCCTCCCTGCTCGACACACTGTGTGTGATGGTAGACCACATTGCTTTGATCATTGAACTGCTGGGGACCGTCCCACGCAAACTCGTTTTGACTGGAAAATATTCCAAGGAGTTTTTCGGCAAGAAAGGTAACATGGTCATTATGAATAACTTTTATGTCTAGTCATGTTGTTATATATAGTAAAATCTCGAGATATGAGCATAATCCATTCCAGGGCGGAACTTGAATTGATCACTCACGCGGACACCGTGCTCATATTGACAATTTCATACTTTATTTCCATGGTCATCATGTGTCATTTCTTCTCACTCCCATCCTTACCACTCACTTTCTTAGAACTCATTGCTATTATGAAGAATAATGCACAAAATAGAGAGAAAATCAGCTGCTCACGGGCGATGCGTACAGAAGTCAGCCAATACATGAAGTGAACGTGCGTCGGAATTGGCATCAGTACGCGTGCTCGTATCTCAGAAATATCAAAAATCTTAGAAAAAATCTTGGAATACTTGTATGTATTCATATGTATGTACTCGTATGAATGCTCGTATCTCGAGGTATTATTGCATTGCATGTATTTGTGTGTGTGTGTATATATGTGTATTTAAACAGTCACTCATGCTCACTAAGACTGGATTTATTTGATTTAAAATCAGTAATATAGTTAAACATTATTAAAATTTAAAATAATTTATTTGTTTTTAAATCGTTTTTTATTTTGTTGGGAAGGCTGATTTTTCAGCATCCATTCCATGTCACACGATCCTTCTTTCTAATATGCTGAGATGGTGCTCAAGAAATGTTTCTTATCACTTTTCTTATTATTCCATTTCTGGAAATATTAATAATAATTTCTATATTAATAATAATTTCTGTTATTCATTTCCTGATATTCAAGATTTTTTGACAAATAAAAAGCTCAAATGAACAGCATTTAAAAAACTAAGTATAATTTTAAAACTCTTTTGTAACAATCATTTTCAATCAACTTAATGTGTCCTTGCTAAATGTACATATTTAAAAAAATAAAACACATTCTTAGTGAACCCAAACTTTTCAACAGTAGTTTCTAAACAAAGCTTCATGAATAAATTTGTGTATTTGGATTCAGATACAATTTTCAGACAGCACATTATCATAATTTTGAATTTAATGCATATTCTTGTTATTTTTTTTCTGTGCACATTATTCCAAAAAAAATTGTCTTTGTAATGAAAATCTATTGCTCTGCCTCCTGTCACCTACTTTAAACATTATTTCTTGTTGAAATATATTTTTTTCTCTTTGAAATACTGCACGTTATCAATTTTAAATATTTAATGTAGATTTGAAGTGGCAGCATGTTATTAATATGTGATATGTTTGATGTTTAAAATATATACAGGGTTGAACTGGATGGAATGGAAAGCCTAGACTGTTAATTGTGTGCTTTCTGTAGGTGACCTGAAGCACATCACTAAACTGAAGCCGTGGGGTTTGCTGGATGTTCTAATGGATAAATACGAGTGGCCTCGCGAGGAGGCCGAGACCTTCGCTGATTTCCTGCTTCCTATGTTGGATCTCCTGCCAGAGAAAAGAGCCACTGCTGCCGAGTGTCTGCGACACCCTTGGCTTGCCCTCTAGTGGCTCCTTGACGTCACTGCACATACTTCAGGCAATCTCCATAAACTCAAGAGACTGCAACAGATCACTTTCCAGTTTTAGAGCATATCGGCATAGTTATTTTTCTTCGGTTAATCTGAGTGATTGCTTTTGCTTGGTTCGCCAGAAGATTAGTAAATCTGTCTTTTTTTTTTCTCTAGCTGTTTTCTTCTCTTTTTCAGTGTGGAGAGGTTTTGTGTGAGGATCACACCTGCTGTGATCTTTCTATCTTTCCTCTTATTTTGGCAAAGGATTAAATGTAGACCTAGGAAATGCCTGTTTAGGTACCTGGGGTATTTTCAGAAGTCATAATATATTAAGATGGGTGAGGGGGGGGGGGTATTTTCTTTTGCAGTACTAACCAGAGATGCAGTCCACTTCTCCAGAGTGCTGACAGCTTGGACTGCAGTGCGACGCACAAGAGATCATTTTGTTACCTGTGGGACAAAAAAGGTGGTTTCTGGAAAGGGAATTGTTTGGTTTACCTTTTTGACTGTAGAGTATAAGTATAAATTAAGATGTCCTGTTCTACGTCAAGACTCGGCACAACTCTGTGTTTCTCTCTCAACTATACAAGTGTCTTTTTTTGTGTGTGTTTATTAGTTCAGTAGGTTTTGATCTTGTCTGTCTCAGATTAGATTTTTAAGAGTTGAAGTCTTCGCACTCATGGTCGATTCAATTTGTGTTCAAGAAGCTTCCACACAAAGTGAGTAATTGTTAATGGCCACCAAAAGTTATATTTGTGGGGAAAAAAGAAGAAACATTTGTCTGAGTGTGTGTGTTGTACGTATGTGTTTGTGTGCGTGCATGTGCATGCGTGTGTGTCTGTATATATGTGTACCAAAGAGTTTGCCTTGATCTGTATATTACAGCCATGTACAGTTTTTAAAAGAAAATCCTACTATTGCGTCTAAGCTAAGGTTATTTAGCTGGATAGAAGTGTTTTAATAAAGCATTTGGAAGACGGGTGCACCTGTTGATCTCGCTGTTCTCAAAAAAAAAATGTTTTAATGGAGGTGATGTGAAAGCTATTAAAAGCAGGTTACCTTTCACTGTAATTCACACCAACCTTTTGGATAGATATTTATTGTGCAAATTAATAAAAAACGAGAAAAAGGAAGAGTTCTGGAAAACAAATGCAAACGCTTGATTTCATTTCATGGTAGAGTATTTAATACATCATATAAATGCCCAGGAATTTTTAGTCTGGGGGTTAAGATTAAAAAAGTTACAATTGTACTTTTTAGACTATTTTACTCGATAACCTTTTCATTCTGCTCTCTGAAGACAGAATGTTTTTTTGTGTGTGTGATTAAATTTACAGCCATAGCGAAAATTAAAGGTGCACTTTGTAACTTTTGATGATTTAGCGTTTAATAATCAAAACTGCACACGTCTTGCGGAAGAATTTTGAAGCCGGAGCTACTTCTGTCCGTTTAGGCCGAGTCATGAAGATACTGGGCTAATCCGCAGCGAGGGCAGTTCCATCAGGTTTCAAATATTTCCAGTATAAACACTCATTATAGGTGTACCGTAAAAACACAGTTTGTAAGATTGATTCATGATGTATTTGCTCATATATATTTTGTAAGTTTAGAAAGAACAAAAAATAGTTTTAGAACTTCCCCTTTTAGAGTTATAAAAACATTATAAAAAATATATATTTTAACAATCAGACAAACTTCTATAACTTATTTCACTTTTCTTTCTCTTCTGCAATAATCTGCGAAGTGTCTCCTTTAAAAAGAGACTGAACATTATATCCGTGGTCCAAAGTATTTAAGATTTATAACAATTTAAAGTGGAAACTTAATTTTGAGCTCTGTCTCATAAACAGGACCGAGAAGTTATGTGTGTACATATATTTGAATCTAACTGAAACGGTTTCTCTTCAGGTTTATACCATTTTATTACAGTATTTTGTTTCGCTTAAGTACAAATGTCCAGTTCCATGTCCACTGCAGTTGGGTTTAGGTTTCATCTACAAACAAATGGAAACATAATCATCGATAAAATTGTGCGTTTTGTATTGTATTTCTACAGGCTGCATCCTAAATACAGTCAAGAGTAAACATACTTTAATTCTATATATTAAGATGTTAAGTATATTATATAATAATGTGGCAATGTACCCATTACTTCTCTCACCTCATGCATTGTTTGCTCCTTCCACCTCGAAGTCGTCTGGTAGCAGACTGTCTTGCCGGTTGCCTAGAGTGAAAGCAAGCAGTGCCAGCAACCCAGAGTCCAAGATGCTGATAATACCTAGAATATAAGCCCAGCGAACAGTGCAGTTTCCCAGCGTGTACTTGCCTGTCCGGTCGCCACACATTCGCTTTACCTCCGGAGCATCCCATCCATCCGGATAAATCATACAACCCATCACCATCAACACAGCTACAACATTAAGTGCAAATGTTAGAAAATTCTCCCCTTATAGGCCTACTTTTCATAGAAACATCCCATTCATTGTGTTTCGATTAGTTAAAGTAGACTTAAAATGACATGGTTAGGCTATATGTGTATATAAAGTGACAAGCAGGTGAGGTAATGATTACAGAATTTTAATTTCTGGATGAACTGTCCATTTAAGACCGTACAAGTCATTGAATGGGCTTTGCATCTATCCCTCAGCCTTCATTCACCAAAAAACATAATAAATATGCCGTCTACCCATTATTATTATCATCTTTTTTTTGTTTAACGCATTTTTGTTTTATTCTTTCTTATTAGCAAGTAGAATTAGCCCACCTGAAGCTGTTTGCATCCATGCACATATCTTGTACACGCTTGCAGAGTTGCAGAAGAAGAAAAGACCCAAGCACACAATGGTGCCTACGATAAGAAGCATTGAGGTGCCTACAAAAAACAAAGCAGTCCTGAAAGCCCCAGAGGGGATTGAGGCAAAATCAAACACGCTTCCTTTACAGACCAATTCAGAGGTGATGGGGTTGCCAATACAGTAGTGAAAAAGTCCAAAGTATCCAGCCTGCGGTGTGTTAACACTGTCCCCAATCCAATAGGGCTGAATGAAGACCACGACTGTAATGATGGCGAAGAATATGGTGAAAACAGCCCACATGACGCCGATGGCTCTGGCGTTTCTCACATAATTGGTGTGGTAGATTTTGGCCGCCTCTTGGGCTGGAAGCATCTTCTCATTCGCCATTATTAGATTGATTTACGTTTATCTAGCCAGGTTAGAAATCTGTCGATATTTTTCGAGAATAAATCCAGACCAGATGAGAATTGAATTCAGAGTCCAGTACCCTTGACTGCTACTATCGCCAGCAAAATAGTGTCAGAAACAATGTTGTTGCCAACAGAAGTGTCAGTTTTTAAATTATTAATGGTAAATTCAGTCGAGGAATAAGGTGACGACAATAACCTGTTCCTTTAGATGCTGGAATTCGATACGTTTGTTACTTCACTGTAAAAGAATAGCTATTGTGTCATAGGCCCAACATGAAGACTGCAGTCAACATCCCTTGCCAAATAAACACAACACAACTTTGTTTATCATACCAAAGCACAGTTCTACTCAGAAAATGTCTTTTTTTAATGCGGAAATTATGTAGTCAGTTTTCTCAGCGTCTATGAAGGTTTGAGTGCTTTTATTGATATCTCTGTGTTAAGTGGCCCTTGGTTATTATCAATGTGGAAAATTGACTTTTAAAAGGAAGATAACATTTCTTTCGATTTTTTTTTGGTTGCTAACTCTTTTTTTTAAGTTTTAGTTTAAATAAAAAAATAACAACAATGTCTACCAGGAAACGAAAGAGAGACGGAGACTCATTGCTAATCAATAAACAATTAATGTATCTCTGTAAGGAATTTGTTGCGCAGAAGGGAATTGTTCAGACTAACACAGTCAACAACAAAGACTGCACTCTGATGTTTGTGTTTCTCTCAGGCGTGATGTGAAGCCTTTTCTTTGTAGGTCAAAAACTAGAAAAATATCAAAGGCGCTTCGAGTCTGATATGTAAACAGAACCCCTGAGCATTGCACAATGCTGCAATAACAATGCAACATCTGTCTAGCAGCAATATATTTAATAGTTCACAAAAAGATCTTAAATTGAGGACCTTGTTATCTTGTAAGCTTTAGCCTGAATTATGCAACAAAATCTTTCATGATGTTCAAGCCACATTTTATTACATTGTTCCTTGATGAATTTCTTCCATTTCGGGCCACTGTAAAGTATAAGCATCTGTCTGTTATTGCTCTGTGATGATATTTTTCAAATACAGTTCACGAATGTCATGTTTGTATCAAAAAGAAAACAAGCCACATGCCATTTCTGCTGCTTGGGTGTCCACCCGAAGGCTTTTGCTGCCTCTCTGTTATTGTGAAGAGTTTATTACTATTAGAAATTACAGTAATCCCTCGTTTATTGCGGTTAAAGTGGACCGGAACCCCCCGCGATAGGTGAAAATCCATGAAGTAGGATCAGCCAATCAGCTCAAGGGAAACATCCACTCGTGCTCTCATTCGTCAATCTCGCGCTGGGAACCAATCATGTGTCTTGTCTGAGTGCCGTGGGTGTGTACAAAGCCTCTGAGAGAGTTTCTCTCTTTGTCTGGCATCCTGAGAAACCGTTTCTCTCGCGTGTCACAACAAAACAACGCTGCTTTCCTCAATACAGCTGCCGATATGGCGATATTTTTGAACTTTTATTTTTCGATCAATATTTTAGAAAAATCCTGCGATGCACTGAGGCCGTGAAACTTGAACCGCGAAGTGGCGAGGGATTACTGTAGTACATAAAATAACTAATTTTGGGTCATACGATTTTCATATTCACATTCATATTCATTTACTTGCTTCAAAGTAAATCAAACACCAACTTTTCTTCATCGTAGCTTTTAAGGTTTTACTTTTTTTGTTACACACATGCGATAACTTCGGATGTGCTAACAAGAAGTTGATATGTACGACTTCAACAGCTGTATGATGTTTGTACTATATGATCTTTATACTATTACAAATTATTAGCAGCTTGCTTAAAATTCACACATATCAGAATTCACATTAGTTAGTGTTTAATTTATTTATGCAATAAATTTAACTTATGCAAAATGAGAAAATCACTTCTCTGTGTAATGTCAACCACACTACTCATAAATCCAGTGTCGGCATTCTCCAAACAGAACCACTCCAGAGAGGAGGTGCAAATGTAATTCGGGCTTAATGGAGTGGCTATACTATTCAACCACACCCTAACCCCACCCACAACTCTATCCCTCCACCCAATTAGACATCCAGAGAGGAGGCAAGAGGTGCTCACTGCAGAGTAAAATGACATCCAACTCCTCCTCTCTGGATGTCTAATTGGGTAGGAATAGTCTGGTTCTACCTCTCTGGACATCTAATGGGGTTAGGGTAGGATCAGGGTGTGGTTGGATATTCTAGCTCCACCTATTAGGCCCAAATTACATTCGCTCCTCCTACCTCAATGGACGTCTAGTGAGGGAGGAGCTAGACTTCTGCAGTGAGCAACTTCTCAGAGGAGGAGCTGGACGTCATTGGACTCTGTGAGCAATACTTATGACTTGATGCTGCCTTCAGGTGTTATCAGAAATGTCCTACTTCCAACTGCTGAAGTCGTGATTATGGGCTCATTAGTATTTAGTATTTAGTATCTCTAGTATTTAATTCTAATAGCGCGTGAAGGCAGCATTAAAATATTTTGATTCGCCCCATTACAAATCACGAATAAGCCACTTCAAATGTTCCTGTTCAGTAAGTAACATGCCTAACTACACAGGTAAGATATTGGATGGTTCAGGCTACTTTTTGTAGGCCCATCATTTACCAAGGTTGTTTGCAGTGAAGAGCTTGACCACCAGGTGGCTACCTCTCATCAGAACACATTGTGTGCCCTATAAATAAAATCACACAGCAGCAGCAGCGGTTAATATGCCAGATGAGTTTTCTCCATGCACACATCATCATCATAACACACCAGCAGAGAATTCAATGAGGATGTGTGTTCACAGCAGGCAAAATCAACTTCCACTATACTTTAATTGTTCTGAAATATAATGATGTTTTGTTGGGTATGATTTTGTGCTTCACAGGCCTGAACTAAAACTTGCATGTAAATCAGCCAGTCTATACTTTGGTGCTGTAAATGTTGCAGTGGTGCGTCGTATAAAATGTCGCGGTTTTACGGCGCCACACCTTAAAGTGACGCATTTTCACGCAGGTGGATTTGCATTTTTATCTACATAGTCCTTTGAATTATTGTGTCGTTTATTGCCAATCCCGTTGTGTGAAGTAAACGATGGAATATATTACACAGCAGTGGCTGTTGAGGAAGGCTATTTGATGAATCGGATCCCTGGACTTTACGTCGTTTTTTATATGCAACATGATTGATCTTGTTTACTTTTACACGCTCCTTCCGCTTGTCTTTGTCTTAACACACACTCACACACACACACACACACACACACACACACACACACACACACACACACACACACACACACACACACACACACACACACACACACACACACACACGCACACACACACACACACACACACACACACACACACACACACACACACACGCACGGAATATGGAATATTTGATTAGTGTTTGAGAATACTGGATAATGAATGAGGAATGTCCCAACATGTCTGCCATCTGGCATGTTATTTATTACTTTTTATGCTCAATGTGTGGGGTGTTGAATGGAAATAAAGAAACAATGCATTCCGAGATAAGCATTTAAATCAGCTCTAATGTCTTTTAATTACATTTATGGTTTACTAATCAACAACAGGTAAACTAATAGACCTAAATCTGAATTATAGGGCTATGTATAGCCATACATTAAACAGAGTTGGTACTCATTTCTTTGAGTTTCAGTGGGAATGAAACTCTTACTTTAGCTTTCCTGTAGCTCAAATGGTGGAGCGTGACATTTGTAGCACCAAGGTCATTGGTTCGACTTCCAGGGAAAGCAACTGATTAGAATGTCAATGTGTATTTTGAATGCAGTGTAATTCGCTTTGGATAAAAGTGTCTGTCAAATGCATAAATGTAAAAAAAAAAGTAAAATCGTGCATAATTTAGATGTATAGTCCCTAGTCTAATTGTTTTATTGATGCATTATCACCATGTAAGAACACACCTGGAACCACTGAAAGCTGTTTTTTATTATTCTTGTTAAACCTGTTTAACTAAACCTAAGTCTATTAACAGTTGTTTTTGTTAATTGAAATAAAGGTTAAAATATTAGAGGGAAAACATGTAGTTAAAAGGTTTGGTAACTAACTGAAATAAAGTCATTTCAATGACTAAACTTTAAATACTGCTCATTATTAAAACTAATACTGAAATAAAAATAAAGTAAAATAGAAATAAATGATAAAACCTGAACTAAAATTGTATGATGCCGAAAAAATAAAAACTAATTAAAAAAATATTGATAAGTACTAAATTTACAATAGAAGGCCGATGTTTAGCAAAAGCACTTCTGACTTTAGTGAGGGCTGTTAATCATGTTGGAATATGAAGTGACCAAGCTCAGTGACAGCACTAATGCAAAAACAAACTAACAAGAACAACACAAAAAAACTTGAGGCCAGTGACTCTTACTGAATTTAAGATCATCTTTGACTGCAATCGTTATTTCATTTTACACTAACCTTTGTAGCAACGAAAAAGTTGTATTGGTTTCTGATTGGGACTGTAACAATGCCTTGTGTCATGTTTGACACATGGTAAACATAATTAGTTTTTACCAGTAAAATTGAGATTGCCCTTTGCTCGCTTATTGTGAAATTGACCTGTGTACATCTATCCCAGTTAGGCAATGTATACTTCATATAGTTACAAATCCTTGGGTTTCTTATTGTAATGTACTTGTAAAACCAGTCACATTTACAGACTTCATTAGTTTGAGCATATTCAGTCTGTTCTGTTAACTTCAAAGTTTTAAGATTTCGAGTCCCAGTGGATATACAGTGACCCAAAACGCATTTGGAGACATAGGTCACCCTTAAATATCAAACCAAATTGTATCTGCTAGCAAATTAAATGAAATATAACTTTTCTTAGCCATTTTAGGATCATGTTTAATATCATGAGTGTTTAAATACATGTATAATATTTTACTTTATGAACTATACATCTATTTTTGTATAATTTAAAATGTGAAATGTTTTGTTTGAAATTTAGATTGTTATATTTGGAAATAAATACAACTTGGTACGATATTTTATTATATACTGTAATGCAGTAACATTAATACATTCTTAAGTGTTGTTTAAATGTCCAAAATACTTTTGCAACCACAGTTTTTACAATTTAAGTGCCTCCTCCTTACTCAGAAGTCGCCAAAAAGAAAGAAAAACACAACCAATTTTTTTGTGGCTTTTTTGTCCCCTTGCTTTTGATCATATCAAAGGCTGCAACAGTGACTTTTTTTCAAAGGAATTTATTCCTCACTCAGATCAACGGTCTGTTGCCTCTCATCATCTGCTCTGACCTCTGACCCTTGTTTCAGCTCTCTGTGGTGTGATTGCAGCATTGTAACCTCAAAGCCGTGCCCAGCGCCAGACATTTCTCTCACCTTGCAGGTGAGTGGCCTCTCTTCATCAAACCCACACCAGGAAATTCAGAAATCTTTGCTCTGTACATTTTCAAGATGATACATTTCTCTTGCTTGGAGGGAACAGGGGGTCAAGGTTTGCCTGGTTAGCAGGACTTGGGGTGTGCTCACACTGTTTGGTTTCCTTGGTTATTTTGGTCTGGAACAAAAAATAACATTATAAACTCCTGGTTCGCTTAGCATTCATACTGTTTTTTTTAAAACCTAGAGACAAAACAAAGTATTTTTATGATATATGTTTATACACAGAACTTACCAAACATCCAAAAAACAATGCTGTGCACTGGGCTGAATCTGTATGTGCATACATATGATATTTTGGCCAGGAACTTACAAAGAGCTTATAAAATGTGTAAAGGAGTCAAAACAGTGGCGTATATACCTCAGTTGCGCATAGACAAAGTTTTGATGCCTGTACTAAACTGTAACGGGCAAAATCACAACTATGAGGAGAAAAAACTGGTATGCTAGAGCATTCTGTGCTTTTTAGCGTTGCAACGTGTGACATCACATCATATTTTTTTTTATTTGTTTAGATGTCTTTGGTCAATGCGTTCATATTCACCAGAGTTCATTTGGAGACTCATCTTTTTTAGGGGTCTCAGCCCGCTTGTTTGGTGCGCACCAAGATTCGGTTGGCAGTGTTTCAGAGCTCCACACCAGAGTGTTAACATCTTTTGTTAATAGTAGATACCCAAACAGAAGCAGCTGCCTATTCTGACCTGTTTTTTGCAAACATTTTGAAATGCAAAATGAATCTCTAACATTCCACAAATGTTTATTACGCCATAGGTTCATTCATTCATTTTTTTTTGCCTCTCTTAATTTTTTTGCTTAATAGAGATAATGAGAGAAGTTAATGGCGTTTGTTTCTTCCATTTCATGTGTAAGCACTCCTTTTGTGTTTGCTAATGGCTTTGTTTGAGTTTGGGCTTGCGCCTGGACGTCCCTCACCTCCTCTACAGAAGGTCATTGGGAAGCAGCAGCCCATCCTTTTCATGGAGAATTGTTTGTGTGTTGAATGGAGCAATTTAGCATAATTGCTGATGGGTATTAAGTGGAGGTCTTTGTCTTGGCAGTGCAGAGCACTGCTATCATTAATGTAAACGGTCATTATCATATGCTGCATGCTCTTCACCTGCTTTGCTGCCCTTTGCCATACTGGAACCACTGTCGCATAAATGTAATACCATATTTTTTATTACTCATACCACTCACAGCCATGCAGACACACCATGACCCTGTTAAGAAGAGTATACTGTCAAATGTTGCTCTGGAGAGCAGCATTCTCTTCTGAATTTATAAATAAATGTGTATTTTTATACATGTACATTATTAATTGGAGAATCAGGTAATTGTGTCTCTTCACAGTTAGTTGAGGGTTAGTATATGTGTTCGGACTGAAGTGATTGAGTAGTTATAATTGGTCACAATTGGTCATTAAGCTGTTTGTAAGGCTTCCAAAGAAGACCGTACTGTAAAAATAACCAGCAAGATCCATCTGTGTGTGGTGAGTGACAGTCATCAACATATCAGTCCACGAATGCCACTGACCTAAGACAAATCCAAAAGTTACAGAAGCAGCACAGAAAATATTTAACATACGGGTATGCTGTGTCACATCAAGAGATAAATTGAGGCATTTGACTATTTGGTAACATTATTTGACATTTGGTAAAAATATGACATGGTTTTACTTGCTTCAACCACTGTTATTTATAAATTGTAAGCCCCTTTTAATAAGTCTATGGTAAATTATAAATACATATAAATATGTACTAAATGCACAATTCTTTTCCTAAGTCTTATTTTGCAAAATATTATTCATGTTTTCATAAAACAGCCAAAAAAGATAATATTTTATCTTACTAATTGAGCCATTTATCTGAAGGACCTAGCATGCTTTACCCAAAAGATACCATGTAAGCAAAAATGCTTTTCATGTTTAATCGTTAGCCAAAAGAAAATACTTTATATCTTTGCAATTCATCAGCATGCACTACCGTCGATAGTTCAGAAGTCTCCTATGGTACTCTTCTGCATCAATTTGAAAAAAAATACAGTAAAAACAGAAATGTTGTGAAACAATTTAAAATAAGTCTTTTCTATTTGAATATATTTTATGATGTAATTTAATCCTGAAAAGGCAAAGCAGAATTTTCAGCATCTTTACTCAAGTCTTCACTGTCATATGATCCTTTCATATGAAATCCCACTAATAAGCTGATTTGGTTTAAAAAAAAAAACATGACTTGTAACATTGAAGACTGTTCTGCTGATTAATATTTTTTGTGAAAAAGATTAATTTTTTCAGGAGTTGTGATGAATAGATAGTGAAAAAGAACAACATTTAACCGAAATAGCCATTTTTTTATTCCATCCTTGCTGAATAAAATCATACAAAATCTTTTTAAATGGTAGTGAATGTTTAGATTGGGAAGAATCGAATAAATTTCACCTGACATGCAGAAAATTCCAGTCCTTGTAATTTTTCTTATGTGCATCGGCTGTATATGATAGGCCATTTATATGTTACATTTATATGGGTTTGCTAGATTTACGAGGTAATACATTTTACCACACTCTATTTGTTTTAGTTATCTGCATGGGTATTTGATAAGGGGAGACTTTTAACTCTGTTACATCCTTTACAATGACACTCATGATATTATTTTGAACTCTTTGCCACACCAGAGGGCATCTTTGCACTGTCCACATTAAGAGTAATGTGCGGGTTTGTTTAACGTGAGTTATTATCGACTGCAATGCAACAGTAGAAAAACTTTTCTTTAAAACAATATTCTGCATGAATCTTTACCCCTGCTGAAAAACCCATGTATTCTTCATTGTGTGGACCTCAGATTAAGAGACGTGTTTGGTTCGGATATTGATGTCAAGATGAGTTGTTATTTAGTGATCAATTCCCTGTAGGGCATTTTATTATTTGTGCCCTGTCAGCAGAGCAGTAAAGTCAGAAAATGAGTAATGTCTGTGATGGCATCGATCAAGCTGGAGAACGGACAAGAATCATACACAGTTTCACCTCCCATAATAAGAGCAGGGAAACGGTACTTTCATCTTCTGATTCATCAATCATATTCTGCTAAGGCCTGTTATAGACCTGACCTGCTACTCAGTTGCCATTGATCACTGTTGTGAGTTTCCTTAGGGGGGGGTAAAGCGAAGGATCTGGCAATGACTGATGCAGTTTAACCGATTTCAATTCTTTAGGTTGCAGTAAAGATGATACAGTCAGTGAACTAGACAAATCCCTTTTTTATCTTCCCTACTGGAGTTTTTGGAGCTGCTCAACCTCCCCGAGGTTATAAAAACCCTCCACTCGATTGGATGGAAGCGGATCTGAAGTTAGTAGAGCTTTGTGAGTAACTCTTTTGTTCACACCTTTGTGAGACGTATGGGTACACATACACACACACACATTTATAGTTTCCTCTAACGATGTCCCTAGGCACGTGAATGGATGTATAGTGATGTTTGCTTGTATGCAGTGAGATCATAAAAATATATGTGGATATGGCCCAGTACTGTGCGTCTGAGGTTTTAATGATCTTGTGCTCTTGATATTAGATCTCATCCTCATCCACACTGTCATCAAGGCTTGAGTGATATGTGCATATATTTTATCTGACCTTTAAATCTATTTTAAGAAAAGTGTAATTCATCCCTCAAAAGGAACAGTGTTTGCTGATTTGATGCATCTCACAGTATTACCAATAGCTACAGTTAATGTTTTCATTCTAGATGTTCATAAACATAGTTTAGTGATATGTACGAGAGACAAGGTCACAAGCAAACTATTTTTTGTCAGGTTTGTGTTTTAAACTTTCAAAAGTACTTTTTCCACTAGTTTCCACAAGAATTAGTCTCTTGAGCATCACATTAGCATATTAGAATGATTTCTGAAGGATCCTGTGACACTGAAGACTGGAGTAAAATTCAGCTTTGCCATCATAGGAATATATTACATTTTAAAATATGTTAAAATAGAAAAGTTATTTTAAATTGTAAAAATATTTCAAAATACTACTGCATTTTTGATCAAACAAATGCAGCCTTAGAGAGCACACAATTTTTCCATGCAGTATTGATATAGCAGCAAGTCATATAAATAAATCCGTCATACAAATTTTAAACTATGTGTTACAACCATCCCTTGTTTCCTCTATTTATGTGTTTTGGTTATTTATCTGACTTTAAAAATCCCTATACTGCTTTGATAAGATACTCCTCCAGCCTCTCTCACTGAATGATCAATCCCCCATTGGCCTTAAACTCAATACAATTTACAAGATTATTTTGTTGTTCCACACACGACTCTCTAAAATTCATAATCTAAAAGTGATCCAAAAAAAATCTCCCTTTGTAAATCAATAACAAAATATTGTCTTTTAAATTGCTTCGTATTCCTTTCATAAATCTTTTTTTTAAAGTATTTTTTGGGAAGAAGCTGTCGCTGTGTTTACATCAAACCACATTAGCATCGGTTGGTATCCAAGAGTAACAGGATTAGCATCCCCTGTTGTATGTGGTATAATTCCTCTATCACAGCAGATTAGTGCGTTGATGACAGCAGCAGGTTTGTAGAGGAGTTAGGAATTAAATGTCTTAACAGTTGTGCTTTTTGTAATTCCAAAACATAAAAATACAAAACATTAGAATGCAAAAGAGAATGTGAAACATTGCTGATTTAATGCTGATTAGAAAGTTTGGAAAAAACCCACAGTTTGCGTAAGGCGCAGTGTGTGTTTATAGTGTTGGAACCGTCTGTGGTGGTTGGGTGTTTGTTTACGTGAGGGAACATCTGACATTTCTGCGTAGGAGTTCACACAAGGCTTTTGAGGAAACCGGTAATTTTTTAAAGCGTCCAACTCGCCTTCCTATTTCCTGCCATTGCCCTTTTTCGGAGCAAATGACATATCTGCTGTAAAATGTCAGCTGGCAATGAATGAGAAACAAGTAATGATTTTGTGAATGTCTGATTGTGTGTGTTTTGCACCTCATGGATCCAACAACTGTTCCTTGCAACATTAAGTGTTGAAAATAATTCTTCTTGGTTGCTTGCAATCTCACTAACATTTAACTTTAGAGTTAAAAAGTTATTATTTGTGTTAAAATATTTGTGACATGTCCATTTATATTTGAACATTTTTTAAATCTTTGATGTCTTCTTTATTCAATATTTTATTGCTTTTACATCAATAATGTATTTAACAGTGAAAAGACACCAGGACTGAGGTCGAAAGCTGTTTTAAATACATCTGTCTAACAACAGCTGTATAGGGTTTATGTATTCTTTTAGGAATGAAGAAGATTCCACTGGAAGGCAGACCGCGCATAGGTTACACACTCTATTAGGGGTCCTGGGAGCCAATTTAGAGGCAAAGGGGAACCCACCTCCATAGGAATAAACAGCCAGGAAGTATCTCTAGTGTAAAACTACAAACCTGACTCTTGATTTCTCTCATTCCAGATAGGGGTGCACCAAAACTTAGAATCAGAATCCATAAGTGAGCTTTAATCACTCATTCTGTGTGCAAACACACAAGGACTTTGTTGAGGATATGTACCAATTTGTGCATTATGTATTATATGCACTGCTGTATATTCAAATTTGTATATGTATTTACACTAATTATTGTCCCTCTCTCAAATACTGAGAATGAATTATAAAAGCAGGTGTTAATTGCTGTGTTAGCTGTTTAAGCTGGAGATAGCATGGGGGAAAAGCTGTTTTTGGGTCTAGATGTTCTAGTCCACCGAGATCTGTAACGTCTGCCCGACGGCAGAAGTGCAAACAGATTGTGACCAGAGTGAGAGGGGTCTGTGATCATGATGTTACATGTCCATCTCCTCACTCTGGAATTGTACAAGTCCTGAAGGTTGGGCAGGTACACACCAATTATCCTTTCAGCTGTCCTAACAGTCTGTTGCAGTCTTCTTATGTTTGATTTGCTAGCTGAGCCAAACCAGACAGTTATAGAAGTGCAGAGAACCAACTCGATAATAGCTGAGTAAAACTGTGTCATCTGTGCCTGTGGCAGGTTGAACTTTTTCAGTTGATGAAGGAAGAACAAGTACTGGGTCTTTTTCACAATGGAGTCAATTGTCCCACTTCAGTTCCTGGAACCTGAATGACTCCACTGCTGCCACAGTGCTGTTCATAATGCTGAGTGGGGGGAGTGCACGAGGGGTTTCTCCTAAAGTCCATAGTCATCTCCACAAGTGATCAGGCAATTAGAAACGGCAGTATTTTACGATGCTTTAAAACAAGATTTTATGTAAAGCACTTTGAATTACCATTGTGTGTGAAATGTGCTAGACAAGTAAACTTTCCTTGCCTAAAATGCAGTTCATGGTGTTATGCTTTTTTATGTCCTTCCTTAGTGTATCTCCCTCCAATTAAAAATATATGAAAAGCAAAGGTGTAGCACTATGTCATTGTCATACACATACATCTCTTTATATTGCACCTAACACTTAATGAGCACTCAGCGCTCTTTGAGCTGGCTGGTAATAATTAACATCTCCTCTTTTGTGCATGCATATGGTTGGTCTCTGATTAGCGAGTTCATGAATATGTATATGTACTCTGAGAGAAGAGGTTGAAATTGGGTCATAATGGCGTGCTATTCTTTTCCGGTGCTATGAGTGAAGCGTAGCTGCACACTCTGACAACTTAAACCAGTGTTTTTCAACCTTTTTTGAGCCATGGTACATTTTTCCATTGAAAAAAAAATCACAAGGCACACCACCAACCGAAAATGTTACAAAATTAAACTCTAGCCTATATTAACAATATATATGTAGTCATTCTTATCAAAGTGTCTTGAATGGGAATCAAATAATCAAAGAAAAAAGTATTTTATGATTAATTAGTCTTCAAAAAATGTTTTTTACACCAATTAGTTAATTAATAAGAAATTAATAATTTTCCACGGCACACCTTACGATCTCTCACGGCACAATAGTGTTGAAAAACACTGCATTAAACCATCTTAATACCTTGAACCTCTCTGACCAAAGAACACTGTGTTCTACAGAAGGCTTGTCGAAACTCCACAGAATCCTTCAGACTTAAAAATGACTACAAGCATCTTAATATCACTGGATACAAGATTTTTCCATTTTTATGTGATCCACCCTCTCGACTGACAGTATGGAGTGGATTTCATTATGTGCTAGTGACTAATGTAAACACCTCTGACTGGGCATTGCGTTCATGTGTTCAACATGACAGTAATTGGTTATAATACTCAAGGCTACAAAAAGAATCTTGTAAAAAGAAACATTTGATGCTTCGAGATTAAACGTCTAAGTAGAATGCTTTTCCTGATTAGTTCATCACAGCACTTAAATTTTTCGATTAATCAAACAGCTCTAATGTATCTTTATGTATTGAATTGACAGAAATTAGAGAAATTGTTTGGTGAAAAAACCTAATGTATGCATGATCTTCTGAAAAATGTAAGAAACTGGCTTGAAGATTGCAGACTGCAGAAGAACTTCTAAGTGGTTCAGTGTTGCTTGGATTCTAACCATAATGTTTGTTTAGGTTTTCCAAGTACAAAGGGCAATCATATCTGAGCCCAGATATTATTTTGACAGCCCTCTCTTTTTCAGTTTCACTGCTTTGACATGTTCTTTTGTTATCAAAGGTCATTTTCAAAAGTTTTCTTATGGAGAACTGTTAAAAAGAGATTGCTCCTACAAATGTGGGGAGGTTCAAGATAGAGTTCAAGAAACCATTTTTGTGCTATGCTGGGACTTAACATGAATAGATAAATTGTAATAAATCTGTGGTCACCCTAATATCAAAAGTACAGCCACTGCTCTATTTCGTCCGAATAAAATTGCAACGTTCTTAGTCCAACCCCCTTAGCTATCTTTACCTGGATGACGACGCAAGATGGCGGCGGCCTGAATGACCTGAAGTCTCCTGTGGCGATTTGTAGTTTTAAAAGCAACAAAAAGTTTTATTGTCGGTATTCTACTATGATCACATTTCCTGGATAATGCAATGGAAAGTATCCTCGACAAATTGTGACAGTCTTTGAGACGCTGCAGGAAAAACAGTACCTCGAAAGTATGGTTTAAAAACCTGAAATGGATTAACGGAATTGGAGCCTCCCGCTTTGTATATACCAACACCTAAAATGTCCCGGAAATTGTGTTTTAAACTTTAAAAAAAAGAGGAGTCGTGAGTACAATTCGACTTGACTGTCACATTCTGATTTTAAAAATATATATTTTCTATACTACTATTTTGACAATTTGAACTGTTTTTTTTGTGTGTGTGTTTTTTGCGGCTGATTATTTGTTGGTTAGATCAGTGATTGTGTTTTGGACTGAACTCATTTTGTTTCTTTTTGTTGATGGACAGTTTTGAACTGATTTTTTTTTTTTTTCTGTTTTCCTTTCTAAACAAATATCAATTTGGAGACACTTGAATTGCTGACTTTTGAAACATATTTGAGTGAAATTCTATATTTGTGATCTGCTGTGTTGATTGTGTTTTAGTAAGAGTGATTATTATAGATATCATTGCATTGATTGCTGGTGCATTATTCTCATCTCATTAATGATGTTTTTTTCTGAAAGACAAAGTAGATGAGACAAGATGTTTGATTGCTTTATTTACTTAAAAATTAAACTAATAACAGAAATCCTGTCTGGCACCCTTAGCATTAAACCCCCCCCCCCCCCCCCCCCCCCCCCCCCCCCCCCAAAAACAAGAGTGTGAGACGTTACAAGGCGTGCTTTTGTTTATATCACAGATTTAAATTTAAATGTATAATTCAATTTTGAGATTAAACATTTTTACTTATGTTTGCTATTTTATTGCCCGAAGGCAGAACAAGTGAACATTTCCATCTGTCTGTTATACTAATAAGTTGTTTAAATATTGTGTTATTTTTCCAAAACTTGTCTGCGCACTTGGAAAATGATCATCGAGTCGCATTTAAGATTTGCTGACACATTTGGGTATATTATTACGTGCTAATTTAATTCAATTCACCCAATTTATTAAATTATCTCTATTTTCCACAGAAGGATTCGTCTCGTATACAGGTTTGGAACGACATAAGGGTGAGGAAATGATGACAGAATTGGCGTTTTTGGGTGATCTATCCTTGTAAGTGATCTTCTTTTGACCATGTTGTGCTCATGGATTTATTTTATCTGGAAGTGAGCGTTGATGGAAAAATGACTATACATAAAAGCCGACAGTCCTCCTGTCACAGAGCATAATATCTGACCCCCAAACCTACCTGTTACAATGGCATGTGTCACCATATCTGTTGTCTGTGATAGAAATAGCTTTTTTTATATATATATTGATCTATTTTAGATCCCTACACAGGGTGACAGCCGGACAATAAATGATCTGTACAAAGCCATCTAAAAGCTTTTACAGACTGTTCTGTTCTTTAACACTTACTTTACAGGTTCAAACATAAGTTACATTGCAGTTTGAGGACTTTTCGTGAAACTTCAAGTTTCTAGTTAAAAATAAAAAATCTTAAGCTGTTTAATGTTGTGTTGTTTCTGAAACATTGAATTCATTGCTTTCTTCATAGGTCTGTCTCTCTAAATTGAAATTATATTTTTCAAAAGCTTTAGAGAAGAAATAACACTCATTTCTAACAGCAAAGTTCTATTTGACTACCGACAAATAACCTGTTGTGTATCCATTGAGTCAGTGGTGACAGAACGCACATCATTGTACTGAAGCAACATGTGGCCAAACCCGGAAGGAATCCAGAGAGGGAATCATCTGTGCAGGGGAGATGGACTGCGTTCATACAGCTGCTTTCACCAGCTTGTGGCAAAACAACAGGCAGATGAACTGAAAACAAAATACTTAAGCAGCTTGTGTTATATGGGGAATGATCCGCCATTATCGGCTGAAATCACACTTAAATAAAAAAATCTGCAGGCTATTTTAAATATAAGAATTCTCACTGAGCTGCTGCTGAGAAAACAACAGACAATTTTGTATGTAAAGTACAGTGTTCTTTCATTTTGTTTTGTCCTTGAACTGTTTACTCGAAATGTCATAACTGGATCTTCGGGTGAAAACGCAGACTCTCCAATCATTTTGTTCGCTTAAACTCAGTCCCTCCGCAATCAGTTGCATTGCCCATATCTTGAATTGCACTTGGTCTTGTATTTCATCCTTCCCTCAGGTCGTTTTGACCAGAAATAATAATAATAATTATTTTTAAATCTTGTCACACTTTTGGAAATACTGGGAATACATGCACAAAAGATAAAAAATGGATTTGAAGAGTTTTTGTGGTTGAAGTAAAAGATCATATAACAGGGCAATGTTTCTTTTTTCGTCAAATTCTTTCAAGTAAAAATGCAGACTGCACACAGATGAGGTGATTGGATTTGAACACATCTACTATGCAGAAACTAGTAATGTAAAAGTAAGAAACCCAACTCCAATGAATTGCATTAACGAAATTTAATACGTTTTCTTGACAACAAAAGGGTATAATCTTAGGGTTTTGGGTCATTTTGACCCACAAGAGAAGGATTTGTTACAAAGTGTGAGGGAAGGAGGATGGTTAACAATCCTACGGCTGTATAACTGAAAACACCCACCTCATGCTAAATTCTAGGAACTGAGGTCGAAGATATAGAATAAGCGTCTGGTATTTCTTAAACAAGTGATTGATGAAGTGTATATTGGGTGACATAGATGGTCTGTGAGCAGATATGGCAGGTATGACTTGCTATGGCTATCTAGATAGCGTTTTCAGCTTGAGAAAGCACAGAATCTTTGACACACCCTCCCATCACTTTATGTCCAGGCAGGCTGGCTTATGGATAAATGTTGTCACGTTCAGTGGACCCACTTGACTTATGGTTTCTACCATGCATGAAGCCATGAAATTACATAGCAATAGCTGGTTCAGCAACAGCGCCTTGTTTTCCATTTGGTTTCTGATTTATTTTGATGAGTGATTTTTGGAGATGGAAATTAAATGGAGGCTGTGAGAAAAGAGGCATCGGTGCCTGATCCACCAGTGTGTGTGACTAAAAGGCAGGGTTGGATGTCAATCTGTGAAGTCCTCTGTGGAATTGGATTCAAACCAAGGGGAAAGACTCTGAATGAAGTGTCTCTCCATTTTCAAGAGGAACAATAACGGATGCATTTGATAGGAAATGCGCATTCTGAGCAGCTGAGTAATTCAAGAGTTTCAGAGGGTTCTCGTTCTGTCTTATATTCAGTCTGTTCCCTCTTTATAGTGTTTCTATTTTCATTTTCACGCACATTTCATCCAAGCATCAAAGCCTCGATGAACAAAACCAGTGCAGCATCATTGTGTCAGTCAGCCCCCTGCTGAAGCCTGGATCTCTGTGACCGTGGGACTATATAGTTTTCTAGAATGCAGTCCTGCCTGAATGCAGACCACATGCTGTCACCTACAACCCTCCATTAGTAACACCCACTGGGCGGCTTGGAGGATATAAGGTGTGTGGGGAAAGGCTCTGAAATGAGTCCCCACCATTGAGCCAGAGTGGACAACAGCAGCTGTAACTAGAGAGGATAAAGTTCGTCGAGACAAACTTTAGAAGTTGGCTGAGAACGTTGCACCGGAAACGTTAATTTCGCATGTTGGTAGCACAATTTAACATTAAAAACAAAGTACGTTACAAAATCAGAAATTAACAGGTTGCTAAGGTCTTCTGTGTGGTTGCTAGGGCGTTGCTGGGCAGTTTTTTAGGTATCCGGGGTGGTTGCTAAGGTGTTGCTATGTGGTTGCTAGGTTACCAGAGTGGTTGCTAGGGTGTTGCTAGGTGGTTGCTAGGGTAACCAGAGTGGTTGCTAGGGTGTTGCTAGGGTAACCAGAGTGGTTGCTAGGGTGTTGCTAGGTGGTTGCAATGGTAACCAGAGTGGTTGCTAGGTGGTTGCTAGGGTATCCTAGGTGGTTGCTAGGGTGTTGCTAGGCAGTTGCTAGGGTATTTTGGGTGGTTGCTAGGGTGTTGCTAGGCGGTTGCTAGGGTAACCAGAGTGGTTGCTAGGGTGTTGCTAGGCGGTTGCTAGGGTAACTGGAGTGGTTGCTAGGGTGTTGCTAGGTGGTTGCTACGGTAACCAGAGTGGTTGCTAGGCGGTTGCTAGGGTATCCTAGGTGGTTGCTAGGGTGTTGCTAGGCAGTTGCTAGGGTATTTTGGGTGGTTGCTAGGGTGTTGCTAGGTGGTTGCTAGGGTAAACAGGCTGGTTGCTAGGCAGTTGCTAGGGTATCTGGGGCGGTTGCTAGGTGGTTGCTAGGGTAACTGGGGTGGTTGCTAGGCAGTTGCTAGGGTATCCAGGGTCGTTGCTAGGCAGTTGCTAGGGTAAACAGGGTGGTTGCTAGGGCGTTGCTAGGGTATCCGGGGTGGTTGCTATGATGTTACTAGGTAGTTGTGAGGTCTTCTGGGTAGTTACTATGGCATTCCTAGCACAATTTAACACTTAGCTAACCACTATTAGCATGTAGCTATTCACTGCTAGCATGTGTAGCATATTGACAGTCCAGTTTGCTAGCATGAGTCAATAGAGCCAAACCCCATGTCTGTACGACGCTCAGATCCAGAGATATATGTCTTACTAAATGGTTGCTAGGGTACTCTGTTTGGTTGCTAAGGAGTGGCTTGGTAGCTGCCAATGATGTTACTCCAAAGGCTGCTTGTCAGTATGAATGATATAAACCAACCACAACACCTCTACGACATTCAGAACTGAAGATATCTCGCTTTGCATTTGGTTGCTAAGGTGCTCGATAATGGTTGCTAGGGCGTGGCTAGGAAGTGTTGAAGAAGTTGATGATTGACAGTTTGCTAGCCCGAGTCATACGAGCCCACCCTCAAATTTCTATGATTTTTCTATCCAGAGATAGAAGTCGATCAATTTGAATGGAAGTCTATGGGATGGGTTGCTAAGGTGCTCTAAATGGTTGCTAGGCTTAATAGTTTCACTGTGATCCTGAGACACTCATTGGTCGCCTGAGTAAAATGAGCCCTCCCCCTTGTCTCTGTGACGCTGTGATGCAGACCTATGTTCAATTCAAAATCCCTATGCAATTTGCCATAGTAGATGCTGTTTCATGGGACGGCCTTCCCCATTCATCTCTATGGGGCAAATTTGGGCAGCTCTACCACCCCAGGGGTACAACTTTCACCCCATTGTGTGGTATGATTTTACAGAGGCTGTCACCCTCTTCAAATGTCGTGATTCACATGTTTCTACAATGTCCTCGCTCTGAGTTATTAATCGTCAAAGTTTGTCACAATGTTAAGTCAATGCGTTTTTTCGGCTGCTTTTTCGCCCCTGGGGCGGACATCGTACCCCCGATCCCTTAGAAAAGATATAGCACACTTGGTCAGAACAGGCCTGCGGCCTGTTCTGATTTTGGGGCCTGTAGCACTAAAGCTGTAGGTCGAGTTAGAGTCAGAAAAAGGGTCTCAGAAGATTAATAATAATAATAAGTTTAAGTCGAACAACAGTAAGTTGGCTGCTTCTCAGCCAACTTAATTAAATCTGACAAGTGATTAACTTTGACTCCAAGCACCCATGCTGGAAATATGTCTTTACAAGTCAATTTTGTTGTTGTTGCAATTAGTGTTAGTCTTTGGGAAATGGACTGTGGAGCTGTCCAATGCTCTGGTGCTGAAATGCAGTTGCAGCATGAAGAGGTCTAAGGTGGCCATCTCACGCTGTGCTTTTTATCAGCTCAAATTCAGATTCTTGTCTCCAACTAGATGTAAATGGGGTTTTATGTGATAATTATCCTAGTTCTTTTGACATGTTTGCTGATAACAAACCACTTATTTTCAGAATCAGTTATAAGTTCGAAACGCTGTTTTATAAACAAAAGCCACTGTTGCCAAGAAAAAAAGTACAGATGGCATCAAAGAAAACCAACTTTTTAACATTTGTTTAGTAATTATTACTTGTAGCTTAGCCAAATGTATTTTTTATTGTGGGATTCTAGAAAGTGTTTATGGTATACCATTTTAGCTGTGTATTGCACAGTTCCTTACTGTACGGAAACCATACTTCTGCCAATTTAATAACTAATTTTTTTGTGTACTCTATGGAAATATGATTGTTCCTGCAGGTGATTTTGGCAAAGCACTGACATGCATAGTATTACAAGGTAGTACTTTTTTCTTATAAAGCATGTTATTGTGAAAGTATGCATATCTCCTTGTTAATGTAAATGTGTGAGTTGTAAGGTAATTTAAAATATTTTACAGTCAAATAACATGTCTCTTTAGAAAGAATAGGCTCTATACATTTCACCCTTGTCTATATGTTAAGGTAACTTAATTAATAACAGGTTTTAATGTTGCATGTTTTCCTTAATTTCCCCTCATTGTTTTTATAGACTGTTTTGAGGGTTGTATTTCAGAAGTTAACCGCCGTGAGAAATGGCTCAAGCTGTAATGAGCCGTAGCTTTGGATCAATAACGTGACGCTGCGCCGAGCGAGAGCAAAGCCACGGATATGTGAAAGAATGCGCGAGGGGTGGAGTTCCACTCTTACTTTCCACTCCACACAGTACGGATAGAGATTTCACCGCTGTCTGAAGTGGCGCGCACCTGCTCTTGAGTTTTTCATTTAGCGAACCAAACCCGTTGTGTAGTCATTTTTTCTTCTTCTAACATTGCTGATATCCTGTAAGGCGCGTCACAGGGCATCCGCTCTCTCTCCAGCGCGCGACCAGCACAGACGCTGATTTTTCTGTCACCCTGCTGCGGTCCTGCGCGCGCCCGCGCTTCCCTGGAGCTGTGAGATTGAAGGAAGCACTGCAGCACCACGAACTGTTAAACTGTTTGAAGTAGAGAGCCTCCTCTTGTCCCGCGCGCCCATGGAAGGGGACGTTATGGATAAACTAGAGGACATGGCCTCAGTGAGCGAGTTCGACCCTATCACGGGGGATATTCCCGCCACCAAGGTGGAGATCACCGTCTCGTGCAGGTATGAGAATCAATTTACATTCGTTCACTCAAGTTGAAATCACTTAAATTTCATAGCGTGTATAGTTCACATCGACCCTATGTCGGGTGTTTGACTAGAGAAAAGTTTTTTAGGCTCAGCTATTTAAAAAAATAAATAAATTGTGTAATAAAACAAGTTTACTTTGTGTTAGTGATCTTGACTGGTTGGTTCTTTTGAGAAAAAGTGTTTGATTTTTCTTTATTGGTTCCGTTAACCAAGCAAAAATTATGCATTTAATGTACTTTGAATCCCTATGTACATGTTTTGTAAAGAAGCATAGAAATGTTCTCCTTTGACATCCTTTTCAACCCGCTTTTTTTAAGCCACCATGAATTATATATTTCTGAAAAAAAGATATGTAGTTTTAGAGGTGCCAGTTCACACGCAACAATAATGATATGAGACTTTCTGGCTGTACAATATTGATATGAGTGTAAATATCTAATATATCCAGTGAGTTGCTTGTAAATACTTGCCCAAAGCAGTCGTTGCTGCTCAATTGTATCCATACAGAGATGTCAGATGCTCTGAACATCAATATCCTAGATCATCTTTGCTTTCCATCGATAATAAATGTCACATGCTTGGGTATTTAACTGCATTACCAGAACTGCTTGTTTATCTTCAGGTATTCTTTGTTGTCTTTCGAAATGTGTATTACCTGTCGCCAAGTCATAGCCCTAGTGCTGAAACAAACAGTGAATATTCATGAGAAGAAGCATAAAAACCCCACCCAGTGTCCTTATATCAATGAATACAGCATTCAAAACTGCAGAGAGGGGTTTATATGTTGCATGTAACGCAGTTTCTTTTGGTGAATGTTTTTTTCTTCTTTCTTTCTCCTTCTGATGCTTATAACCTCATCTTTACGTTTAGAGCAGAGGTTGGTCTTGATAAGAATGCATCACTGAAATGCTGCCACTGGAAAAACAGGTTCTGAGATGTGGTGAGAATGAATTTCAGCCAGGACCACAACCGACTCATTGCTCAGAGTGATAGGTGGGCTATTGGTTTGGATTTTCAATCATCTTGAGGTGTAATGGATACGGCTGGTGTACTCAACATCTGCTATGTCTTTAATAGTCGCTTATAGTCAATTATACATGCTCCAGTCCAATTTAGACCAAATTATTTGACTGAATTCCCCAACTTGACAGTCAAACCATATTTTTAATGAGAGCAATTTCCTGTGCAAGTAGCTAATAACCATAAACTTGCCAACTTCTCAGTTGCAAGTTAATATTGCATGCTGTCTGCAATGAGAAAGAAAGAATACTGATTATGGATGTAATTTGATCTGATTGCTAGCTGTATAAATTTCTCTGTTAAAGACCAAGACTTCATATTAGCTAAATGTGATCTCAACAGTTTTTAATGAATCTGATATCAATTGCTTTTGAGATTGAAATTCACTTTCAAATTTTATGCCCGTAAATGATTGTCAAAATACAAGCATTACAAGCTTTACTGTGGATTACACAAAAGTGTCACACACATACACACATTTTTTTCTACCAGTTTCTACATTCTTTATCCTACTTGTCAAAAAAAGGAAAGAAAATCATAAAGGAATACTAATGCATGCATTATTGATTATAATGGGATTTCTATCATACAACCAATTCTCATCGGTTCAAAAAAGATTCTAATGAATAAAAAATACTGATGATTAAACTTAAAATAGTTATTTCAGTTTGTACAGTATGATCTCATTTGATTCTAAGAGAATTTTTTAGAGGATTCTTGTTTGATCTGATTAGGATTGGTTCCCATTTCTAATTATGAAATTCCATTAGCATTACTTTATAGGATTTTTATTCCCTTCGTGCTACTGCACCCCCACATAACTGCAATAATTCAAACACAGATAAAAAAAACCTCATTAGTGTTATCAATAATGCGATCAAGTTATTGATTTTTACATTATTGTTATTTTAATTGAATTAGATTTTTTGCCATCTCTGAGATTGAATCAATGAATAAAGAAGAAATCTATTGGCCCTGAACCATTATGACCCTCTCTGTCAGCGCAGAACATTCTCTCCAGGTTTGTGATGAGACTCTGTGAGGCGTTGGTGGAAATCATCACCTGCGTTTGTTCTCTGTAATTGATTTAGTTTGGGCTGATTATCAGGGGATTGTGGCAGACATGGAATTGAATCGCTTCACTTCCCCCTCCACATTCCCTCATAACCTGCCGATGTTATTGGAGTGCAGAAAGTTTGGTCTAACAAACCAGAGACTGTGAGATAACCCTTATCACAAACAAAAGCTGTGGGTGTGAGATATGTGATCGATCCAGTTGTCTGGCACTAATTGGGCGTTGGGTTCTAATTGGTTTGTGTTTTAGTATAGTCAAATGGCTAGAAAACTATTTGGATACTTAGGACTTGAGCATTTTAATTATTACACATTTGAAAAAGTTATAGGGTCTTGCTGTTTAAGAATCAAAGAACAGTTTCCACAAAGATATTAAGTAGTACTGTTTTCAATACTGATACCAATAAAATAATCACCTATTATTATTTCCATCAAATCAACATATTTCAGAAGTATCATGTGACACTGAAGACTGGAGTAATGCATGCTAAAAAGCTTTAGCTTTGCCTTTACAGGAATAAATTATATTTTATAAGTATATTCTTTAAAATGTAATATTTCACAATGTTTCTCTTTTACTGTGTTATTAATCAAATAAATGTAGCCTTGTTTTTGAAAGTTGAGTTCTTTCAACAACATTAAAAGTCTTACAGTCCCAAAACTTTTGAACAGTAGTGTATATTTTAGATCCTGTTTGATGGGTTATAACCTAACATTTTGGTGGTACAAAATATATATAACTAGTGTAGATTTAAAGATACATCAATTATCATCCTCCTTCCTGTTCTCTGTTGTTTGACACCCTAAAAAAGGCCTTTTTGGGCCATTTCACATTGGTGTTTTTAACATGTAGCTCAACAAATAAAGGTTTTTTAATATTAAAATATTTTAATTGTTTTGAAATTACTCTTTAAAAGTACAGAAGTTTCTTTATAAATGTAGTTCTTGATGTTGGAAAATGGATATCCTTGCTGAAAACCATGTGTACCTGTTGTACAAGAGTAGCTCCATGAGTATCTCTCGGTTTTGAAAAAGTGGAGAAATAAAGTTGCAGTTATTGGCAAGCTGTAGTTTCACTACAGATCCATGTCCTCCTCTTAGTTGACCTTGCAGGTGAGGAACCAGATCATGGAATACGTCTACAATCACTATGCACCACTCTGCTGCTATACTCTTCAGACTCTCCTCTCTTGAGAAGGGCACTATCTGGCGTGTTTTTGCAAACCTGGAGATCATTTACGGTCCCTTCTCAGCATGTGACTTGATTCCAAATGGAGCTGTGGTGTATTTTAAGCCGTTAATATTCTTTTACTATCCCTTCCTCTCCAATGCATTTTTATTGCTGGATTTCCTCATTTGATTATATATGCTCGAGTAGAAGAGTATGGTTAGTCCCAGAACTGTGAATATTAGAGCAGACATTCATATCTTCCTAGGTATGCTGCTTCTAACATGTCTTCCATAGATTTAAATACTCAGCCACCAAAATGAAAAACAATCAGGTTTGATTTTGCAGATGCTAACTTGAACCTGAACTGGTGAAAAAGCAAATAACTCCAAATTGAGAGTGAAAGAGAATGGATTTGTGGCGAGAGCCGGTGGCATGATTGATTATGAGCGTCACCTGCGAACCACCGGTCTCTCGTCTCACAGAGGAGCGGAGGCATAAAAGGAGGAGTGACGACAGTGAAGGACGAGCGAGGACCTGGGGTCTCATTTATAAAACTGTGCGTAGGATCACTACTAAAAGTTTATGTGCGCCTAAAAGCCGAAAATGCTATACGGCAAAGAATATTCAGATTTATAAAACCGTGTGTATGCACACCTGTCAGGAACATTCCCTTTTCACAAATCGCAGATGTCACGGGTCAAAGTTTGCTTAAATGTGCACACATTCTCCCGTCAAGTTGTTTTTTATAGATCACAACCTTTGCGTGGAAACTGGCGTACTTGCGTTTCCAGTCCCGTTTTGTGCGAACGCACGCTTTATAAATGAGACCCCAGGCCTGGAGTTTATGTTGTGTTTTGTGTGTGTGGGCGGCAGTCATCCGTGAGGGACTGCCGCCATTATGTTTATTTTGTATTTATGTTTTAGTTTGGGATTTAAGTCTGTTAAATGTTCACCGGTTCCCGCCTCCTTCCTACCTGAACAAAGAACTGCGTTACAGGATTAATTAATTGACTAGATGAATTTGTGACAAGTATATCAGAATACCAAGGCATGTCATCACAATACTCTGTGGCTCAGAGTCTGAGCCTTTCATGGTGGAAACAAAAATGGGGGTCAAACAGTGATGCTTCATCACACCCATCTTCTTTGCTGCCTCACTCCACCTTGTTGCTGCCATTCTTCACCTCATTGGCCAAGAGTTGCCAAAGAAGATTCCAGTCATGTATAGAACTATTGGCAGACTCTCCAACCTTAACAGGGTCAAGGCCAAGAGCAAAGCTAAATCACCATCTAAATCAACTAAACCACCATCATGTAGCTTCAGTACGTGGACAATAACATAATCCCAGCACACACTGCAGAAGACATCAAGGGCATCCTGAATGCCTGTTACAAGCTTTACAGTGACCTGGGTCAAACCTTAAACATCAAGAAGATGTTTCCCAGGTACACCAGATCATCTATCAATCTCCACCCAACCAGCCAGTTACCCAGCACACCATAAAAGTGGACAACACCACTCCTCAAAACACTTCATTTCAAGACCTAACAACATTTCTTTGCCTTCCCCAACCTGCTATATGGAGCGTATTCATGGACCACCTACAAAAGAGATCCCTGGAACAATACCACCAAAGATCCTCAAAAAAGATTCTGAGGATCAGCTGGAAGAACAGATGCACCAACTCCAGCGTCTTGGAGGAAGCCAACATGACCAATAACTCCACTATTATAATGCAGTTCCAACTACGACGGACAGGCCATGTCATCTGCATGTCCAATTTATATCTCCTCAAACAGGTCCTGTACTCCCAGCTGAAGGAATGTCTTCAAGTCACTGGGAGGCAAAATAAACATTGCAAGGACAATATCAAGGCCACATCACATCAAGAAACTAGGAACACATTGCACTGGATAGGAGCTCCTGGAAGAAATGTGTTCAGGCAGGTGCTGCATGTCATGAAATAGAACTCTACTGCGCTGCAGAGACAAAGCGACAGCTTTGCAAGGAGAAAGACAAAAAGGCTACTAACCCTTGCCCACACTGTATCAATGTATGCGGAGTGCGAATTGGCTTCTACAGCCATCTGAAGACCCAGAGGTAGACAACCCAATTAGAAAGTCATACTCGAGGATGACAATGGGGAGGATGGATCGATGGTAAGATCTTCAGCTTCTGATAGAGGCATAATCATTGCCAAAGATGTGGGAGGTTGAATGAGGCGCAGAGATTTACAGTCATTATGTATACACAATGTAATCTACTGCAGAAGTGATTGTGTGTGTCCTAGTTTATGTATTTTTTCATCCGATCTCTATACACATTGTTTTTTCCTGTTTTTGTAATGCTTTTTGTCTGAAGGATTGATTGGCTTAATTGACATCTAGAGGAACCAACTGATGTTACACCGAGACAGTAATTTCAAACCTTAAACAAGCCCTCTGATATTTCCAATATGTGATTAAAATAAAATCATAGGTTGGCTGATAACAGTTTTTAAGAGGAGGGACTGAGTGTCTGACCTCTGCATGTCACAGAGGGAAGCGCTTAATATGGTGAATAGTCTAACAGATGGTTGAGGGAGAAAAAAAACAGCTGCTGAACGGATGGATGGGCTGGATGAGAGCTTGGCCAGTTGTTAATTGAGCTGGCTGATTTAGTATGCGTATAAATGTGTTAGTAGGAGAGCGAGTGTGTGTATGCCTGTTTTGACAGAGGATGGTGTTGAATCATCGAGTTCAGAACGGCTGTCTCTTAAACCCAGCATTCTCTTGTGTAGTGTTTGGGATCATCGTGTGATGTGACTGTTTCTAAAAATGACAATTGGCAAGTCTGCACTTGCTATTCATCTCTGATCTTGGTTACACTTTATTCTGATGGTTAACATTAAGTAACTTAATGTTAACCTTACTAACTGTAAGTAACTTGCGACTGCACTGACAGGTGGACCACCAGCAAAGACTATTTAGCGTAGCAAACAAAGCTGACATGGTCAGTTTTTGGCTTTGTCCATCACTTATTTTAATTCTCTTTTCCTTTAACCTACTTCAGTGATTGTTCAGTAGATCCATTTTTTAAAAACTTTTTTCCCCCAGTCAATATGACGATTTCTCTGGTAATTTTTATACACAATTCTCCACTCTTTTGTGAAAATGTTTTTTTTTAAGAAAAAAAAAAAAAAGAAAATTGGCAAACATGACACTAATGCTTTCTCTATTTTCTCTTTCTCTAGTGTTTAAGTATGCACACTATTTTGAGACCATATTGTTAATCAACTGTTATTAATTAAATTCATATTTAAAGTTTTATTTATTTATTGATATATGACAATACTGGGTATTTATAGGCTGATGTGGACATTTGTGTCGATGCCTTTACCTTATTTAAGAGAGTGTGTTAGATTTAGCTGATCACTTAATGCCTTATTAAATGCTTAATCCATTTTTCATGTATTTCAATATAACTCCTAAATGCCTAAATTCACTTAAACATCACAGCACAAAAGTTTGAGGGTTTTAAGTTTGTAAACGTACATATTTTGCAGAATTTTATATTGGCCAGTTATTGGAAAAATAATTATAGAATTGGGCATTGTCATACAACGGAGGGTGCTGGCGTGTGATGCAGAGGAACGAAACTCGGATGCACACAGAACTCAGGTTTATTGATAAGGCACTTTAAATAGAAACATAAACGCACTCGAGGGTGCAAACGCAAACCTCATGGAGTAAACTGGGGAACACAGGAAACATCCACACGCGACATGACAATCAGAAGAAACAAGGGTGGGAGGGTGGGCAGCCTGGAGACCGGGTTACCCGGAGTCATGGAGGTCTCCAGGGTGGTACCGGGGCTATGGGGAACCAGGGTAGCACCGGGGAAATAGGGCGCCAGGGTGGCACGGCAGTCCAAGGTGGCTGAGGCTCTGGGAGGGCCTGCGGCGGAGGCTCTGGATCTGGAGGGACCGGCTCTGGAGGCTCTGGATCTGGAGGGACCGGCTCTGGATCTGGAGGGACCGGCTCTGGAGGCTCTGGATCTGGAGGGACCGGCTCTGGAGGCTCTGGATCTGGAGGGACCGGCTCTGGAAGCTCTGGATCTGGAGGGACCGGCTCTGGAGGCTCTGGATCTGGAGGGACCGGCTCTGGAGGCTCTGGATCTGGAGGGACCGGCTCTGGAGGCTCTGGATCTGGAGGGACCGGCTCTGGAGGCTCTGGAGGCTCTGGAGGGACCGGCTCTGGAGGCTCTGGAGGGACCGGCTCTGGAGGCTCTGGCGGGACCGGCTCTGGAGGCTGAGGCTCTGGCGGGACCGGCTCTGGAGGCTCTGGCTCTGGAGGGACCGGCTCTGGAGGCTCTGGCGGGACCGGCTCTGGAGGCTCTGGCGGGACCGGCTCTGGAGGCTCTGGCGGGACCGGATCAGGCGGCTGTGGCTCTGGCTGGACCGGCTGGAATGGCTGTGGCTCTGGCTGGACCGGCTGGAACGGCTGTGGCTCTGGGCAGAGTTCTGGAGGCTCTGGGAGGGCCGGCTGCACCGGCGGAGGCTCTGGGAGGGCCGGCTGCACCGGCGGAGGCTCTGGGAGGGCCGGCTGCACGGGCGGAGGCTCTGGGAGGGCCGGCTGCACGGGCGGAGGCTCTGGGAGGGCCGGCTGCACGGGCGGAGGCTCTGGGAGGGCCGGCTGCACGGGCGGAGGCTCTGGGAGGGCCGGCTGCACGGGCGGAGGCTCTGGGAGGGCCGGCTGCACGGGCGGAGGCTCTGGGCTCTGGGCGGAGGCTCTCGGGCGCTGGCTTGAGGCTCTCGGGCGCTGGCTTGAGGCTCTCGGGCGCTGGCTTGAGGATCTCTGGCGCTGGCTTGAGGATCTCTGGCGCTGGCTTGAGGATCTCTGGCTCTGGCTTGAGGATCTCTGGCGCTGACGGGCGTCGAGGCGCGGGAACAGGCGCTGACGGGCGTCGAGGCGCGGGAACAGGCGCTGACGGGCGTCGAGGCGCGGGAACAGGCGCTGACGGGCGTCGAGGCGCGGGAACAGGCGCTGACGGGCGTCGAGGCGCGGGATCAGGCGCTGACGGGCGTCGAGGCGCGGGAACCGGCGCTGGCTGAGGACGCGCAGGCTTGGGCGCTGGCTGAGGACGCGCAGGAACTGCCGTGAAGCTCGGGCGCGCTGATGCAGGCACTTTCTGATTTTCAACGGGCGCAGGAGTGGGCTGGGGAGCTGTGGGCGCGATCGCAGCCTGACCAGCGGGATGTACTGGTCCAGGCTGCACTCTAGCGGGCACAGATGCAGCCGCACAAGGAGCGGGCGTTGACTCAAATGAGCGCGCTGCTGAAGCGGGAGCGGGAGACTTTGGCTGAGGGTATAGGCGTTCCACGCATTTTACCACTGTTTCCATCCAAGTCAGACCCGCGGTGTCTGGAGGATCATGGGTGAAATGACGGGCCGCCCCGATCCAGAAGAGTGTGGTGATCGTTTGGTCCGGTAAAGGTGCGTCGCACGCCACCAGGGAAAAGTCCAAAACAAAACGACCAAAGTCCTCGCTGCGCATTAGCGCGATAGTCAGCAGCCTTTCCTCAAAGTCCATACTGGCACGAAGTCTATTGGGGGTGACAAACCCGGTCGGTGTTTCTGTCATACAACGGAGGGTGCTGGCGTGTGATGCAGAGGAACGAGGAAACTCGGATGCACATAGAACTCAGGTTTATTGATAAGGCACTTTAAATAGAAACATAAACGCACTCGAGGGTGCAAACGCAAACCTCAAGGAGTAAACTGGGGAACACAGGAAACATCCACACGCGACATGACAACCGAGGAACTTTGACGAACACCGACAAACACAAAGGGACACAGGAGGGTATTTATGGAGACGAGGAAACTACACACAGCTGACGGGACTTGGGCAGTGATTAACGAGACAGGTGTGGAACAATCTAGAAGGACCCGGAAGGTGAGAGACGAGACAAGACTGTGACAGGCATATTTTTAATATAAATGTAGTTTTTGTGTATATGTACTACTGTTGAAAAGTTTGTTGTTGTTAATATTTTTTTTAAGTTTTTGAAAAAAGTCTTTTACCCTCGTCAAGGCTGCATTTATTGATTAAAAATACAGTAATATTGTGATATATGTTACCAATGTATTACTACTCCAGTTACTTAATCACATATTACCATCACTTTAATAATTCTAATGACTTTTTAAGCACTTTTTGTATTGACACTTCATTAATATCTGATCTGCTAAAGCTGATTTGTATTGCTTGTTCTGTCCTCTGCAATCAAATAAACATGTTTATCCTATAAAAAGGTAATTCAACTTAAATGAGCACCATAGATCAGGATGTGCTGTGTAACAGTGATTAAGTATTGCGTTTACAAGCTATTGAGCGAGAGACTTGCGCAACAAGATCATTGACCCTGTGGCTTTTGACTTACCAGAGGTTTTTGTGTAGAGTTATGTCTGGTTTGTGAACAGCGCTTGCCAGGATTTAATTACGCTGTTTCATTCTTGTTGTTGTCGAGCTGAGAAAATGCTGACACTCCTGTTCTTCTGTAATTACTTCTTGAGAAGAAGACAGAAGGATTGTATATCATATTAAATTTAATGAAACACTATAACAGGAATTCCTAGGTTTTAGAAGTAGCACAGGACCTGTGAGAGACACTCTAATAACACACTGGTTGATTATCAGTGCCCTGCTAGCCATCTTTTGTTTTGACTCATGGGAAATGTTTCTCCTAGTGTTGTTTGTACTCATTCCTGCTCTGGGCATTGTTCAGAGTTCATCAAATAGCCAAGATGATAAGCACTCCATTGACCTGAGAGTCTGTCATGGTGTAATGCCCCTGCCAGAATGGCCAGACTACAAGAGTTTTCATTCCAAACAACATGATGAGCGACATGAACCTTTCCTCTTTCCGCCTCAAGGTCTGTGGCTCTTGACTGAGATGCTCTCTGAAATTTCTTTTTGTCCCCCTTAACCAGATAGCAACTTGAATTACTTTTTTTCTGTTTATTTGAACCAATGAGGATTCATTGGCTCAGGAGTTTAGAATCTATTTTGATCTCCTCTGGCTGAAATAACTTCTCCCGCATGAGGGTGCCAATTACAGTGCCACTGGTTCCTGGAGAGCGGGGGTGAGATGGAGATCACGTGTCCAATAGTGTCAGACCACTTCCTTGGCAAAGAGAAAGAACTGATCTGTGGTGCTAATATCACCTGATGTGTTACAGCACACAGATCCATCTAAACATCAACACAGAACACTACACTACAATTACAAGTCTATTCAGACACATCTAAACGTTCTGACACATCTGTTCTGAGTTCAGAAATTTGGAAGAAATATGTAATTTTAATGTTTAATCTTTTTTAAACATTTTGTTTTATTTAGTTATGTTTTGTTTTATTTATATGAATATTTCATTGTTGCGTTCATTTTTTTCACTTTCTTCTCTTTCTTTCTTCTTTTATACGAAGTTATTTTCAGAAGATAGAAAGTTATATAGGTTTGGAACCACATGAGGGTCAGTAAATGATTACAGAATTAAAACTTAAAATTTTAGTCTCTTTAGTAGTTTCACATTTATATGAGCCTGAAAAAAAAAGACATGACAAGTAAGGCATTGATGAATAATTTATGTGTAAATGTATGATTAATGTCCTGTCTTTTATGGCTAAATTTAAACCTTTCTCACAAGCCTTAGACATTTAAACTACTGTTCAAGGATTACTCTTAGGATGCAGTCGTGCCTCAAAGCCCTAAGGAGTTAATTTGAACTTATGGTCTGTGTTTGAACATCACAGATCTGTCAGAGCTTCTATATGGTCAGACAGTTAAGCCCATTTCAGCAGACTATAATGGCTTTCCAGAAGCCTTTTTCAACATTTAATGGTACGTTGCTAATCATAGAATATTGTTGATTCTCTCTAGGAATTCTAATTCTTTTAGTATGTATAATTTAATATAATTTAATACTAACCTCTTTAAAATACAGAGAGAACAAAAAAATAAAATAATTCACATCACTTCAAGTTCAATTGATTTTTAAAAAAATTTATTCTGTTTTTCTAAAACACTACTGGTTTCCAAATTAATTATGGCTCTCCATATAAATGGACTTGTTTGGGGATTTTCAAGGCTCCATATTCTAGTGGTGAAGGACTGAGAGACCAATTTAACAGGTTTTCATTTGCAGGTGAATCTTTCTTCTGTCTTTGTCTGTTCGAGGTTTGATATGACAACACGCATTAACAGTGTGTAGCTGACACTCATCTTTATTAGAGAACGCTTTCATTTTCAAAGCGAGCCACAAATAAAATTTAATTAAAAACCAGTTTCTCTGACAATGATATTGTGACAGAAATTAGATATTTTCCAGGTCTGTCGAATCAAACTAATGTTTTTTTTAATTGTTTTTCTTGAGCGCTTCTCAATTTCTAGGTGTGTATAATCATGCAAGTGATCTATTATAGTGATTTCAGACTCTCTGAGAGTCTATTGAACCTGGGTGCCAGATTCACTCTCTGATTCAATCAGCTCTGAGTATTAGATCAGATGCCAAGAGCTGGATGGAATACAGAATTGTTCAGTTTTTATGCATATTTTTGCTTGATTTGTGTTATCATGTGACAAACGTAAAGATAGTGTCTTTCGGTTTTTAATATCAACGTCATTTGCAACAGAGTTAAATTCAATAGCTGCTAAAGATTGTCTTCATAGGCAGCTAATTGAAATCACAGCGGCACATAGAGAATCTGTCATTTCAGCTCACCTTTTAACCAAGGTGCAAGGATACACTGTGGATGATTAGACTAACATTTTAGTTCTTGAATCTAGAACCTTTTATTTTGTTCCCCTAGAAACACAATCACAAACTTGCTATGAAAACCATTGCTATAAGTCCATTAGCTTTAGTTAAAACCTGGTTCATGCTTTTGTAGATTTAAAAATCAGCATGCCACAGCAATATAAGAGATATATGATTGTAAGGTATGACACATTAAATGACAGAATGTTGAAATGTTAAAAATTATTAATTTAATAAAATCTATATATTTAAAGGGAAAATAAGGCTGTTGGATTGCTTTTAAAATACCTGTACACAAGTTTGTATTTTATTACATTTTACATTTATGGATTTGGCAGATACTTTTATCCAAAGCGACTTGCATTGCATTCTAATCATTCCTTGCTTTCACTGGTAAACGAACCCATGTCCTTGGCATTGCAAGCGCTACGATCTACTGTTTCAGCTACAGGAAAGCCTTTAAAACACATTTCAAATGATGTTTGTGCTTATTGAGTAATTGTGGTACAGTTTATTTGCCACTCAAAAAGTGTATGTGAATGTATGTGTTTTATGAAGCATTGAGAGTAGAGATCCTTCCATTTATGTTTGTGCTCTGTTATTGTTGCTGTTGCCAAATATAGAATTTTTTGGAGTGACCGGAGAACAATGGGCATGTATCGATTAAAAAGTGAAATGCCGTCTTTCTTTCATAAATCGGCATTATGGAAGCGTAACTTGCTTCATAACATACAGTGACATAGACAAAATCTCATGTCAAGAGATGTTTTGTGGCTGCTAATGGAAGGGAATGAATGGATTCTGAAATATCATGTAAATGAGAGCTCCATCTGGTTTATTTGTGAGGCCTTTTATTTGTTTAATGGCTGAACTGTTTGACTAAAGTGACCTAGTTTAACCCTTAATTGCATTTTTTTTCTTTCCTGTTTCCCCAGAAACCTGTTAGATCGAGACACGTTCTCCAAGTCTGATCCTTGTAAGTGTTTCTCTTTTTTTCATGGCTTGTTTTTGAAACCAAAATATATTTTTTACAGACATATACAATCTCTGTGTCGAGGCTTCGTACCTCACTAAGGCCACGTCCACACGATGCCGGCGCATTCCTTATCCGATCTTTTTTTTCCTCGTTCAAAAAAAAAATCTGCGTCCACACAATACCACTAGTTTATATGCCAGACCAGTATGGGGCGCTGTAATTCTGCCACAGATAATACACTATACACAGAGAAGAAGACTTTGAGCATGCGCTTTGTTGTTGCTGTTCAGTGTTGCCAGATTGCTATTTACCTTTTTGTCACGTCCGACCGGGAAAACATGCCTTTTAGCTGGTTGATAAAATTTGGGATGGTTTTTGATGCATAAAATCGCTCAACATTTTTCATTATTTATAAGAGTACGCACTTTGGGCTGGTATTTTTTTTAAATTGGAGGGTTTTAAGCTGTAGCTGCACTGGAATCTTCAGTCCAATCTGGCAACACTGTTGCTGTTACTGTGACGCAGCCGACACGTGATGTGATGACATCGTCGGTAAACAAAAAATATACGGATTGGCCGTCCACACGAGTCCGCAAGGGTGTCGGATTCAGATCTATCCACTTTAGGACCCGGTATAAAAAGTGAGCGGATTCAGTCTCCCAAATCGCCGGATGCGTGTGGACGAAACGCCAATCCGATAAGAAATGTATGCGGATGCAGTGATCCGCGTCTCCGTGTGGACGGGGCCTAACATGTTTTCTGGTTCAGTCTGTTGCACACACCTCTCTGACTTTCTTCCACTCTACACTTTGCCTGCAATTTGTCTACTCTGCTATTTCTCCAAGTTGCCTAAAACACACGCATAGAATTTGCATCACAATGTGACAGCTTTTCTTCGCTATCAACAAAAATGCAGAAGTGCTTAATGTATGCAGAGCATGAACTCGCCCTCCTGAATACAAATGCTGTGTGAGTCATGGGGACTTGTATACAGTAAATCTCTCATTGAAGACATGAGATTATGAAATAGAGAGCAATAGGTCAAATAGTCTGGCCTCCTTTGTAATCCTTGCAAGAAGAACTTTTCTTTTTTAGAGGTTGTGTTTTCATCAATGAAACTTGATGTCAAGCATTATTACATTATTAGTATTCTCAGTTATGTTTCACTTAACCTTTATGTTCCACAATTTTGTGGAAAACCCAGTAAATAGATTTGGACTCTTTAACCTTCTGTTGAATCTCAAAGCAAGTTTATTTTATATATTTTTTAAGAAACACTGACTTGTTATCCAACATAGTATGTATTATCTGTTTGAGCGCAGTAAAGTCATGTCTAAAAATAATTGCATTTTTATTAATGTTTTATATCTTGAGTGTCTGAGTACCCATATTAAAATAATGTTCTTTCAATTTTTCATGGAAGGTGTTTGAGACTTATTATGTAATTTTTTTAATGACCATACAAAGTATCAAACTTCAATCAGACCAGAACTTGAGGGTTAAATATCAAATTTGTCAAATATCTTTCCCTAAAATTCTCAGAAATCAGAAATGAAAAATACAGCCATGGGACAATTGTTGACAAGATTCAATTCTCAGAGTATCAGAGTTGTATAAAATAATTTAATATAACATTACATACATAAGCCATATATTGGAAGAATGTAACTGTCACGTGTCAGTGATGGATGTAGGCACAAAGACATAGGAAATAGCAACATAGTTCTTTAATAACAAAACTCAGAGTACAGGTCAATACACTCAACATTGTACACACACCTTGACTGTGGGAAACACTGGGACTAAATACACAGGCAATCAATACAGTGATGAAACACAGCTGACAAGACTAACATTGTGATTGATGACTAGACAGGTGATTAAAATGACAACAGAGGATCACATGTGCAACCAGAAAGTACACACAACAAACACAAAGACAGTTCTGACAGTTCTGTGACAGTAATGATAGAAAATTATAGCGGTAAACTCCATTTGTTCTCCTTTTAATGTAATTGATGTCTATAAGAAACAATTAAGACATTAAAAAAAACAGATCTCATTTGAGATTTTTTTTTTCCATGGGTCTGTTTAACTTGCCTTATAGCATTAAATTAGTATTAGTTTAGGTATATGTATTGATTTGATTAAAAAATGTTTGTTTTAATAATGAAGCAAGCTTCTAGCAATTAAGCTGTTTTTCTAAAAAGTTAAATTTTCTCTTTCTCATCTCCTCAGTGTGTGTTCTATACACTCAGGGAGTGGAGTCTAAGCAGTGGCGTGAGGTAAGTGTCCACGTTCGGTAACAAACCCACAATCAGCTCTGACAGAGGCTCCCTCATTTCCTCTAATCAGCTCTGCATATCCTCTCTATCTCTCCGCCTCCTTCACTCTCTACACAATGTTCTGGTGCCCATCACTGCCCATTGATTCTCCTGTTGAATATTCATGAATCTGTCCCCATAGCCCTGAGTGATTGGCTGTTAAGATGATTGTACACTTTCCGTTAGTGATTAGCATTAAAGTCGATCTGGCTCTAAAGTTACAGGCCAGTGCATTTGTAATGCTTCCCAGTTTACTGAATGTGATTTTTTTTTTCACGCTTAAACTGTATTGAGCTGGAGGACCTGGCCCTTGGATTTGGCAGGTCATTACAATCAGCGGAAAATCGGATATCCTCGGGCTATCACATGCATCACTGAGCTAGCAAAAAAGACCTTGAATATGAAAAATCGCATTGCAGTACACTTTTGCAAGTCTTGGTTTGTGTTACAGAAACCCTTTTAATTAAATTCCTTATTAGCAGGTGACAGTTGTTCCAGCAGGTGTTGTCAAGGCCGATGTGAATGCGTCAAAGTGGTCGTAAATGTCACGGTATGCGCACGAGGAGCTCTAACAGGTTTTTAACCTAAAATAAAACCGTACTGGTATCGATCCTCCTTCACAGCAGATTTTGATGGAACACCTTTCTCCTATGATGAAAGACGACAGCTTACATAATACTGAGCTGGTTGCTAACTCTGGCTGCGTAGACTCTTTCTCCATGCCTCTGCCCATATAAGATGCCTCTTGTTTGGGTATAATACCAACCGCTGTGGAAAAGAGGCAGTCAAGCTGTAAGGGATTGATAAGGATGGAGTTTTCTTTGTGTGTTTCTCTGTCTCAGAAGGAGATTTGGGAGTATGTGTGTCTCTCTCTTTGTTACTAACACAGCGTAAGCGCCTTACTTTGACTGAGTGATTGCCCCACTTTCCGTTAACTTTTTAGATTTTTAGATTTAATTCTTTATACATTAATAAACTATAAATCACTATAAATATATATATATATATATATATAAATACACTATATATCACTATATTCTATAAATTCTAAATCTGATTTTACCATGGATATTTTTTTATTTTTTCATGGTGTTTTTATGTGCCACATCCGTTAAGTGTAGTAAATCGTGGCTTATTGCTTTGATTTAAGTATTGAATTTGATAAAAGACACCAATGTTCAATAAAGGATTAATACTAATATATATATATATATATATATATATATATATATATATATATATATATATATATATATATATATATATATATATATATATATATATATATATATATATATATATATATAGGTTCTATTAATGATGTCATCTTTTCTGGAGTTTCCTCCTTACTCAATTAGACACGCCCCCTTTTTAAATCAAAATAGCATTCTCACACCTTCCAAGATAACAACTACTGACGGAGCTGAAAATGGTGTTAAACATGAATGATGTGCTTCAGCTACCACACACTCAGTTTCTTGCTTCCCATATATGAGTTGCCCATGATTGCATGGGATAATGGGACAAGCAGAAAACACATCAATGTCTTTTGCTTGACTAAACAAAAAATCGAACTAACAAGGACGTTCTCTGAGGTGCCTCCCAATAATAAATAAAGATCTTGTACAACACTATTAAGAAAGATTAAATTATTTGCAGTTGTAAATATTTATAAAAAATCTGAGAGCCTAAAGGCCTGTTTGCATCAAGAATTATAAAGTTATTTATCATATAGATAACAATAAAGATAATTATATTAATGTCCACACCAATTGACAATAACACTTTATTATAAGCGTTGTGTTATCTGCTGCATTACATGCTCAAGCTCTCTTAAGATTCTGATTGACTGTTATTGTTTTCAGGGTTCATTAGCTGGATGAAAATTGCTCTTAAAGTGATTTCAATTAAGTTATTCCTCTGTGTCATTATTGTTTTATCTGTGGTGCGGACTACCATATTCTCATTAAATTAGAATGAAAACGTCTAGAAATCCCAAATACTGTATCTTAAATCTTAAAAAAAAAAAATCTAGGGATACACTATTTTGGTCAATAACTGATAATGAAGAATCAATTTTCAGTAACTGATCATTCTTTATATTTGTGTAACAGAGGACTCACAGGCAGGGATCCAATCGCAATGTCTTTATTTAGAATGGTCGTACAGGCAGGGGGTCAGGGCAAAACAGATGGCAATCGTGGTCAGTAATCCAAGCGGGGGTCAGGAAGGCAGGCAGAACAGGTACAGAAACGATAGTCCAGGCGAGAGGTCGAGGCAGGCAGATAACAATCGTAAACGTTATAACGCCCTGCCGGCGCCGGCAGTCACAGGTGGCGCCGGCAGGGCGAGAGTCACAGGTGGCGCCGGCAGGGCGAGAGTCACAGGTGGCGCCAAGAAAGTCTTTTTTCTTCCCTTCCGGCCACCTCGTCGTCTTCGGCGGCAATGTGTATACTCGGTCGCTGGGTTCGTGAGCGCTGACTCGGTCGCTGGGCTCGTGGCAGGAACAGGCGCTGGCTGGCGGATCTCTGGATCGGGCTCTGGCTGGCGGATCTCTGGATCGGGCTCTGGCTGGCGGATCTCTGGATCGGGCTCTGGCTGGCGGATCTCTGGATCGGGCTCTGGCTGGCGGATCTCTGGATCGGGCTCTGGCTGGCGGATCTCTGGATCGGGCTCTGGCTGGCGGATCTCATCCACCATGAAATGTGATTCGCAGAGCAGTAAGACCATATTTAAAAAGTCCATGGTTGGCCTGAAGCAGAAGTCCAGGTCAATGAATGATCGGAGCTTCTCATCCATTCCTTGCAGGAAACAATAATTGATAGCCATGTCATCCCAGCTTACTTGGTTGGAGAGCTCCAGAAACTCAGACATGTAATCCTCCAGTGGTCGCCCTCCCTGGTAAAGGGATGAGAGTTTTAGTGAGAGTGCGTCCATTTTGTAGCTGGTAGACCTGGTCTGTGAACGAATATCCGGGAAAGACAGCTGGATCTGTAGTGGCGAAGTCTTCTGTAACAGAGGACTCACAGGCAGGGATCCAATCGCAATGTCTTTATTTAGAATGGTCGTACAGGCAGGGGGTCAGGGCAAAACAGATGGCAATCGTGGTCAGTAATCCAAGCGGGGGTCAGGAAGCATGGAGGGGAGCGCAGAGCTCATAATCATAACAATTTGAAAGCCAATAACCGATATATTGGCTGATCAATTTCAATCCAAATTTTATATAATTTTTGAGACCCTAATTACAAAAAACAAGTCTCACCATTAAAAGCAGACAATTATGATGTTCTCATTATAATTTTATGATATTTTCTTGAAGTGATTCCAATCATATTTTATCGATTCAAAACCATCATGGTGAACATTGCAAATCTGAAGTGTCTCCAAGTAATATATTATATCTGCTTTAATATATCGGCCAATTGTTTTTTTTTATCAGACTGATCATTTTAATATTAAAAATGAACATATGTGTGTGTATATATATATATATATATATATATATATATATATATATATATATATATATATATATATATAAGATAAGATAAGTGCATTATAATTAACTTTATCAGCCTTATTTTTTGTCTCCTTTGTCTCTTTGTTTTGTTTCAGCTATTTTCACTGCCTTTGCATCGTCTCTAACACTCAGTGTGATTGGTAATTTAAGTTGAATACTTTTCTTTGCATCTCCTCTCTTTTCGATGGATTTACTTCCAAAAAAAGTTTTGACAAACAGGATTTTGGAAGCTAGTGCAATACTTGCAAAATAGCATAATACACTATAAGACAAACATAAAAGGCTTTATTTCTCTATATATGCGGCAGATCAACATAATGATTTATTGCAGCTGGTGATATGATAAAATAAAACCAGAGATTGAGGTGGTATTATCAGTACATAAAGCCTTATACTGGGAATGTTAATGACTTTGTGCTCCACTATCACAGAGCCTTGTTTGAGAATGTTCAGTAATTACTTTTATTGTTTTGAAATATAAATTCAACCAATTTTTTTACAGATTTAGGAGTATTATTTGTGGTTCAGGCTACGTGATTTGAAAATTACCTTTTAATTCTAGAGTTTATTCATATCTAAACAGTAGAGAACATCAGACAGACATGCCTCAGGCACTAACTATATTTTGCACTGCATGTTTGTAAGAAAGTCAGACTGTTGTGATAGTGTTTTCCTTTATCATTAACTTTATGAGATGTTTTAATTATATACATTTTACATTTATGCATTTAACAGACGTTTTTATCCAAAGTGACTTGCATTGAATTTTTGATACACATTGACATTCTTTTCAGTTGTTCGAACCCATGACCTTGGCGTTGCAAGCACCACACTCTACTGCTGGAGTTACTGTTAAATCCTCTTATCATTCCCTTATCCCTTATAAGCTGTCTCCTTCATTTCTGCACGACCAGCGTGTTGTAATACATTTTGGTGATTCATTTATTTATGCATTTCTCATCTGCCTCATCTTGTTTAATTATTCATGGGAAACACAATTAGCTGAGGAAACCGACTGCAGAGCAGCCTTCAAGAATACAGTGCAAAGATGACACTTCTCTTCTCTTCTCTTCTCTTCTCTTCTCTTCTCTTCTCTTCTCTTCTCTTCTCTTCTCTTCTCTTCTCTTCTCTTCTCTTCTCTTCTCTTCTCTTCTCTTCTCTTCTCTTCTCTTCTCTTCTCTTCTCTAACCATTCCATTTGTTGCTGTTTTGGGGAAACCTTGAAACCTTTTCAGGAAATGGAAAAACACAATTTTTAAAAATAAGTAAACACTGCATTGTCAAAGTTGATATTAGATATATGGTCAGACACCAAAAATATTTGGTAGGTGCATCAATATTTGGTAAATTCAAAAGTCAAGGACTCTAAAATGTACTCAGGCACATCATGCTTGAATTGCAGGAACACACAAAGAAGTTGAAGATGAAGTTCAGATAAGATATGGCTTTAATATTCAACACAATTAAATACAAATACAGGCAGGCAAAAACAACACGAGCAGTAACGAGACCGGACAAGTGAGAACGGAAATGACGGCAACTTAAATACACTTTGATGATGACAGACAGCTGTGATGATAATCAGTGACCATGGAAACTAAAGAGTGGCAGGAAAACAAAGACAAAGAAACACATGACGGATGAGTACAAGCTAAAAGTCCATGAAAGAGAAACTTTACAGAATAGAACCGTGACACAACGTCCGCTCCCTGAAGGCATGACCTTGTGATGTGACAAGGGAGATGAGGGAGAGGGTGGGGGCTTTGGAGGGGGAAGAGGAGTTGGCAAACGGCTGGTGAAGAGGCAGGCAGACCAGCAGATGGACAAATACTCAATGGAGGTACCGATGGTAGCAGTACCGACGACCCCCTGAGATGAAAGGAATCGAGGGAGGAAAGAACGCAGGTGCAGGAGCCAGGGTGACTGGTTGAGGTGGAACACGGAGGCTGTAGATGGAGCAATGGGTTCATCCCACCCAGGAGGGATTGGCTCTCAGCAGAACCTAGGTGTAACCATGCCACTGAGAGGGGGTAGAGGTGATATCAGGAGACTGATGGCAACTGTGGCTGAGGACTGAGGATGAGTATTAAGAAACAAACAAAAAAGAATCCAAAAAAGACAGCAGCAGTCTGGAGAGGAAGCTCGGCGGGATTTGGACGCCTGAAGATAAAGATATACATAAAGGTAAGCTCAAGAGGCCTAAGGGCATCAGTCATTCGAGTCCAGCTGGTACTCACTCTCAGTGGCGGGAGGGTGGACAAGGCTCGCTTACTTTCCCTCAAACTCCACGAGGACTCCCATGCCGGATATATGTATCGGGGGTAGACTCTCTCCAGACATCTGATGACGGCCTCCCTCCAATCAAGTCCTAAGGTGTCTGTGAGGTCTACAGGATGGTGGTAGTTGGCCCCGATCCAATACAAAGATTTTAGCATTTCGTCATTATACAGAGTGGTGTAAACTATTCCCTAGAACTGTTCGGAAAAGTTCTACATATCCAAGCCTTTTTGGGCAATTGCGGCAAATTTTGCTGCATAATCCATTTTCTGTCATGCAGGATCACACAAAGAAGATGAAGATACAATGGTGTGAAAAAGAGTTTGCCCCCTTCCTGATTTCTTGTTTTTTTGCATGTTTGTCATACTTAAATGTTTCAGATCATCAAACAAATCTAAATATTAGTCAAAGATAAACAAGATTTTGTTTTCCCTTAATAATAACAATGTTCATTTAAAAACTGCATTTTGTCTTTACTTTCACTTTTTCACACCACTGTTATGTTCAAGGGCTTTAATATTCCACTGGAGTAAACAAATACAGGCAGGCAAAAACAACATGAGCATTAACGAGACCGGACAAGTGAGAACAGAAAAGACTGCAACTTAAATACACCGTGATGATGACAGGCAACTGTGATGATAATCAGTGGCCATGAAAACTAAAGAGTGGTGGGGGGAAAAGACAAAGAAACATATGACGGGTGAATACAAACTAAAACCCATGAAAGAGAAAATTAACAGAACAAAGTTCTTCAGAAACTTCTAAGAACTCTTGAATCGACACCTCTTTAAGGCGTTGATTCATGTGTAAAAATTATTCTTCATGTTCCCTCCCAATCATTCTTTCACTATTTGATTCTGATGCACCTTGACATTGTCATCCTAGAATATGACTATGTCTTTGTTTAAGAAATAAAATCCATGCTCTCTGTCAATTAGAGTTAGAAGAACTGTTGCCAAACATATAACATGCTAGAAATATACTTATCCCTGCAATAATGAGCCAATTATAGACTCTTTAGCATTGGTCTGTTAAGATCCAAACAGCAATTTATTTATTTGTATTATTTATTTATTATTTTTATTAAAATATTATTTTTTATTTTTTTGTGCCTGGCAGTCAGAGCTTGAAGAATAACTTTTTTGCTCACCAGCCACTGTGGCTAGTGGTTTTCCAAAGTTACTAGCTACACTGCATTTTCACTGGCCACAATTTTGACATCAATACCTTTAGAGAAAATTGCCATATAGATATTTTTAATATCATCTCATAATTTGCAGCAGGTATGGACGCAGTCTATTGTACTGTTAGTGTTACACTCAAAACATAACTGACCAAGTTTACATGATTACCCGCAAAGACTAGCATTTTGTCATTATTGTGTGTATTACTTTTTAAGCACAATATACAGTGTAAGCAATGAAAAACCCCTCAATTTAGTACTTTAGAGGCTTTATGTGTGCACTTTGGGTGTGAGCACAATGTCTGTGAGAATGAGTAAAATTATGTGCAATATGCACAATCCCACTCTAATCCAGAGTAAATTAAATAAGTGATTAAGGGGAGGCAGGTTTGTTTGTTTGTATATAGATTCTGTGGAAATTATTATTGGAAGCATTATTTCAGTATCGATATGTATCCAAAAATCAATATTTTTGACAACACTACATTGCACTTAGCTTAATTATTTCAGATGCATTCTTAAAAGACTACAATTGAAAAATAAATAGCCTAAACATAAAAAGACTTAACACACAGGATTTCAATTAATGAAATATTAATATAATATCTTTATATTATAAATCTTTCTTCATATACATCTTATTATTTAAGAACAAATTATGTGACAATATAATGTCCCAGAGGTTCAAAATTTTGGATTTAGGTTTGGCGAACATGAGTGCCAGTTAATGGCAGCAATGCCTTCACCATCTAAAAACTGCCTACACTCTATAGCCATATGAGGTCCATTGCCCCATCATAAGCTCTGACAGTGGCTTTGAGGACTGGCTTTCATCCCGGTACCAACCAGCAGTAAGGAAACCATTGGCTAGCACGGTGCGACACTCCAAGAATATTCCTTCACAGATCATTACTGACCCCCCCGCCAAACCGGTCACGCCAATGGCGGATCTGAATTCTGGTGCTCTCTGGCCACTGTCAATTGAGCTGCACGGTGCTGAGCTGTGACACAGGAACCACAAGTGAGGTATTAGACTGTTATCTCCTCCATGCTCTTGAAACTGTGCTAGGAGACACACCAAACCTACTTTCGATGGCATGTATGGATGTGCCATGATGGAGGACTAGAACTGCTTGTGCAACCTGCCTTTGAAACCATGCTACAGACAGTGATCAGGACCCTAACAAAACATAAAACTAAAGACAAATCAGTCAGGAAGAATAAAGAGCGAACAATGGTCTATAGCGACCACCTACAAAATCATTCCCTTTTTGGGGGTTGTCTTGTTATTGCCTCAAATTAGCCTAAAATGTACACCAAAGCAGGTTAAAGAGATTCACAATCACTCATGCTTCCTAAATTGTTCCTTTAATTTGTTTGAGCAGTGTATAAAATCTTTAACCCGCCAAATTGGCTAGTAAGAGGGACTGTGTTACATGCTACTGCTGAAATCCAACCACATTTGGCGGGTTGCCGGGTGTAAATGTCAAGCCCTGCTGGCAGTGTATATAAGAATGCTAAAATAACTTTCATTCTTTCCTTCCTTTCTTCCTTTTTTCGTAAAAGCTTTACTTTCATGTCCGTCCATCTTGATTCATTTTCCTTCCTCCTTTTCCTTTACACTGGTATTATATTCTGAATCTTTCAACCACCAGCTCTAATTCCAAACTCTAATTTAAGTTTCTTGCATAAAACCAACAGACTATAGAATATGAAGACGAGCTTTTATCATTAGTGAATCAATCAGTAGAAGTTCCTGACCATAAATTTAGGTAAAGCAGTTTCTCGGTCACAGCAGCAGTTTATGATAAAAATTCGCTTTATGTTGTATTCGCTGGATACACGTAGAACACTTTTGGCAGAGGTTGAGTTATTATGTCTGAGAGTGGTGCTCCAATATGAATTGACAGGTTTTAATATGAACTGACGTGTTGCAGTTGTATTTTTCCCCACAGATTTACATTAGGGAATTGTGTGGCACTGTAGATCTTGGGAGGACTCAGGCACCCACTTGGATATCCACTTAGTATCATAATGCACGCCTGCTGAACCCATACGCTAAGTTTTAATATATACTGCTCATTTTACGACTTAAAAATAGTCTAGAAAGTCTGAAAAATATTTGTTGTAGAATTCTGAAAACATTTACAATTTAATATTATATAGAAGTCTATATTATATAGAAATCTATGTTATATAGAGTCTATGTTATATAGAAGTGTAAGGCCTGCTTTTTTAGGATGTTACACAAGGAATGTATTGAAATGGGAATGTTTATGGTTGCACAGTAATTCAGATATTGCATAGAGAAATATGTTCAGCTGGATAATAGACTGTCATTAAAGTTGCATCCCAGGCATGAGCACAGAGTCTTAAACTCATGAATACTCCTGAATATTCATTACCCATGCATGTCTTCTTTTACTCACACACATGCATACGTTCTACACAAACAGACACATTACTGAATCTGAGCAGGAGTTCCTGTTGTTCATTAGCAGCATAGATACTTCACTTCTCAAAATATCACCTCTTCTAGTTTTTCCTATGGCTGCAGTTAACGGACAGGACAGAGATGTCTGTAGTTGACAACCTTTTCATTCTCATGTAGCTGTTCTTTCTGTCTTTTTGTGTAGTTTGGGAGAACTGAAGTCATTGACAACACCCTGAACCCAGACTTTGTGAGAAAGTACATCCTGGACTATTTCTTTGAGGAGAAACAGACTCTTCGCTTTGACATGTGAGTTATTCCCTTTGATGCTGACACACAGAAATCTGCCTTACTCTCCAATGTGCTGTCCCACTCCGGGCTTGCTGCTCTCGCTCTGTTTGTCTCTCCCTCACACTCTCCCAGTGTGTCTTCCTCTGTAATTATTGATGCTGCCTCTCTCTTGACTGTCATGTGTAAGGGGCTGGATCAGTGGAAGAGTGATAAATATTTCAGATGGGATTTATCCTCAATCTTTACGCAGTGGTTCAAAAGCAAATGTGTGGCACGGGATCTCAGATGATTTACAATGCATTTCTCCCTTCCATGCACCTTACTGTCCATCTCGCTCTTATTCACCACCTTAAATGGGTTCTTCTGCTGAGTTGAATAAGTGTTGCTGCAGTGCAGGCTGGACTTAATTGGAGAGTTCAGTGTGCCGTCAGCGAGAAACCTTCCACGTTTATGCTAACTCTCGCTTATACCAATGCAAATATTCAAAGAGCCAACCAGCTGTGCCCCAGAAAGCTGTGCTTCCTCTCACATTTTAACAACGGCAAGAATTTAAATGCAGACTAACGGTTATCCTATTTAGGATGAAATGCATAATGTGTTCCATATAATTGCAAAAATAACACTTTCTATCTTCTATTGTTCTGACTAAATAATCATGGCAACCCAATGTGTTAATCTCACAATGTAACAGAACTAGCAAGAAATGTTTTCTTCCATATTATAATGTACATCTTAGTGGGACAAATTATTATAAAATAAAAAATGTAGTACTGGATCAATTCTAGATTAAATTCTGAGATGCGGTAGTTGTCACTTAAATGACGACAGATGAGCGTGAGCTTGCAGAGACGGACTAAATGATTGGATAAGAAAGTCTGGCATACGTTATAAGAAAGAAGTATGTAATTTTTTTATGGAATGTCCAGTTAATTTTAATTAAACATTATATAGGTCAAGTAAAAAAAATGTAATGCATGTACAGATGAATTGTTCACAATAAGAACTAAAACATGCATTCTAAAAAGAATCTAAAACATGCATTAAGAAAACAGATGCTGATTTAAGAGACATTATAAGAAATCAAAATATTATCATTAGTCCATTCTAGATTAAATAATGTGAGGATGGATGGAAAATTTTTTGTCATCTAACAAAACTGACTGTTCTCTTGGATTTCAGATATGACATTGACTCTAAAAGTCCTGATTTGGCCAAACATGTGAGTATATATTCATACTTTGTGCTTTTTTGTGTGTATATGTATGTGCATGTTTGTTTGCTTGGATGTATATGAAATTTCCTTGTGTTCATTGGCGATTGCACTCAGATTTTGACATGCATGCTTCATTCTGCGGTTGGTTTTATGCAATTTAAATTATTTAAATTTATATGAAATTTTGTATCATTATCAAAGTTGTGCAAAACTGAAGAATTAAAGTTCTCTCTCTGGCTCTGTAATAAAACTCTCACTTTTTTAGCACAATATCTCATTGTATTCTGCATTCGTTCCCTATTAAATTGATAAAAAGCATGCTAAAATAGAATTCACTAAACACTTTTCATTCACAGCCATTGTCATACTTTATAGTAGAAACAAGCTTTCCTTCTAAGTACCGTATTTTTCGCCACATAAGACGCATTTTTTCTTCCCCAAAACTGGGGGGAAAAAGTTGGTGCGTCCTATCCGACGAATATAAAGAATCCGCGGAGCGCAGCCACGGCTGTAGCCGTGGTGATGACGAGTGGGGGGCAATGGTGGACTTTACAGTGATGACCGTAGCAAGGGGGGCGTGGTTCAGCGAGGTCTGCAGCGAGAGAGAGAGTCGGGAGACGAGCCGTGCTTAAGAGAGAAGTGAAACGAAACCGAGAGAAAGAGGCGTGACCCACAGAGAGTGAAGCGTGAGCGCCGAACGCGCAGGTGTTGCACTTGTGAGCCTCGCGTTCTCTGCTTCCGTGGTGACTCGCATCTCGCGAGGTGTTGTATGGAAATCTGACTCCCCGGACAAATCTCACTCCCCTACGCGCGCACATTAATACGCGCTGCATCGAGGTGAACACACTTCCTTGAGCATATTCGCCTACAAACCGACTCGTACGCTTACACAAGTAGAAAATGAAATTATATACCTATCATTATATACAGTTATAATGAATTATAGTAGGCCTATGGGTTTACCAGGGGGAGTCAGATTTTCACAGCAAAAAAAATAACTCACCATATTTATCTTATCGTCTCATCATATGGTGAGTCTGTGAGCTTTTAAACCAGAGTTAGTGAGGAGAGTGAGATTTTCACAGGTGTATTTTTCTGCTGCAGAAAAATCTCGATGTTAGTGATGTTTTGTCCGGATTGATCCGATGATTTGTCCGGATTGAGATTTCACAACACCCCACTTCCCGGTTTGCACACAAATTATTGGAGTTCGAATAAAAACATTACAGCCTTATTTTTGTTACTTTCACTGTTTACTGACTTTACTGACTGTTAATGAGAGTAAAGATAGTTCTTAATATGTTACATGGTTGGCATAAAATTGTTTTATGTTTTTTTGTGCTGTTAATTTTACACAGTTGATATAAAATATTTTACTACAGTATTTGGTTCAGAATCTTTTTTTTTCTCTAGATTTTCCTCCTTTAAAATTGGGTGCGTCTTATGTTCCGGAGCGTCTTATATGGAGAAAAATATGGTACATTAGACTTATCATTCAATAATTAACAAAACGATTAACTTTGAACAATTCATGAAAAATACAATTAATTTAATAACATAATATAGTAAATAATTACATTTTATTTGTATTATTATTGTTATTAAACTTTATAAAATGTATATGATTATTATAAAATAGGTTGTAGTTTTTTGGGGGCATTTTTGCATCATCGCTTGAGTTGCATAAATATAAAACTTGTAAAAAAAACTTTGCAGACAGTAAACAACCGGGGGCAGTTTAGGAAATGGTTTTGTATAGAATCAACCAAATGTTTTGTACGTGTGTGTGGCTGTTACTTTTCAGTGAAATTCAGTTGTGATTTGGTTTTCTCACTCATTCTTTTTACAATTTTTTATTTTATTTTATTTTTTTATTGTCTGTGATCATCGTGGGTGTTTTTCCCTTTCTCTCTTCTCCAAGATCCTTTCTCACTACTCTCTAACTCTCTTTTTTTCTCTCCTATCCTCTTTGGCCTGACTTCTTCAATTCGTTTGTATTTTGTGTGTGTGTGTGTGTCTTTTCTGTTACATGATATGCTCTGTTGTTATTGATATATTTGCGGCCTCACCTCCCTCCTGGAAGCCCTCCGATCTCAACGTACGTCTCTGCCTTGCACTCCTAGAATTTTCTCTTTACCGGTACAGCTCATTTATACCCAGTACCACCCTGACTCATTCTGCTCTCTCTCCTTTACTTCCTGCGTACCAACCCCATATCCTCTGGGCTATCTTTTGTTCGGCCACCCTTCTATAGGACTTCCTAGGTCAGACCTTCTGCACTTTGGGTGAGATAGTGGGTTCACCGGGCAGTCATCTGGAAAAGCCTCTGGGGTAAGAAACTAATGCACTGTTCTATGAGCCACGCTTGCTTCCTCAATCACATTGGGATGTATTCAAAGTTAGAGGAGCTGTATGGGCTCAACGGTTGTGCCTGAAACCATGTCAGACTAATTACTAGCCACAGGAAACAAAGAAATGACTTTCTGTGCAGCTGTTCATAATTAGATCACCTTAATTCCTATTGGTTGCCTATCCATCTACACTGTAAAAAATGGAATGACATTGGTGTTTTTGAGCCACATATATATTAAGAAATTATCTACATAAAAAAGTGCATATACACTACTGTTTAAAGTTTGGGGTTGACCTCCAGGGCAGAGCTGAAGGCCACCAGGATAAATCAGATTTGACTGTACCAAAACAAGCAGAGTTCAGTAATGGCCTCTGTGGCCACAAAAGGCCAGCCAGGACTTTCAGGAGTGATGTCTATGGTAAGGCAAGCAGAATCTTCAATTGCAGCCTCCTTGGGCAAGACTCAGGAGCGTAGAATGGCAACTTTGGCCAAGACGAAACAGGCAGGGCCTGTCCGGTTATGCCTCTGTAGACATAACCGGACAGGCAATTTGTTCCAGGTTGACCTTTGTGGTCATATCAGGGAAGACAGGAAGTTCTGGTATGGTCTCCATGGTTGTGTCATTGTGGACAGAAAGTTCATGAGCAGATGCCACTGCCTTAGGAGGAGCAGATTAAGTGTGAACAGCCCCCACACACAAGATGGTGGTTGCCATCACAGGAAGCACAGCCGATGGTGGAAGGACCTCTGAGACAGGACAATTTAACTTGGGTATGCTGGGCTTGAGGATGATATTGGGACCAATGAGATGCCATCTGTTTTCACTGAAAGTTGTGGGACTGCCAAACTAGAAGCCAGTCTCAAACGCCTAGGGAAAAATCAATAGTTTCATAGCCTCTGGCGTGATGTGATATACAAGGCTCTGGCCTTGTATATTTTGACTTTCGCCAAGCAGGTATCATCCACTCCACTTGATCGGTTTCAACTGTCTGTCTCTTCAAATCTAGCTGAAATGGGCCGTAGCCTGGTGTTCTGGTGTAGTTTAGAGCGTTATAGCTTCGGAATGATGATGGATACTCCCATCTATTTCTCACCATCTGTGTCTTGTGTCACTGTAGCAGATTAGGCTTGTTGGTGCAGATTCACAACCAAACTTCAATGTAGCATGTACTCCCCAAAAAATGTGGCATACAACCTTTAAAGGTGGAGGTTTCATCAACTACTGGCACTGGTACTTTAGAGAAAGAAAGACTTTTGACATTTGAAATATTTTTGGGACAAAATGTTTTTGTTTTACTTCGTTTCCTCTCATGGATTTTATGACTCCTAAAATAAAATTACATTACACTTTCAAACTTTTGTGGACAATTTGATACTTACACATAGATTAAAAGTTTTTATCTGGATATTTTTCTTTATTTTCACATATTTCACAATAATTAAGTGTACACTTAATTTTAAATTACAGTAATACCTTGGTTTACGAGTTTAATTTGTTCCAAGAGCGAGCTTGTAACTCAAAATTCTCCTACACCAAAACATTTTTTCCCATAAGAATGCAAAAAAAAAATCACTCGTTCCACATGACCATAAATGCCCATTTAAAATATTTTTGAGGTTTTACCCTATTAATTACAGTTAAAATTATAACCATTAAGATCTCATATAAACACTAATTAATAATTGACAATTAAACTCTAAAAATACTTGACAATTTACTGTAACATGCACTTTACCTTTGAATAGCGTTGCTGCTGCCGTGATGGAGATGAGTGGAGGGTATTACTGCTTAGAGGGAGAATTTCGTACATTCTTTCTTACTTATCTTGAGGGCCATTGCCTATATGCTGTACTGTACGTTTATATTTCACTACGTGAACAATAGCGATCACAATTAATGTTAACAATACCGATTTGCTCGTATACAAAGTCACTCGTAAACCGAGGTATTACTGAACTTCATTTCAGATTTTTGTGAATTTTTTTTGCTTTGTTTTTGTTTATCAGACAGGCGTAAAGGGTGTCCAATATTAAAGAAACTGAAGTGTGTGAATTGCTTTAATTTATGGGCATTATCTGTACAGAAAGGAAGATGCATTTAGTGAATTTTGTATGTGGAAAAGAGATTGCCCAGTGATGATGAGCTGTTCTGCTCAAAATCTGTGGGAGGTTAAGAGCTCTGGGGGGAATTTGTGCCCCTGATCTCTGTACAGTTTTCCCAGACAGTGTTGAACTAGATGGAGGGAGACAGGGAAGGGTGAGGGCTGTAACAGAGAGAGAGACTGCATCCACACAGCAGCAGAAAACACTTGTCAGTCCTGTTTTAGAGAGCTAAATAAGGTTGTGTTCATACAGAATTCTGTTAGTTGTCAGAGTACCAACTGATTTCCACACTGAGGTGACTTTTACATTTTCCGAACTCACAAACAAAGTCTGAAAGCAGGTATACTGGAATGAACTAGAATTAATGACAATGTAGTCTACAGCTGCTGTCTGCAGTGTCACTGACATACAATACTGTCCAAAAGTATAGCTGTTTCATACAAATATTTGTCTTGAGATGGTTATTTTTATTTTCTGATTTAGTGTGTCGGTAGAAAATACAAATTTTAGTTTTCCAAAAGTTCCTTGCCTAAATGTCCAGTGAAAAGCAAAGGGTGTAACACCAAACATCCATTTGATTAATTTATAAATAAAAAGCTGTTAATGTCATTAATGTCACTGTACATATGAAAAGAGGTGCACAACTATTGCTGTTAATCTGACATTTTAAGACACTATAAGGACCTAGAGGACTTATTTGTGGAGGATCTTATAGACTGTTTTGGAGAGGTGATACCCAATACCCCTGTCTCTCCAGTCCCCTTGTCACTCCAGAATTCCCGCCCAGCCTCTCTCTTCCGCCTCCTCAACCAGTTACTTTCTTGGGTCTCTGCTAGCCTCATTCATCCCTTCGTTTCCATCAGCAAAATATAGAATACAAATATAGATATAGATATATAGAGTATATAATATATTTGGAGATCTATACCATCTATTACAATGGTGATCTGCCAAGTTTCGTCAGGCGACCAGTTCCACCTGGCACAGAGGATCCCCTGGTTTTACTTCCAACCTTCCAATGTGCACATTGCTCTACCTTGGCCCGTCGACACTTTGACTCCACCTTGGCTCTTCCCACCCTCGGCACCACTGGAAACCATTGGCCTTCCAACTCCGACTCTGCCTTGGTCAGATATGGTCCTTCCTGTGCCTTCGGTTCCATTTGGCTCTGCCCTCCCCCTGGCTCCACCTTCATCCTTGGTACCACCGGCTCCACCTCTGTCCTCTGGTTGTCCGGCTCCACCTCGATCTCATCTGTGACGTCATCTCTCTCGGTTATCCCCAGGGTGTCTGCTGCCATCAAGTCATGGTCATCATGGCTCCTCCTACCTTCAACTCCGCCCTGGACTCTGGAGTCTGGTACACCATCTGGCTCTTACTGCTCCTGGCTTCCCCCTGGATCCTCCGACCCTCCACTCCCTCATGGACTATATTATTTGTCTTGGAATATGTTTTCTGTTTTTTTCCACACCCCCTCCCTCTTTTCTCTTTTGGTCATGTACAGCACAAGGACATACCTTCCGGGAGGGGGATCTACTGTCTGGCAAAATCATGCAGATCACCGTCATATGAACACTGAGTACCGCCAGCTGTTATCCATCATCTCATCACCATCACTACTCATAAGCACTTGCCTCACACTTACAGATGTCTGTCTTTGCCTAAGTATTGTTAATGTTACATTGTATGTGAGCTATCTCCTGATTATCCAGAGTAATATCAGTTCCTTCATCTTCATACGTGTGTCTACATACATGTTACGTGACAATAGATATTTGACATATAGATATATCATATAAATAGATCCATGCACACACTAACGGCTAATATTGTCAAGAACCAGTTGTTAAGATTGAGAGGTTTAGGCAAAGCAATATCATAAATACATACATTTCCATATATTTGCATTATATTATGCATAAAAAACAACAACAAAGAAACACCAAAACTGGCAATCAACATGATGCTACTTTTCTCTTCAATATGGGAGGAAGAATTCAACTAGTCTCAACTTAATTAAATGAACTGAAGCAAAAACTTCACAAAAAGAGTATATACTTTTAGTGCATAGTATAACTAGGTGAATTGGAACACAGCAATTGACATTGGTTTTGTGTTAATGCCAACCTTATATAAATAGATAACGGATGGAAAAAGAAACTGGAAAAAAAAAACTGTTTTAGTTATTGTGTGCAATTGAAGAATCAAAGAATTCTAAAATTGTGGAAAAAAGCATGGTGTGACGTGCTTTTGAACGTCCTGTCGTCTTTATTACACACTGACAAACTCTCAAATATCGTCTTCTTTCCACTCTTCAGCAATTTTTCATAGCCGTAGAGATGTCTTTGTGTATCGTTTGCAGGAAACAGACTCTAGTGTTCACTCTGTCCTCTGCAGCTGATATAGATGCAGTGATCTCTTGAAATATATCCATCAGTTGTGTTGAAATAACTCAGAGACTACAGACTTGGCAGTTAAATACAGAGAATTGTTTGGCAATAAACAGATTGTAAGGAGAATTGAACTGCTTCAAGACCAACTGCAAAACTAGTCTGATTGGATTTGAATTTCAGCTATGTTAATTCATCATCTCCCTTCACTGGCTGTGTGCTGAATGAACACAAAACATAGCTCTGCTTTAAATTCAATTAGAGCTGTCTACACTTCAGATCGTGTTTATATAGGCAATATAGGAAGGGAGGTAACATTAACCTTATTGAATACAGTACATTTAGCCCATCTGTGCCTTAGAAGCACCTGCAAATCTTTCTCCTTTAGTGGTGCAGATTTAATCAGATCGACTCCAATATAAGGTCTATTTATCTTTTAGCAACAAACAAAGTATAATATTATATATTGATTTGTTTTTAGGGAGCATCAGTAGCAATTATAGCTTACTTGGTGCCTCTGATTAGACCAAAGGAAAATATACATTTCTTATTTCTGCTTAAATTGCATGTTCATTGTGTAGAAAAGGACAGATTAGAAATTTGGATTTTTGTGCCTTATACAGTTTAAATGCATGATGCTTCTGGTCCATGGCATAGGGTTATTATGCTGATGGATTGGGTCTGTGCTTTTTGCGTTAAACAGAACTTGTATGCTTTGACTCTGGAAATGCATTATGCTGAGCTGCATTGACAAACAGAGAGTGAGAGGGTAGGAAAAAGAGAGAGAGAGAGGGTGAGAGAGAGAAATATGGGCCAGTGAGTCTTATCTAGGCCTCCAATTCGATACTCTGGTGGGACAACACAGCCATGTGTTTCTGACTGCGGGGTGTTTGAGCTTTTTACTGAAGAAAAAAGTATTTTAAATTTAAATGGAAACCAGACAAACAGCACAACTAACTGTGAGCTGTGGAGTGCAACAACAGACAGGACAGAGGAATCGTTTGCTCTCAATAATGGATACATTTCCAGATTTTTTATTTATTTTTTATCATAGTGTATAAAATTATTGCTTAAATCTAAAAAAATAGTATTTAAATCTCAGACCATTTAAAATGCCTCCAGTACCTGAAACATATTTTGCCTCATGGATATTCTTCCTGTTGTCATTTTGACAATAGCTAATTTGTTCACTTATTGGTCAATGTGAGATAAATGTCTCACTGTCATGTCTGTGACCTATAGAAGGATTGACTCTTGTCTTTTTACTATAGAAAGAGACCTCTAACATGTTTACAGAGCCATATTCTTCAACAGATACCTCTATAGGCAGCCATGAGGGTTAAAAAGCAAACAGAATTCTAGATATGAATGCTTTCAATCCCTATGCACAGTCTGGTACCAGTGGTAGGAAGTAGAAAATACATCAGCTGTGACACAAAATGACTCTCTGAAGAAAATTTCAATCAAGGACTGTCAGATACCCAGAGTAAGCACAATTTCAGGTCTGTAACAAACATCCTCTTCTCTTCTGCTAGATGAATGGCTTATGTTTAGCTGAGGTTGATCCTGTACCTCATTATGTTGAATCGATTGTTTTATGAGTAACATTGAAGTTGGTGTGCATGCACTCTCGCAGAATAAACAATAATTATTCACTTGAAGCTCACATAACTTCTATACGTCTTAAGTAGCTCGGGATGTTGAAAATGAGTCTTCATTGTGATAAAGCAGTGGTTGGTTAGCCAGGAGGTTTCCTATTAATGGTAGATTATGCAACCAAGTCATGTGTGGAGCTTTGATTTTTCCTTGGTTTGGTTAATGCCATTTTGCAGGTTTCTTCAGCTGTCAAAATGTTCACTGTTGCTGTGTTTAGTCTTCTGAGACCACTGAAACATTAAACTACACAAGTAGTGGAGAACGGTGCACCAATCTTAATTTAAATCCGGTGTGTTTAAGGATTACGGTTTGTCTGTCTAAGTATGAAAAGCAATTGGATATAAGTTATAATCTCATTCCAACCCCTTGTGGAGTACTGAAGCTTTATGTAATGCAGCTTGACTGTGACTTGCTCTGCGCAATGAATCAGCAATCCATCATTTTTCACCCTCTGCTCTGTTTGTCTTAGTTTCACGTGAAATTAGTCTGGGATAAACTTATTCACTTAATCTCTTTGTTAGACAGATGAATTTAAATGTTCCTAACAGCTCAATGGTCTGTGAATGCAGAGCTTATCACTCTCAAACAGGGCTGTTTATTTCAGGTACTCTAGTTACATACGTGCTCACATACTCAGAAACACATGAATATATTGAATACGCCTTTCTTCGTTTTCTCTCATTCTACTTTCTTTCTCATGTTCAATACATAATCTCAGAATATGACACAAATTTCTCAATCACATGCTGGGTTTCCATGTGTTATGGGGACTTTACAGGGACTTTTCCATAGACATAATGATTTTTATACTGTGCAAATTGTAAATTCTAGCTCCAAAACATAACCCGCACAGACAACATAACATGGACCGCACATTACCAGGACCACACATTTTGGACACATTGAGATGAATACAGTTCTAAATAGAACCTCTGTTACATTTTTAACCATGAATAAAATATTAACTACATTTAAATTTTCAACAAAATTGTAACATTTTTATTCATTTATAATCAACCATTCTCTGTTATCACTTTTCCACCAAAATGGTGCCGTCTCGCATTGCTGAAATATGTTGTGATTTACATATTATAATCTGCACATTCTTATTAATATCAAATTATTTTGATACCAATTTCAAAATGGAAACTGTAATAATTTCATATAAAGTATTTTTAACAGCATTATTAAATCCCTAGCCCCCTTTTGCATACCCAAGGAAACCCCTGCCATAAAGGATCTTAGTTGGCCTCTCATCGCAGGGCCTGGGACAGTGTTCCTTACAATGGCCCTGATTGTTCCTCCATTACAGTCCCCCCACTCTCTCACCTGTCAACCTGCTGTCTACTTAAATACCAACATAATCCTTCATCCTAATGATGAAATGTGCAAACATCTCCATAAATCTCACTTCCTATGTAGAATGACAATGCTGGTGGCTAGTGTTAAATACTGCTATTCATCTTCCTTAGTTATGTGAGATGACATTTCAATTTTTTCGATTTAAGCACTTTTGGCAGGTTCAAGGCATCATAGGACACCATGTTTAATTACAATGTAGTTTATTTTTGTCAGGATTCAAAAGAACGCACAGACAGATGGAAGTTTAATCAGGGTTTATTGCAGGAAACAGACAGGTGACTGACGATGTGAACAGGTAAGCAATGGTGATACTGGCATTATGGCAAATGCTAGTGTCCGTTATCCTTTCTTATCTGTTTGAAGGTTGGATGTTAAGAAGAAGACTGAAGGTTTGACTATTGTCTTTAGGGCACACAGGTTGGTAGGTGAGGAGTCAGGTAATGATTGAAGAAAACTGGGAAGATTGGTATAGAACTCGAGAAGTAACAATGGATCGAGGATGTCGTTGTGATCAACCCAGGACCATTCTTCTGGGTCGAATCCCTCCCAGTCTACGAGGTATTTGAGAATGCTGCCCCTTTTTTGGGAGTTCAGTGTAGACCTTTAGATGTTTTCCTCCGCTGTGTTCACTGGAGGAAGAGGAGGCACGTTGTCAGACCCTGGAGAAGAGAGAATCAGAGGATTGAAGAGGAAATGAAGGTGTAGTGTGGAGACTTCCGGAGACTTATTAGGCCATATAGGCCACTATTAGCGATTACTGATGAGCAAGAGGGTCCGCTGAGTGTCCAGAGTCCAGTGACGTATGGACTGAGTTCATAAGAGTCAGACATAGACTGGTAAGGACATACATTTGTCTACAGGTCTTCCCAGCAGATCAGGTTCAGACCGCGTGGCCTCAGTTGTCATCACCAGTGTCAGCGGTGTCCCTCTGTCATCACAAGACCACTGAATGGGGTTGATGATGAGGGCTGGAGGGAGAATGGGTTCAGGTGGTGTGGTGCTTGTAACAGGACCATGTAAAAGGGAGAGCGTGTCTGCCTTCAGGTTCTTCTCTTCATGTTGGTACATCACAGATAAGTTGAAGAAGAGGGCCCAACAAGCTTGGTGGGTGTTCAGGCTCTTGGTTTCTCAAAGGTATTCAAGGTGCTGGTGGTCAGTGATTACCTCGAAGGAGTATCGAGTTCTCTTCAGCCAGTGTCGCCACTCCTCCAATGAGAGTTTGATGGGCAGCAATTTGCAGTTTATTTTGTAGTTGCGCTCTGCTGGGGACATGGATGAAGTTTGCAAGAGTACAGCTTCTACCTCGGTGATGGAACTGTCCACTTCCATGATGAAGGGTAGTTCAGAATTTGGATGGGCGAGAGTAGGAGCTGTGCAAAAGGCTTTCTTCAGCTGGTTGAAGGCAGTGATTGCTTGAAGATGGAAGGTTTGAAAGAAGAGGACGGAAGCTTTGACAATAGTCTCAATGGTACACAGGTAGGTGTCTCTAGGTGAGGAGTCGGCTAAGTGTTCGGGTATGAACAACAAGACCAGACACTGAATGGCTGTCTGGTGGCTGTTTATAAAGGGTGAGTGAGGCTGAGTGGTGGTTGTTTTTCCAGTGATTGCGAACGAGTGGATGCACTGCAGAATTCTGATGCTGAGGGTGTTACTGACTCTGCAACAATTGTATTCTGACAATTTTCTGTGACTTTTTAGTGGATGAGTATAAAGAGAAATCTTCCTTTATTGTAAACCCTAGAGTCTTTGCCAACAATTTGATGAATTGCTTCTGATATAGCATGTAGAATTACGTCACAAGCCACAAGTATAGAGCAATTTTTTAGGCTGACAAGTAGCTCCATAAATCACCTGCTCTTTTCACATGAATTGATCCAATCAGACCTGCCCATGTGATGCCATGATGAAGAAAAGGCTGAAAGAAGAAAGACATATTCGACATTATACCAACTTACTCCTCTCTCACGGCCAACTTTCTTTCATCTGTGATTAGTATGTAAAAATATTCCCACTGTTCCTTAAGGATAGGATTTGGTGCGCATACTTTGTTAAAGGACTGTTTGATCATAGCGAACAGGTCGGGCTGTATGATGTTGACTTATAAGTCATTTGGCTTTGAATGGCGGATTTGGGACAGCATCATTGATCCTCCGAATCTCTGTTGGCCCCAGTTAAAGGTTAGAAAGTTGATATCAAGCTCTCGGCTATGTGCAAAAAGGTGCCTTGATCTCCTTGACAATGTTAGAAAGATTACCATTTCCAATAAGTAGGGTTCTGTTAATAAAAATGTTTGGTTGTTTTAACATTAATAATAATAATATTATTATGTTTTAACAATAAAACATTTTTCTTGATCACCAAATCATTATATTATAATGATTTCTGAAGTATTATGTGACACTGAAGACTAGAATAACATCTGCTGAAAATTCAGCTTTTGCCATGACAGGAATAAATTACATTTGAAAATATATAGAAACCATATTTGGAAAATAGAAAATGGTTATTTAAATTTTTTTATTAGATTTCACAATATTACTGTTTTTACTGTCGGTGTGAAGACCTTCTGAAATCTTACCAATCAACCCTAAACCTTTGAATGATAATGCGAAAAGTCAATCTGAACTGACTGTCTGTATTTTTTATATTCCACATTGAGTTTAATGGCTGAGAAATTTTTAATATCTTATTTTCTGCCAATGTGAACCTTAAACATCTTGTTCCATGTTATGGTATTGCTTCAATGGCAATACTGTATGCAGTTCAAAATCACAGTTTTTTAAATAACTTTTTCAATTTAAGCCCGATGAAAGGAAAATTAAACTCTGGTGAGTTTTTTTATTAATATGAATAAAATGTGAGTGAGTTCAATGTCAGGCTAAAGGCACCAAGGGGTTCAGATGCTTGATCAGATGCTAATCAATTGGCAATGCAGCAGGGAGAGGTGTATGCCCCATTGATTTTGTTCTTCTGCAGAGCACAGCTAACACAGTTAAAAGCCTTTCCAAATAAACAAATGGTCACAACAGTGGGGTTTGTGATGGGAAACAATGTCATGTTTCGAACAGTTTCATCATTTTTACTCTCCTGTTGCATTGAATGACTGAACTTGTGTATGAATATGGTTATAAAATATGGCAACACTTTTGTTACATTTGTTCATGTATCATGCAACTACAGAGCAACAAGTTGCTGCTGTCAGTTATCAACTTTCTTTTTTTGTTGCAATTCTGAAGCCTGTCTGAGAGCATTAATCAGGGTATGACCTTAGTAAATGAGCTGAACTCAATCTGTTAACCCTGTTTACTTGTTTCAGGTTCATGTTAAAAAAATGGAATCAAAGATTCTGTTTGGCTGTTTCTCTAACAGCTCTGTCAATGATTGAAGGAGAATTGGTTTAGATACTACAGAAAAGACTCCAGACAACACATAATAACTTTTTTTTTCTTTACAAAAAGAACATTGAACACAGTAGATTTCATCTAACAAGTCATCTCTAATACCTGAGGGAAAGACATTAGCAGCAGCAAACACTGACCTACATGTGGAGGTGAGACTGAGGCAGTTCAGAAGGTTAATGAGGAAACTGGTCCAAAAGCCATAATGTATTTGAATTATTCAGTGTCATTTTTTCACAGAAGTGTCTCCGGAAGAAGATAAATTGTTTCCTCATTTGACATCCTTACAGTGACTCGAGTTGAACTGACCTGCTTTTTATTTCTCCACTTTAGTGAAACAAAGCAAAGTCCCTTTCAAGGAAAGTCTGTTCACTCGGCGGCCATATTTGCTGCTATTTCGTGCCTCAAAGACCAAGTACTATCTATTTGAATGGGGGCTTGAAAGCTTGTCGAATCACAATTAAGTAACATATTTTAAATCCGTAACATTCTTTGAATGGTCCCATAATTGTTGTTCTTTATCCTCAAATAGCGTAAAAAAAGCTTATTTTTCAGACTATACAACTTAATGCGCATGTGCAGTCCTAAACGAGAATCTCGGGTTTCTATGGGACCTTAAGCTTCTAACGGCATGCTGCAATGACTTTACAAATAGCAGTTGGAGCTTTTATTTAGAAAGTAGGACGTATTCTGCTGTATTGAGTGTTTCTCTCATTCCTAAGTAATATAAGTCTTTCTATATCTATAGTCTTTGATCAAAGGTAATAGTTTAGGGAAGGAGGAACAGTAGAGCATTGGTGTTTATAACGCCAAGGTTATGGGTTCAATTCCCAGTGAAAGCAAGAACTGAGAATATCAATGTGTATCTTGATTGCAATGTAAGTCGCTTTGGATAAAAGCGTCTGCCAAATGCAGAAATGTAAAAAATGTCAAATGTAATGAAAACATTCCACATATGAAACCAGGAACTCAAGACACGAACATGATAACGGCAAAGAATGACTAAAAAGGCCCAAGGCCCTAAATACACAGAAAAATTAGTAGATAATTAAAAATAGCTGGAACTAATGATGGTGAATATGATAACTAATAGAACAGACAAAATGGAAATCAGACACTGGAAGATAATATAGAAACAATGGTAAAAGAGAATGTACTTCAACTTAAAAAATCCATACAAAATAAAAGTTAGATATTATTAGGTAGCTGGATTTGATTGTTGATAATTTGGCATGATCTTGGATCATTTGGTTCTGGACTTGCTGTCATAGCAACAGGTTCTTAAGATTAAACCTGCTTGGGATCAGGCTTTTTTCATGTAAACAGGATTAGATTGCGTCTTTTTAAGCGGCTGAGACTTGATAATGTCCCAACCATTGCTATTTTATTACTGAACATGGGGCAATAATAATGTAAAATAATAATAATATATCAATTAAATTGATATTATAATGTTGTGTACAATAGTGTAGACACTGCCAGTTTTACTGATTGAAAGATTTATTTGTGATGGAATAGTTACTTTATAATTTTATTGGATTCTTACATACCAGTTTATCTGTACAGTTCCGGTATATAGTAATATACAGTAGTTTAGTTTATCTAAGCCGTCCATTAATGAGTGATAATTCAGCTTTGAAATAAAAATGTAAAGCCTGTACAAATACTAGAACATTAAGATCTCGTTAATATAAATAATTTATATAAATAAATAATAAATACAAATATTTTAAATTGTAAATATAATTCACAATATTAATGTTTTATTGATTTTATTTTTTATTTAGAAAATGCAGCATGGTGAGAATAAGAGACTTCTTTCCAAAGCATGCACAATCTTACTGACCCCAAATGTTACGCACATACTGTGATGTAAGGATGTTGAACTGTTATTAAAAGAAATTAATTACAACCTACATAGTTTACAATAGTTTCACAGAGTTTATATGGTTTATATGGAGATTTGCAAATGAACTGATAATCATTCTGCACCTGAGCACTTTAATGCACTGTTTATTTGTTCATCTTTTGTCTGCAGTGACCCTAAAGGAAGAAGTTGACAGGAGAGTCATTTTATCTTTACACACATAGCGGGGTCAGCATTGACATCTAGATTGGAATCTTCAGTGATTAAAAGAAGTAAACTGGTGTGAATCAGCCAAAGATTTAAGCTTTACAGTATCTAAAACGCATCCTGAGGCAGAGATTTATTGTAATATTTTATGGTTGATATTTGTTGACTGTGTGCAGGATGCATTCAGGGCAAAACAGTGATCTGAACTGAAGTGTACAGTTTTTGTTTGCGCACAACACAACTATGATCTTCAGCTCCCAAGTATATCATCTCATCTCTGCTATTACTTATCCTGCTGTTGTTCTGCCATGTGTCCATGTGCAGTCCTGACATTTGTTTAACTGCAATTATATGGGAGTCAGGTCATTATTATCAGTATTTTTTCCTGCCCTACTATTCCCAATAACACAAAACTATTTGCACTAATGCGATATATATGTGTTATTCTTTCAGTGGCATCCCTGGGAAGAACTGCGGTACCATTATTCTCACTGCAGAGGAACTTGGAAACTGTCGGGTAAGTCAGCAGTTTTACTTATTCCTCCACAGAATATTTTTGCTCTGAATAATTGTTTTTTTTTTCAACCGCATTTCTCTTCGAAATGCTTGTAACTCTTCAGAAGTGAAAACCTTTACTGAAATGATTCAGTTTGATAAGAAAGCTGACTATTTTACTCTTGAGATCAGACCATTCACTGCCTGGCAGCCAAATACATTATTCCAGAGGAATGAACTGCAATGTGTTATCTCCACAGACAAAAGGGAAACAACTTCAAAAACTAACTGAGCACCAAAGACGTATTTTAATGCTTTTATTTTCATTTTACTGACAAAATAATTTAAAAAGAATTAATAATGGAATAATAGAAGCCATGGTTATTATTTAATATTTCTAACATGAGATATTAACCTTCTTTTAAATTGGCCATTTACTTTAACTTAGTAGTTAAATTAATAGTTTATTTACATTAAATAAAAACCAGAACATGGACTGATGTAGCAACAGTTGTAAAATGACAGGACATTTCATAGTGAAGATCATTACAGCATTATCCACTGGGTATTGTAAGTGTGTTTGATCTTGTGTACACTGAAGGCCGTGTTTGTTTCCCTTATTTTCCTGAATGCTTTCAGCTAGTATTTTAAGACCAGCTCTTGTTGAACCAAAGGATCATGGAACTGACATCAAAGTTTTCAATGTGGAATGTGGCAGCAAGTGGTGTCACAGCTTGAGTATAAATAATAGGGGTTTCTTAAAATTGATTAAAAAAATCTAAGCGAGATATGGATATTGGGACCTCTTTGAACTCATTTAAAGGCAATGATGTCTCTAATGTTCCCTTCAAAGACTTGAATGCTCAGAAGGATTCGTATGAATCCTTGCAATGCTTTTTTAAGCACTTTGGACACATTCTCAACATGTCTTGTTACAACCTGCATTGATTGTCTGGGCCTAACAAACTCAAGATGATCATGCATCCAATGTAATATTCTGCCTATGCATTTTAAATTTGTTCTGATGGCAAGTCTTAATTTCTGTTGGGTACTGAAGGGTTCGAGAGTCAGTGAATAGCACTAGATGTATGTTAAGAGGATTCTTATAAATGTGAGTGATGGCTTGGTAAAATAAGCAAATAAATGTTAATTAAGAGGCATTCAATGAAATCTGATTCTGTAGACATGCATCTGGACTGATGAATAAATGCAGTGACTAATCAGACCATGTAGTGTTTCCTGCAGTATAGTATTTTATTTGAATATACAAAACTATAGTAATTTTTTGGTCCAATTTTATAGTTTTATATTTATTATATATATTTTTTTAATAATAGAATTTAATAACATTTTTAAATATTTAATTTGACATTTTAAATATCGGTTGTTAAAAATAATAATAAAATGTGATCTTTTGATATGCTTTGTCATATGAATGCTCAGCCAGTAGTGATACTAATTCAGTTTTGATGAAAATGTTTTAATTCTTGATTTATTTAAATAAGACACATGTTAATTCAGCATCTGCTGCTTTGATGGATTCAAAGTTTATTCAGAGTAAAGGAGTTTGTTGAATTCATTAAAAGAATGGACTCATTTGTTTGGACTGCATCTGTTGTTGTTTTATAGTGCAGCCAACAAAGATAATGTTATAGAAAAAATGTTGAATTGATATTATTTTGTAGTCCACAGTTGTTTTATTTCATCTTAAGGTAAAATATAACAATACCATAGCTTTGTAGATTGAGGAGGTCAGTGATCCGCCAAAAGACAAAAAAGTTTCTCTATCTCTATCCCTCCCATCTCTTTATCATGTCTTCTCTCTGGAATGTTCCTGTTTCTTTTCTCTGTCTTTTAAAGTTTACTCTGTCACCGGTGATAGTACTCATTATATAGCTAAAATAGCAGCACAGAGTAAATTACAGCTTGTCCGGTTTGTAAATGGCTATGTTGCATTGAGTACAGGCTCAAACACACACAAAGGACTGCTCATTTGAGCAATCTATTGCACACTCACAGCCTCACTCAAGCTCATTTGAAATGCTCAAAAAGCCTTTCCCCTCTGTGAGGGTAATAGATTGGTACATCTGCTTGATCTATATATATATTTCACATGGTAGATCAAAAGATTTTACAGGATGTTATGAAAGGCTGAGTTTTGATCAGGTACATGCAAAGAGCATCTATGAGGAAATGCACCATGTGGAGAGGAAACCTCTGCTTAATAGTCAGAATGAGGTTTGCAAAGATCTTCAAAAGTCTATCTCTATCCAAGAAGTTACATGGTAGAATCACATTCAAAAGCCAGATAAAACCTACAAACCCAAAATAATGAGTGGATATGAATAAAGACAGGTAGCGTTAGCTGTGATGTGAAGTGCTTTGAATGTCTGCCATTTATTTGCTGTCGTTTAAGTTGTTTACTGTTGCTGAAGAAAGCATTTCAAAGAAAACTGTCAATCGTGCTAGATTGCTCAATTCATAGAAGCTGGATTCAAAGATATCATAGGTTCATATTTTGCTTTTCTCTTCTCAAATATTTTTCAACTTAAATTGATCTTGCTAAGCTCATATTTATGGGCTCATAATCATTTTGAATGCTTGGTTTGAATGGACCCGTTAATCATGTGCAAAATCCTCCACACACGGTGGTTTAGTTTCAGTCAAGAAATAGTTAGAGGAATATATAGGCCTAAATGTAGTGCTCTTTCAGGCCATGAACTATGAGGTGAATTTTCTCTAGACTAGAGCATGGAAAGTCTCCTTTATTTAGTAATCACCATTAGTTTGAATGACTTTGGATAATTTAGACCACACACCATTCCATTATGACTAATGATGTTGTATCCATTGTGTTAATGACACCCCTCTGGCCCCAGATGGCCCTAGCAAGGAGGTTTACAATGATGCCAGTCGTTACTGGAGTGTAATTTACCAACTACTCACTGGTTATGTGAATGATTCCTCTGGAAATCTTCTATAGTTCTCCTTCAATCTCTTTCAATCTCAGTCTTCCTCTTCCTCTCTGACTCCAGTCTACAATTTCGTCATTCTCTGAATGGCACTTTCAAAGCAAGATAGTGTTTAGCGGCTAATTGGTTCAAATGGAATTGATGCTTGCTGAAGACAGGCACAGATTAACCATTTTGGGTACAGAATAGCCATTTAGGAGCCTCAAACTGTTTTTCTTTTTTATCCCAAGAAATTGTAATATATAATATATAATACTTTTAATAATTATTATTATTATTAAAGTTAGTATCTATATAGTATAGTATCTTCATTGATGTGCAATGTTATTTTAGTATTATTTATAGAGTTATATAGCTTATATTTCTTAGTTTACATTTTTGTTTTAAGCTTTAGTAATTTTGTAATAAAAATGTCAAATCACGGCAATGAACTTGACATTGGCAGACATCGGCAGAAATTGAGGATGTCTCTGAACATTTACAGTCCAACTACCCTGCATACAATGAGCTGTTGTCGGTTATTACTCAAGCCACAGATAGATTAGATCTGCCATGGAAGCGCGAGAAGCTAGAGCACCCGTTTGGCCGTCTCAATGAATGCTTACTGTCGAGCCATAACTGTCCAGCTCGTACGAGTTTTCTCTTTCTCCACAATCTCCACACTTGCAGGCTCCCCTTCAGCCACTCTTGTGGGCGGTCTTGAGTGTAGAGAGTGTTGTTATGCCAAGGCTCTCGACTCTTGAGCGCAACTTGGCTGTGGTGAGCGTGGTCAGGCCCCTTTCGATATGATAGTTATTCCTAGTGGTGAGGCCTCCACTCCCTTGAGCACCACTCAGATGGCATTCTCGAGTGGTAGGTTCCTCTTGAGCCCCCTTGTAAGCAGTTCTGAGTGTAGAGCATCGTTAGGCCTCTTGGCTAGAAAGTTGCTATACCGAGGTCTCCTCCCCTAGAGCTTGGTAGGTTCGCCCAGAGCTGTTTGGCCTTCTCTTGTTAAGAGAAACGATAAGGCCTCCACTCTGCAGGGCAATGTAAGTTCTGAGCAGGAGGTTCTCTTCGACTCCCTCAGACTCTAGGCTGAGCATTGCTAGGCTTCAATTTAGTACCACAAAGCCTCCGTTCTCTAGAAGCTCTGGTTCTGGATCACCTGCTGGTCATCTTAGGGATAAGTACTTCTTTTGGGGTCCTCTGACTGGGCTGATTACAACCATTAGAACAGTCATCCCTTCAGCACGGCGTGGGTATTCTATTCCCCATAGCTACCCTAGGGGACAGCATAGTTTCCTTTCGAAAGGAAACTTCTAAGGTTACGCATGTAACCATGGTTCCCTGAGAGTAGGAATAAGACGCTGCATCCCTTTGCCGTGCTTTGTGCTTTTCTGCATGTTTCAAACATGTGAGACTAATGCCTCAAACATGTGAGACTAACGCTTCAAACATGTGTCACACTGGAAGTATTCCCCATAGCGCCCCCTAGGGGATGCAGTGTCTCGTTCCCTGTTAGCAGGCAACCTTGGTTACATGCGTAACCTGAGACGATCTCCCCTGGTTCCTGGTTTTCCTGTGGGGTTTTAAAGTGTTTCTTTCTATAAATATAACTTCACAAATCTTTTATGTTTTTTCCTACAACGTAAATTTATTTAGTTATTCATTAAAAACATGTTTTCAAAAAAATTCATATTTTCAGGATGTGTGTAATTTATGTTGTAGAACAAAATGTCAAATTATCATCAAGTTATGTTTACCACCGGCTTTATTTGACTCATCAATTTAAAAATTCCATTATAAAACCCCATAGGAGAAAATCAAGCAAACCAGGGGGCCGAGTTTTGAAATTATCCCTGCACAACTCTGTTAGAGATGTTGTTAGGTAACACTACCTCGTGATAAACTGTTTGGGTAGCACTTTAAATTTGATGGTCTCTTTTGAACATTCTGCTGACTTTAAGTAACATTGCAACTTTATGTCAACTGACTTGCGGAGTATTAGTAGACTGTCTGCTTAATATCTAATAGCTCTTTATTCTGATGGTCCTCCAACAGACATTCTACTCACTAGTAATTTTGCAAGTACTGTACATATCAACTTATTCTAACCCTATCTATCTTCTAATACTCGACTATAGTCAGCAGAATGTTTTAAACGGACTATCAAAACCGTTTCCCACTGAAAATTAATAAAGTGAAAGAAGGATAGGCGCAAGTGTCTGCAGCACATGACTTTATAAAAAAATACATATTTATAAATATAATAATTTATGGTTCAGCACACATACTGCTGAACTATAGAGACATGATGGGGGTGAATTGCGCCTGAGGGTCCAGAGAACCTCGTCATTTATCTATGCTGCACAAGAAATAGCAATGTGTTTCTGATTTCACTAGATTTAGCTGCTCTCTGCACTCTTTCAGTCTTTTAACTTACATTTTTCCTTCCACCCCCATGTTCTTTCTTTCTTTGGTTCTTTCTCTCTTTCCCACAGGACTGTGCAACAATGCAGTTTTGTGCCAATAAGCTGGATAAGAAAGATTTCTTTGGCCGTTCTGACCCGTTCATGGTGTTCTACAGAAGTAATGAGGACGGAACGTGAGTTAGCTCTCTCTCTATCTCTCTCTCTCCCTCTCTCCTTCTCTCTCTTTCTCTCTCTCTCTCATTGATTCGCTGAAATCTCTCAGACAGGGAGGCATGTATGAGAAACGCATGTCTTCTTTTTGTGAAGTCATGTCTAAGAAGAGGTGAAGAAAATTGGTCTGGGTCTTAGAAATGTGTTTTAAAATTGTTCCAGCCAATGATATTCACTTGGTACTTTTATCAGTATGCAAACTTCTAACTGCCTATATGTAATCAAACTATAATCTCTGGTTTGTTTGGATATAATATCTTTGTGTTTTGTTGCTTAGGTTCACTATTTGCCATAAAACTGAAGTGGTAAAAAATACGCTGAATCCCGTATGGCAGCCATTCTCCATTCCTGTCAGAGCCCTTTGCAATGGAGATTATGACAGGTGCGCTCACACATACACAAACAGACATGCATGTCAACATGCACTGGTGCTTGTGCACCTGTCCCTAGTGTTAACAGGTCTCATTTACTAACTGTGCATACAAATAAAACCAGTGTGCAAAAGCTTTCACTCATTAAGATGTCAAAATATAAAATTTTAAACAATATTTTAAGTAATAATAGTAAATATAATGTAATATAGAAAAACTATTCTTTTATTAAAAAGCCAAAAATTATGACATCAAAAATATTATATTAAATTGGGATTTTTATTTAGTTTCTATGGCCATTTTATTTATTAAATTCTAATAAAATAAATAGTAATAATAATAAAATATATTTATTTATTTATTTTGAAACATGCACACTATATTAACACCCGGGCCCTGGTGTGGAGTTTAGGTCTATCTTGTAAAACCTGACAAATGTATGCGATGAGGACCAGCCTGCCACATCATAGACATCTGACATTGACAATCCTGACAGAAGAGCCTTAAGGGCAGCCACACTCCTAGTTGAGTGGGCTCGGTTTACCATAGGGGAAGGCAACCTGGCCGACTCCTAAGCAAGAGACATAGCCATAACTATCCACTTTCTCATTCTCTGATTGGGTGGTGGAGCTCCGAAGCATTCAAATAATTGTATACACAACAAGGCATCTCTGTGGACGTAAGCATTCAGTACTTGCACTGGACAAAGCAGATTATTTTTAACATGGTCATGATCTTTAAATGGAGGAGGACAGAAAGCCTGCAGTACAATAGATTGAGCCACATTAGTGGGGAATTTGGGGACATAGCCTGGTCTAGGGTTTCCAAGCATGAGGGAGCAACCGACAATGTTTGCAAATCTCTTATTCTTTTCAGAGACGTGATACCAAGGAGGAACAATGCTTTTAATGTCAAAAACCTGACTTGAACTTCCTTAATTGGCTCGAAGGGAGCCAGGTATAGCCCTTGAAGCACCAAGTACAGATCCCAAGCCGGTACCCTCGTGCTTATTGCAGGCCTCAGCCTCAAAGTGCCACAGAGGAAACGTGTAAATAGTGGGTTTCTCCTTAAATACATTCCACCCAAAGGGATGTGGTAAAAAAGTGAAAAGTTTCCACTTCAGGATGTACTGTTTCCTCGTAGTGGGAGCTCTGGAGTGGACAATGGTCTCGACAATCCCAGTTGAGAGACCAGAGTTTATGAGCTGGGCCTCCTAAGACAGCTTTGACAGTTCTGTGTGAGGATGGACTATCAAGCCCCCTGCCTGGAACAACAGGTCCCTCCTGATTGGAATCTCCAGGGAGATTGTCAGAGAGGGACACTAGGTCCATGAACCACATGGTTCTTTCCAGAACTCTTTTGAACAGAGTAATTGGTTGAAAAATTAATCAACCTGAGGCTGAGGAATCAAAAGAGCTTTCCTGTAGCTCAGTCAGTAGAGCATTTGTGTTTACAACGCCAAGGTCATGGGTTCGATCCCAGGGAAAGCAAGAACTGATTGTGTTCCTTGAATGCAATCTAAGTCGTTATGGATAAAAGCGTAAAGTAAAGTAAATGTAAAAATGTATACAGACATAGCCTTGGCCAAGTCTGAACCATAGCATCCAGGGATAACGGGATAACGTTAGACGCTGCTGCTATCAGACACAACAGTCTCTGGAACTGTCTTACATTGAGTGACTGGCCTACCTTTATTCTTTTTACAGCTGATAGGATGGGTGGATGCCCTAGAGGCACAATAGTGAGGGTGCTGCCTCCATGCATTTTGTGATAGAGCTAAACCGAATGAAAGAACCCAATATTGGTATAATTTGCCCCCAAAAGCAAACCCTAGGAACCTCATGTGTTGTTGGAGGATGGAAATATGGAAGTATATGTCCCTTGAAACTATCATGACAAACTTGAGTTGCATGACTGTTTGATTCAGCTGACGCAAATCCAGAATGGGACGCAACCCCCTGTCCTTCAAGGGAACAATAATATACCGGCTGTAGAAACTGTTTTTTATCTTTCTGGGAGGGGAACATGCTCAATGGCCCTTTTCCCCAGCAGAGATTTTACCTCTTGTTCCATTACCAGGCTCTGCTCTGGGCTCACCACTGTGAGCAGGACCCCCACAAACCTGGGCGGACGAGACCCGAACTGAATGGTATAGCCCTATTCGATATTTGGCATTATCTTTCCACGCTGCCAGAAAATCTACTAGAGGATCCACCCGCTCGAGACTGGCCTCTGGTATTTTTCGAGCCACCACTTCAGCACCCTGAAGCGGCGCCGTGGCAGGGAACAACGAAAGGGTCTGCTCTAAGACCCTCCTCGGAGGGGACAACATCCCACTGCTGCTACATTTCCAGGCAGATACTGACATAAAGACTTGCCGGAACACTGTGCCCTTAAGCAGGGTTAGCAGAACACCCCTCTGAGGGCACCGAGGTGTTATGTAATGAGGTGTTGAACACTTTCCTGCTGCTTGTTTGGTGGCCTCCTGAAACTTTTTGATGACTGTTTAAAGCGTCGCCAAAGAGGCCAGTAGGTGCTGAAGGGGAATCATGAGGGAGCTCTTGTCTTTTTCTTTAATGACACTTTGGTTTAACCACAAATGCCTCTCCATGGATCTACTCTTTTGTGTCTACTAGCGAAGCATAGTGCGTTGTTTGAGCAATTAGGCAGAGCATTCCCGAAGCGTCTTTGATGCAGCGGAAGTTCCCTTGGAAGGGAACTTTGTTATCGTTCTGATATGCAGTTGATCAATTGTAGTCTAGGACTATATAAAGGCGTTTAGTATATGGAATATCCTTACTTAGAGATATTTGGTTGTGTATTATGCTAATTAAACAGTAGGTACGCACTCCATCCTTGTAGCAATGAGGATAAGAGCACATTTATGTGCATACTCTGTTGTGAATACATTGGAAATTTAGCATGAGAATGCTGTTGTTACTGAATAAGACCCCGTGTACAGTATGTGTGTGTCGAGAGGATCGTGTCCCTGTGCTCTTTGATTCAGTCGCACAGACTGCTGGTGCTCGTTGCATCAGCATTATTTGATCACAGACAGCTCTATTCACAGTGCTGCGCTGTTGTGATTTATGTTCTCTACAAAGACACATTATTTTTGCTTTGCACTTTCTATGTAACAGATATTTGTGTGTGTGTGTTTGCACTACACTGTTTCTTTGTTGGTCTACATTGGCCTGTATGCTATCCAGTGTGTCAAACAGTTTGTTATGTTTGGTGATATTTCGTTGGCCAAGGATGGGCAACATTAGTCCTGGAGTGCCACTGTTCTGTTTAGCTCTAACCCTAATCAAAAACACCTGAACAAGCTAATCAATGTCTAATCAATGGCAACAGAAAGGTGAGGTTTTAAATGTATTTATTTTTTATCAGGGTTGAAGCTAAACTCTGCAGGACAGCGGCACTCCTGGACCAACATTGCCCATCCCTTTTGTAGGCTATACTTTTGAGTGTGTGTGTGTGTGTGTGTGTTCGTTTTCATAGCCCAGGTAGACTTTCAGATGCATTGGCAACTGTATGTTGTCTGAGAGCTGTCATAGCCAATCAGAACACAGGGAACAGAACCACCTGCCAACCAGTCCCCACCTGGTCTCTGATCCCTTGTGTGTGAGAGAGACCGAGCAAAAGAGAGCGAGAAAAAGGAAAGGGAAACTCCAGCTGTTGTGGTGCTGTAATAATTATTACCTGCTGAAAAGATGCCAGTTGAGAGGAATATTTTTATTAATAATAATTAATAAAATAATAATCATTTTTAGATGTTAAGCAGATCATTATATTGGTTCTAGATCAGAATACCAAATAATAATGACTTTCAAACAACAATATAGTAGAAAGTATGGTATTATTTGATTCATTTCACTGTGAAATAGTGGTTTTTTTTTTGCACATAAAGCTATGCAGATCTGTCATGCTGACCATCAGTGTGCATATTCTGGATGTGCTTGTATTAAATCAGGTTAGCAAAGAGGGCAGGGCCTCCTTCAGGGGTCTTAAACAAATGAGAGAAACTTGGTTTGACTGACATGACGGGAAGCCATAATTTGCCCATAATGTCATAACTGATCTGCATCTGTTTTTGATCTTGGGGAGAGACAGGAACAGCACTTAACCCTGTCAGTCAGTCACTCTCCTGAGGGACACATCTCAGACTTTAAAGAGGAAATTCCCTAAGGGCTTCAGATGTATCTGACACCTCTGGGTGGTTGACAGAAAGTTGTGAAAGTTGTTTTTCCAGTAGAAAGTTCTATAAAATAGTTATGTTATGTTTGGCACTGGAGGTTTTAGTCAAGTCAATTCACCTTCATTTAAATAGCTCTTTTTTACAATAGAGATTGTTTCAAACCAGCTTTACACAGATAACAGGAAAATAATGCAACAATTTTTTTTCTGGCTGTACAGCAACTCTAGAAGAACAGGCCAAGCATTAATATTGATGAATATTAACTGCCCCTGACTAAGCAAGCCTGAGGCGACAGTGGCAAGGAACCCAAACTCAATCAGGTGACAGAATGGAGAAGAAAAAAAACCTTGGGAGAAACCAGGCTTAGTCGGGGGACCAGTTCTCCTCTGACCAAAAAAACGAACAGTGCATGATTTCAGGTCAGAAGTCATATTTGAGATTGGGACACTCAAAATATTTAATCCAGTTCCATCTGGTTGAAGATTGAATTCATGAGGCCTTCATAGGGGGGAGGGTCTAGCATAGTCTCAGGCCACGTCCACAAGAAATCGGTGCATTCCCTATCCGATCTTTTTTTTTTCCTCGTTCTGAAAACAAATTCCGTAAACACGGCATCGTCTCAAGAAATATCAGCGCACACACGAAACCACTAAAACCGACTGAAAACGGTGTAGTATATATGCCAGACCAGTATGGGGCGCTGTAATTCTGCCACAGATATACACTATACACGGAGAAGAAGACTTTGAGCCTGCGTATAACCTTGCGCTCTGTATATGAACCAAGAAGAAGACGAAGATAGCGAACGCAACAACTTCAAGAGCAAGAGTGGAGTATTTCGTATGGACTGACGACGAAGTCAAACTACTACTTAGAGTCACACTCGACTACAAATCCACTAAGCTCCAAGAAAACGTTGACTGGGAGTCGTGTCACTCTAAATATTGTGATATAACGGACATATTGCATAGAAGAAATAGGTTTTGCTGGAATAAAGCTAGTAGGCTTAGTAGATTCTGCAGCACGAACACAATCATGTAGTCCGCCATTATTGTTGTTGCTGTTACGTGTGATGCAGCCGACACGTGATGTGATGACATCATCGTTTCACAAAATATACGGATTGGCTGTACACACGAAACCGCAAGGGTGTCGTTTTCAGATTTATCCACTTTAGGACTCGGTTTAAAAAAATAGCGGTTTCAGTCTCCCAAAACGCCGGATCTGTGTGGACGAAACGCCAATACGATAAAATATGTATACGTATACAGTGATATGCGTCTCCGTGTGGACGGGCCCTCGGTCACTGCACACGCTTCAGGGCTGTGTTGTGATCGTGTCTAGGTGGATATGGCCCGTATCCGGCTGACTACAGTCAACCTCGGAATAAACAGAGAAACTAATATCAGTGTAGATGGTATTCTTATGATACAACAAGTACATCAGGTGTACTCAGGGAAGTGTTCCCAGTTCTGGCTGAGCTAAATTAAGCAGCCTAACAATCATTTTACATGATTTGAATGATACAAATTGATAATGTTATGTGCTAGATTTAAACTGACAGAGTGTCTTCTTTCCGAACAATGCTAGGAAGATTGTTCCAGAGTTTAGGTACTAAATAAGAAAAGGGTCGACTGCCTGCAGTTGATTTTGATATTCTAAGTATTGTCAGTTGCCCAGAATTTTGCCATCGCAATAGACGTGAAGGACTATAATGTGTTTAGAGCTCACTCAAGTACTGGGTAGCTAAACCATTTAGTGTATTGTAAGTAATTAGCAAGATTTTAAAATGTATACAGTGTTTAATAGGGAGCCAATGCAGTGTTGACAGAACCAGGCTAATATGGTCATACTTCCTGGTTCATAAAGAACTAGTAAGCTAGTAAGCTGCTGTATTTTGGACCAGTGGAGTCTGTTTATTACGCATGCAGGGCAACCACCCAGTAAAGCATTACAATAATCTAGCTTTGAGCTTATGAACACCAAATTTTTCATTGAGAGCATATGTCATAATTTAGATATATATTTAAGATGGAAGAATGCAGTTTTACACATGCTAGAAACGTGGCTTTCAAATTATGTTATTATGTATGGATGTTTTTGTGTATAAATGACTTTAATTGATATTCTGACTTTAATTGATATTTAATTGACTTTAATTGATATTTTCTGACTTTAATTGATATTTTCTTCTCAATTTAAAACTTGAATTTATTTGAACAGTGATATTGTGAAATAATATTAACTTTTAAAATAACTGTCTTCTGTTTGAACATATTTAAAATGTAATTCATCTGTGATGGCAAAGCTAAATTTTCAGCCTCATTACTCCAGTCTTCAGTGCCACGAACAGCATTTATTTGAAATATAATTTTCTGTAATAATGTAAAAGTCTTTACTGACTCTTTTTTCAGTTGAATGGATCCTGCTTGAATAAATGAACATTAGAAATTAATTCATTTCTTTAAAAAAAAGTTACTATAAACAGTATAATTTTAAAATATATACCACAATAATTGACTTGAGTAGGGGGAAATAATTATATTATATTTCAGATTTCAGGCATGAAAAAAAACTGTGGTTCGTCACTTTACAATCATTGTCTAGAATAATCTGCAGTTTGAACTAGAATTTTGCTGTTTAGTTGAAGGTCTGTGACTCTACTGGTTGCCTGTCTGCAGAGAATCTGAGTACTGATAGACAGAACGTGTGCCATATGATCTCTGATGAATAGCCTACATCTGTTGTCTTACTACAGAGCTTTATCAGTCTGCTTTACCACCAGATGGAGAGTTTTCCCATGTACTCCTTGGAAATACTCAATAGAGGCTCAGTCTAGCTCCATTCTCTTATCCCAACTCAGATGATACATTTGTGCCACTGAGATTTCATTACTAACTTTGTAGAGTAAACGGCGGCAAATTATTCTAATCAAGCAAACATACAAAATCACATTTTACGTCCTATGAATATGGAAATTTCCTGATTTACCAAGTATAAATCAACCTTTCGTAGCGTAGTCATGTGAAAAAATAAACAAGTCTACTGAGTCGAGCGGAATGAATTTCCATCAATCTATCTCTGGTTGTTGTTTTTGACCAAGGGAGGCTTTCTGGTTAAGCTTTTTAAAGGGCTAGTTCACCCAAAAATCAAAATTCTGTCAACATTTATGATGTCATTCTTCAAAATGTAGGGTAATTTTAGTTGAATTATCCCTTCAAGAAGATAACACAACATATATTGTGCTGGTTATTTAGTAAGGAAAGAAGAATGACTATTGACTGTTTTTTTATGCTCATTTTCATCGTAACAGTGTATACAAACACAACCCTGTATTTTGTGATAACAAGTGTGTGACGCTTTGGTGCCAAATACCGTTAAGAGCTATTACCCTCAAAAGCCATTTTTATTAACGAGACTACAAATCTCCGCTGCTTCTCTGTAATTGATCGCGTTAACTTGCTTTGAACAGAATGAGGTTCTAATTATTCAAAACTTCAGATGTAATTAATGTTTAAATGAAACTCGCCTGCGTCCTGTCAGGTGAAGTGACGCTCCAGGGCTGCTCTGTGTCACACCCCAGGAGTTCAATCCCTACCGACCACTGTTTAATTCCGAGTGCACTGTCTGGATAATAGCCTGTAATTGGTTGGTTTTAGCATGGAGATTAAAAGACTGTGAGACAGAGTCTCTCAGCCCTTTTTTAATCAGAAAGCATCCATCAATTCAGCTGCCGCTCTCTTTTCAGTGTCTGACACATCGCCACACCATATTTCTAAATACTCGGTTTTAAATCTTTCAGGTCAATTAAAGTGGAGGTGTACGACTGGGACAGAGATGGCAGGTAAAAAAACACACATTTGTTTGTTTACACTACATTTATGCAATATGATCTCATATGTGTGCATTTGACTGTGCAAGTTAAAGAAAAAATCCTCCTAGCTTTTTGCAGTATTCATGTCATCCATTCTATAAAATGCCTGGCAGTAACAAATACTGATCATTCCCTCGTAATAAGTTCAGATCCATCTATTTTCATCATCACAGACAATAACAGTCTCTTTGTTGTTCTTTTGTGCTTCAGTCATGATTTTATCGGGGAGTTCACCACCAGCTTCAGAGAGCTCTCTCGCGGTCAGAGTCAGTTCACTGTGTATGAGGTGAGTTGAGTGAATTAGATACTGGTCCATTAATCCACAGAAGATGTTTGAATATTTTACATTTAAATGTATGCATTTAGCAGACGCTTTTATCCAAAGCGACTTACGGACACACAGTTCAAGACACATATTGACATTCTAATTAGTTCTTGCTTTCCCTTGGAATCAAACTCATGACCTCGGCGTTACAAGCAACATTGGTGATTCTAGATTCAGGAAATGATGGCAGAAAAATAAATAAAAATCAGTACATGGAAGCTTACTTGTAGAACTAAATCAGTTTTGAGCAACGTAGGTTGGTTCTTAGTTGGAACATCCCCTTGATATTCAGAGTAGTGATTTAGTCTATTAGTAGACTAACCAAGCAACCTATATATATATAGAGAGAGATAGAGAGCGATAGATATGCTTTTTAATTGTAAAGATCTGTATATATATTGAGATTTATTATAATTTATGATATCTTGGCAAACCATAACTGTTGTTATTATTATTATTTTTATTATATTATAAAAATAATATTAATATTAGACTAATGTCATAAGTGAATTTGCAAAGCACAGGTTTGGTTTAAGGACGGGGATGCATTCAACCTAGCACTTGCCCAGTGGTGGGGTGAGGGGGTGGTGAGATGTTCTACAGGAGTGTGACAGTCCCAGCAGTGTGCTGAAAGGATCTGGGGTTTCCTGGGGATTGAGTCGGACAAACAACACTAGAAGCTGCGGTGTTGGTTTAGCTAAACCCCAATCCATACAAATCACATCATTGGTGTCCTGGTTTCCACACTGTTAGCCAAGGTTGCCTATGTAACTGACCTGAACTGGATTTGTCAAAGCATCCGAACATTTAGATCAGTTGTGTCAGTTGTGTGTCTCTATCGCTCTCTCTCTCTCTCTCTCTCGCACACACACACACACACACACACACACACACACACACACACACACACACACACACACACACACACACACACACACACACACACACACACACACACACACACACACACACACACTCTTACACACACTCACACTCTTTCTGTAAATGATGTGCCCTCTCCAAATTTTCTATTTTAGGTGGTGAATCCTAAAAAGAAACTCAAAAAGAGAAGATACATCAACTCTGGAACAGTGAGTAGTGAATTTGCTAAGATAATATCCTTCACATAAATCACTATGTTTGTCTTGTTTTTCAGTACAAATGTTTTAACGTTAGATTTACCTTAGAAATAATGCTCCATAAGATAATACTTGTTTTTAATATATCTTGAATAAAATTTGTATTTCTTTTCACAGTGAGGTTTATGCCTAAAACAAGAAAAATATATTTGCAGATATTTTGCTCAAATATAAAAATATAAATATACGGAAAAAAAGACAAACTCAACTGCAGTTTCAGTTAAAACAGGTTTATAAATGTGGCACATTACAAATCTTGTGAAATTTGTTATCTGAATCATCTGTCCATAAAAGTGTTGCAAATTAAGCAGATGTTAAAATACAGCATAACTGGTGCCAATTGCATCCCCAAATACATGCTAAATTCACAGAACATGCAGAGCTGCTCTGAGATCAGGAGCTGATTGTGTGAACAACATGCACACTTTGCTTTGACTCAGTGCAAACAGACCTATTTCTTTAAATTACAGCCTTTTACAGTTTGATAAGGGTGTAGCAAGGTTAGTTCTTCAGGGAAGATGGAGGTGGGCGGGGGACTAGACACTCGAGACTGCTTTCTACTCTCCCCTCCCCAAAAAAATACCAAAAATGAGGAGAAACAGGAAATTCAAGACTAGAGTGGCACACAGGTGATGTTTATTGGCAATCATGCCACCCGCCCTGCTTGCCACAAAGGAGATTAACATAAAATGTCTTTAATGTTGCGTTTTGCACCATTGCTATGGGTTATAGTGAGAAGTTTGAATATATTTTCAGCTCATTATGAAACTGGAGAGGGACAAATTAGACTGTGGTGGGCCGTAAGTCTAGTTAATGAATGGGAAACTTATTTTGGTATCTATTTATATTTTGATATATTTATATATATGTAATATTTTATTAAGTTTTCAGTTTCTAAAAAATAAATTAAAATTAACATGAAAACTGTGCTTATTTTTATTATAAAAAAATTATATATATATATATATATATATATAATTTTTTATTTTTTTTACTTTAATTGATTCATATTTCAGAATTCAAATGGATCTGTTAATTTTTTTGTACACGCCAACTTACACATATGATCTGCTCTGTGTTTTGTGTCTCTGGACTGGAGCAGACTGTAGTCTAGCTTAAGGGCTTAAGACTGTGACGTACTAGCTTAAGGGTAATATATTCATACTTAAAGCCAAATAACTTCAATTTTGATTTCATGGGGACTAATTTATTTAAATTAGTTGCCAAGGCAACGTTAAAGTTTTTTCTGCATTGAATTCACTTCATTCTTTCAACACTGAATTTATTTGCCCAGCTGTATTCCACAAGGACTCTGTATGTCTTTATTATTCTGATAAATGACTTGACAATCCAAGTTCCTTGACTGGATAGTGCTTTCTGTTTCATACTTTGATAAGGAGAGCAGTGAGGAAGTAATATTGGAGGTCCAGGTGGATAACAGTGATGGATGAAGACTCTCTGCATTGACTGCCAAGGATTGGCTTTGAGATTGTAATCAAAACTCAAATGAATAGTTCGTCACCTGTCTTCCTCTCAACATTGAAAGATTCTGGTCATCTAATAATAGTACTAATGAAAAAGACTGTGTGGCACTGACAGTTGAGAGAAGAGAGTCTTTGCATAATGCCATGATGGATTGTTTCGTGGCAGATGTGGTTTGAGCGTGAATGCTGTTGTAAACTGTCTGTTCTTTGTTGCTCAATTACCCAGGTGACACTGCTTTCATTCTCGGTGGAGGCCGAACACACGTTCCTGGACTACATCAAAGCGGGGTATGCAAACTTTCACCCTCATGTAAGCTTATGTACTGTATTTAGCCTGTTCTAAAATTCTTCTGAAATCGGCGTGTCTCAACGGGTAATTTTTGTAAACATTCTCAGCGGATGTAAAGGTCAAAGTCTTGCTGAAGCCACCAGGATATTATCATTGTAATCACGTCAAAGAGCTCATCAAACAGCTTTTGTGAAAGAGCGCCAGTAAACAAGACCTGAACAACCCCTTAAATGCTAAACTAGAACAACAAACATGGCTATTGTTGTTACTGTAATCAGCACGCAGGGGTTGCCAGGTCCTTTCCAGTTTTCTCTGATGAAATGCTGGCCTTCTGCTTGGATGTCAGTTTTGTGGAAAACATCTCAGGTGCGTCAACCTTATACTATGGTCTGGTTCATTGATATCTATGGCATCAGGAAGTATAACCTGCTGCCGCTCCTATCTGTCTATTATATCTGTATCCTAAACTAGAAAAGTGCTGCATTGATAGGATGTACAGTTGGTACCCTGTATTCAGACCCCCTTAAATTTCTCACTCTTTGTTATATTGCAGTTCATTTTTCCCCCTCATTAATGTACACACAGAACCCCATATTGACAGAAAAACACAGAATTGTTTAAATTTTTGCAGATTTATTAAAAAAGAAAAACTGAAATATCACATGGTCATAAGTATTCAGACCCTTTGCTCAGTATTTAGTAGAAACATTTTTTGCTCTCTAATACAGCCCTTTGAGTCTTTTTGGGAAAGATGCGAGAAACAAGAAGCAAGTTGTTTTACAAGTTTGAGAAACAAGTTTTTCACACCTGGATTTGGGGATCTTCTGCCATTCAAGAACAGTCACGGAGTTGTTGTGAAGCCACTCCTTCGTTATTTTAGCTGTGTGCTCAGGGTCATTGTGTTGTTGGAAGGTAAACCTGAGGTCCAGTCTGAGGTCCTGAGCACTCTGGAGAATGTTTTCATCCAGGATATCAATGTACTTGGCCGCATTCATCTTTCCCTCGATTGTAACCAGTCGTCCTGTCCCTGCAGCTGAAAAACACTCCCACAGCAGATGATGATGCTGCACCACCATGCTTCACTGTTGGGACTGTATTGGACAGGTGATGAGCAGTGCCTGGTTTTCTCCACACATACCACTTAGAATTAAACCCAAAAAGTTATATCTTGGTCTCATCAGACCAGAGAATCTTATTTCTTATTCAGAATCATCTTAAGATTCAGAGAATCTTATTATTTTTTAGCAAACTCCATGCAGGCTTTTATGTGTCTTGCACTAAGTAGAGGCTTCCGTCGGGCCACTTTGCCATAAATCCCCGCCTGGTGGAGGGCAGCAGTGATGTTTGACTTTCTACAACTTACTCCCATCTCCCGACTGCATCTCTGAAGCTCAGCCACAGTGATCTTTGGGTTCTTCTTTACCTCTCCCACCAAGGCTCTTCTCCCCCGACAGCTCAGTTTGGCCGGACGGACAGCTCTAGGAAGGGTTCTGGTAGTGCCAAACATCTTCCATTTAAGGATTATGGAGGCCACTGTGCTCTTAGGAACCTTAAGTGCAGCAGATTTCTTATTGTAACCTTGGCCAGATCTGTGCCTTGGCACAATTTTGTCTCTGAGCTCTTCAGGCAGTTCCTTTGACCTCATGATTCTCATTTGCTCTGACATGCACTGTGAGCTGTAAGGTCTTATATAAACAGGTGTGTGGCTTTCCTAATCAAGTCCAATTAGTATAATCAAACACACTATAATGAGATTATATTATCTTGCCTTGCCTTCATTTTATTTTAATTTATATCGGTTGTGATGTTAAATAAAATAATTAAAAACTGAAGAACAGAATTGCAACATGTCAGTGGGAAACTTACAGTTCATATATTATCCTCTCATGCTGTTACAGATGCAGCATTTTGCCTGTACCACCATTTCTTCTGCTGCACTAGATGAGAGCACTTATAATTTTTTGGGTCAAGAAAGAGTTTGAGTTTGCAATATTTCCTCCTCCCTTACTGCTCACTCTGTCTTGATGCTCTTAAATCCACAGTAAGGATGCGTTCTTGTCATATCACACATGCGTACTTCAGTAAGCCAACAGAAAACAGGTTAATGAGTTTACATGCTGGGCGAATTCAGTACAAGGGGCAAAAATGTACCTGACAATCGGTTTATGCTTAAGTCATTTAATTCGACCATACTCCGATAAAGAAAAATGGGTTAACACATTTACATGACCACGTGCATTGTCAGCTTATCAAGTATAATTGGGTTAAGAACGTGTATGTATACACACTCAATGTTAAAAACAGTGCTGCTTAATGTTTTTGTGGAAACCGTGATCATTTTTTAGCCTTTGATAAATAGAAAGAACAGTATTTATGTGAAAGAGAAATGTGTTTATGCTGAGAGCGATCATTGTGTTTGCAATGTTGGAGAATATAATTAAAGGTTTGTATCGAGAATGGAAGGTGTTTTTTTTTATTGTATACTGGTAAATCTCTGCTGTTAGTTGGTGCACATATGTCTTTTGTTGTTAGCAAACATATACAGTGTATGTACATTTTTATAGCATGTAGATCACTTCATCAAATAAATCGCCATATTGGGTGTTGGTTATCTCGCTAAACTGTTATCTCAACTTTTTTTTGCAACCCCGAGGCCTGTCGACATAACGCAAACTCCACTGTATAAAGAAAACAGTATTATTGTCTTTAAAAAAATGTACTAACCGGAAACTTTTGAGCTTTTGTGTATCTTAAGGATGTTTTGATGTTTTTAATGGAAAACAACACAAGCAAAAAAAATTAAAAAGAGAGACTCAGAAAGAAAGTGAGTGTGTAAACTGTCAATGATCTGTGTCTATCCAAAAGACGTGGCTGACCTTTCACACTAGAGTAATCCATATTGCTCTGACATCGCCCTGTTTGCCACATTCAGGTCACAACGAGTCAGATCACACTATACACACTCAAACTGCTTTCTGTCAAGTTTTCACCTTTGTTATTTTTCTCCATCAGACTCTGACCTTTAATATTGACGCCAAAAGCAGACCTTTGTATGGATTTCCCATTGCTACATGTTTCATTCACTTTCCTCTTTATAAAGAGGACAATATATAACCCTTTTGGTTCTTAAAATCAACATATCCTGCTTCAGAGTGCAATGGATTCTCTTTACTTCTGTGAAAGAATCATGTCTTGAGTGAGGTGTTAATTTAGTACAGGTCGGAAAGGTAGCTCTCAGAGTTAATGTAAAATTTAAACCCTTTCCGAGGACCTTATTAAATGTTTAATCATGTTTTTGAAAAGAAACGGACTACTGGAAAAAGTTATTTCACTAGATTAATTATTCTCATTTATTTTGAGGCGAGACAGGTGAATAGGTTAAAACTTTCAACTAAAAGATCCCATCATACATTAAGACAGTTGCTTTGTATTATAAGTTGTGTCAAATAATATCTTGTTTTATCGCTTCATAGATCAGAAAATACTGTCAACAGCCAATAATAATAAAAAATACATTTCCCTGTATTATCTAGCCTTACGTGCATTATTTATTGGTAAAAAATCAAATTAATTAACAGCAAACAATGTCTCTCTAGACTGTGATATATATATATAGTTTTATTATGTGCCGGTGGGACATGTCCAAAACATTTTGTTCCCTTTCAGGGAACTCAAGCTGCGTCAAAGCGCTAGGGGAAATAGCCTTGCGTCAGCCACGTGAAGATCTGTGCAACCAATGAGAGACGAACGCGTGTGAATGACGTCATGAGGAAGACGCTGTGACGTCATGAGGAAGAGCATAAAGCGCGTCCGAAACCCGGATGCGCCAGCTCTGAATGTCTTCAGCGTGCTGTGTCTTTGTGAGAGTGATTTTGAGACTAAGATAGTTTAAAAATCAGGAATATTGAGTGTGAAGAATGGCGAATGAACAGAATTTCAGACCATGTGTTTATCCTTGTCCGCGTTTTATAACGAATAAGGATACACATGTTATGTGTGTTATCTGTTTGGGAGTGGAGCATGCGCGGTCGGCGCTTGAGAACGCTGGCTGTAAGGACTGCGAGAGGTTCTCTTTGCATGCTCTCCGCTCCCGCCTGGCGGTCTATAACGAGGCCGCTCAGGCTAGTGTTCCCCGCGATTCGGGACCTGCAGCAGCCGAAGCTTTGCGGCGCTCTCAGTCCTGGGGATCACAAATGGATCTCGCTGAGGCAGTTGGGATGGGTCCTCCCTTATCTCAGCCCTCACGAGATCAGGCGGGTCCCAGTCACGAGCACTCCCCGAGAGACGTTCGTGCTGGGACTCCAACACTAGCTTTATCGAGTTCAGGAAGTGAGATGGATCTAGCTAGTGTTGACCAGGTCGGGGAGGATTCGCCACCCTCCTCGCCGGCTTTTGAGGAGTTAGTTGAGGTTGTGGCGCGAGCGGTCTCTCGTCTTGAGATTGATTGGCCGGCGGAGACCAGGAGCGCTCGTCCTAGAAAGAGTATTTTAGACGAGCGTTACCTGCCTGCTCGCGTCACTCCCCCGCGCCGAGCTATGCCCTTTCTGCCTGATTTACATGCCAAGGTATCTAGATCTTGGAGAAAGCCAGCCTCCGAAAAAGTTCATACACCACATAGTGCGATGTATACTAATCTTGTTGGGGCTCAACATTATGGTTATGGGGGGATGCAGAAAGTGGACGAGGCTCTTGCGAGTTACCTCGTTCCCCAGTCTGCGTCCTCCATTAAAGCTCCGGCGCTCTCCTCCAAGCCGATGCGTTGTCTCTGGTGGGGAAAGCATACTCAGCTTCGAGTCAGGCTGCAGCGTGCCTACACACTACGGCACTGCTGCAGGCCTATCAGGCTGAGTTGCTAGGGGACCTCAACGAGGGCGCGGTCCGGAGGCAGTGGCAGAGCTGCGCCGGACCATGGATTTGTCTCTTCGGGCCACTAGGGAGACGGCCTACTCTGTCGGTCGCTCCATGGCAGCTCTGGTGGTCACGGAGAGACACTTATGGCTTAATTTGTCAGCTATAAAGGTGTTTTTCCCCGGCTCAGTGGTGGATATGTTCACAGTACCAGAGACCAGCCCCGGGAGGCTGGTTCCCTTAGTAGAATTCACGGGCTGCGTGGTCACGACTACCCGGTATCTCTCAGTGGGTCCTGCGCACGGTAACCTCCGGGTATGCCATCCAGTTTGGGGTTTCACCACCCCGGTTCTTGGGGGTCCTACAGTCAGTGGTAGGCCCCCAGCAGGCTCTGGTCATGGAACAAGAAGTAGACACTTTGCTGGCGAAAGGGGCCATCGAGTATGTACCCCTCGCGGAAAGCAAGTCCGGGTTCTACAGCCGGTACTTCATAGTTCCGAAGAAGGATGGAGGGTTGCGGCCCATTCTGGATTTGCGTCTCTGGAATCGTGCGGTCAGACGTCTAAAATTCAAAATGTTGACGCTCAAGCAGATCGTAGTGCAGGCCAGATCCGAGGATTGGTTTGTCACAGTCGACCTCAAGGACGCATATTTCCACGTCTCCATCCTTCCGCAACACAGGAAGTTCCTGAGGTTCGCCTTCGTGGGGAAAGGCGTACCAGTGTCGGGTGCTTCCTTTCGACCTGGCGAGTGTACTTTCTCCCACTCAGAGAACCACTTTCTTGGGAGTCATTTGGGACTCAGTGGCCGTTTTTGCTCGGCTCTTCCCCGAGCATATCCAGGCCGTTCGTTTAGCCATTAAGCGACGAGTGACATCCTTAGGGCTGAACGCCAAGAAGAGTGTACTTTCTTCCACGCAGAGAACCACTTTCTTGGAAGTCACTTGGGACTCAGTGGCCATGTCTGCTCGGCTCTTCCCCGGGCGCATTCAGGCCTTTTGTTCAGCCATCAAGAGTATCAAGGGGCAGCCACTCACGGTGAAACACTTTAGAGGGCTCATACAGCGGCATTCAGCGTTATTCCACTGGGCCGGCTGTGCACGAGCCCCTGCAGTGGTGGCTGAAAACCAGGGGTTCTCTCCGAGGGCTAGAACTCTTGGTCCCCTTCTTATCTGGAGAAGATTTGGGTCAGATATGGCAGGGCACAGGTTACCTGTTTGCCTCCATAAGAATATTCTCTGCAATCTGTGGCTTTCGTTTAAACATCCAGCGCCTCTGGGGCGGGATGCCATGGTACAGGCGTGACCGAGGCTACGCCGGTACGCCTTTTCCCCCGATCACTCTGCTCCCGGGAGTTTTGGCCCAGGCGGAGGGTTGCTGACCCCCGCCCAGAGCTAATGTAGGTCGTAGAGACCATTTTTTCAGTCTAGAGCTCTACGCCTTGATCTTCATGTCTTGGTGTAGCGAAAAGCATGTGAACCAAGTAACCTGTCAAGTAAGGCAAAGTGCTGGAGTTCCTGTAACTAATGCAACTAATGGCTTGCTCAGTTGGGGAAACTTAACACTTAAAATTCATCAATTGTATTGATTCACCTGCTCTTTTGGGGCTTCTGTTCAGCCAAATAAACTTTGTTTATATTGTTTTTCCTGTAAAGCTGCTTTGAAACAATCCACATTGTAAAAAGCGCTATATAAATAAAGGTGACTTGACTTGACTTGACTGTAAGAAAGATTTGCGGCAGGGCTGTCCCCCCCCCTCTACCTTGAAGGTCTATGTGGCGGCCATAGTGGCTTGCCATGTACCTCTGGGTGGGGTGTCCTTGGGCAGGGACCCCCTAGTCACTCGTTTCCTCCGTGCACAGATTAGGGTGCCTGCCTGGGACTGGTCTGTGGTACTCCAAGGCCTGTCCCAGGCACCCTTTGAACCTTTAGAGGAGCTCCCTATCAAGCTCCTCTCTCTTAAGACCCTTCTTTTGCTGGCTATTGCCTCGCTTAAGACCCGGCATGGAAAAACCTTTCTCCACCCGAGGTCAGACTATGTCCCCAAGGTTCCCACTAATGTGGCTCGGTCTGTCACGCTGCAGGCCTTCTGCCCTCCCCCATTTGAAGATCATGAGCAGGAGCACAAGAACAAGGTCTGTCCAGTGCGAGCAATGGACGCTTACGTTTTCAAGACTGCCACCAACTGTTCGTTTGCTTTGGGGCTCCTGAGGGGGCTCCAGCTTCCAAGCAAACCCTAAGCAGGTGGATAGTCGAGGCTATCTGTCTAGCTTACGAGTCGGCCGGACATGCTTCTCCTTTGAGGGTCCGGGCCCACTCCACTCGGAGGCTCTCCTCTAGCGCTTTGACGCAGCTCGAGTTCCCTGAAAGGGAACGTCTCGGGTTACGAATGTAACCCTGGTTCCCTGAGGGGAACGAGACGCTGCGTCTTTGCCTCAGCTCCTTGCGCCTCCGTGCCCGCTTCAGACATTCTTTGCTGGCGCTTCCGGGTTTCGGACGCGCTTTATGCTCTTCCTCATGACGTCACCGGCACATGCCGGCGGTGATGCATTCACACGCGTTCGTCTCTCATTGGTTGCACAGATCTTCACGTGGCTGACGCAAGGCTTATTTCCCCTAGCGCTTTGACGCAGCGTCTCGTTCCCCTCAGGGAACCAGGGTTACATTCGTAACCCGAGACGTTTGATTGCTACTGAAAAAAATAATGTGCATAAGGAATACAGCGCAATTATTGAACAATTTATGGTACAATTTGTGATGATCGAAGTGCTTTACATTTACACATTTCGATTATTTAAATGTATCACTTTCATGAATGGAGGAAGACCTGACAATCAAAAGTCTCCATGTTGCTTCATTGCTAAGTGAAAAGATTTATATTAGAAAGGTCTCATTTGTGATTATTGTATTAAATACTGTAGAAAGAAACTAGGCTTAGCAAGTACCTTTTTATGAAAAAAGTACCGTATGTTTCTTTTTCAATGTATTTTGTTTAGTGAATTTGAGTGCAGTGCTTTTTAGGCGATTATGTGTTTAGAGGTCAGAGTGAGACATTGCGTCAAATGTCATTAAAGAACTCATGAGGGTAATATAAGTGACATATAACATAGCTTTAAAGACACAAGAATATTTTCATACTTTAACTCTTTACAGAGAAGGATTATAAAATCGATTCATTGTAGAATTGTGTGTTGCTTGGATCAAAACTTGGATCAAGTTTTACATTTGTAAATTCACAAAATATATATACAGTATGTATGTATGTGTGTGTGTGTGTATATAAATATATATATATATATATATATATATATATATATAGAGAGAGAGAGAGAGAGAGAGAAAATATATATATACAATGGAGTTCACTTATCTCGAGTCACGGTTAACTCGCCAATACTATTATGTCGACGTTTTTGTTGTGGAACCGCCAAACTCCCTATCTGTCTTAGTATTTTCAATTCTTTAATGTTGATTCCTTAATGTTGCCGAACACTAATATCTCGAGGAAATATCTCTTACAAAGTCGTCACTTCACATGGTCATGAGTGTACCTAGTTCACTGCGCATGCGCTGAGTTTGCGTTGCACGTGTTTCGCGGTCCATGTGGTCGTTCTGTCAGTGACACTTTACTCACAGCGACTCTCTGAAGTGAAATCACATTCACGTTCTTACGAGAGATGCCGTGGGTCCCCCATCCCAAAGCCTCATCCACTTCTGTGTGCACATAAAGCCCGCCTTCTCTGATTTGATTGGTTTTCTCAAATATTTTGACATTGGTCAGTAATGAGCGGTGACGACCAATGAGTATGAGGCTTAGATGAACGAACACACACACGTACGCGAGCACACACACACACACACACACACAAAAACACATCCTGCTTCTGTTCTGAAGCGCTCTGCTCAGCACCGCTAAGGGAACGCGGTTATTAAAAGATGGGGCGAAGCCGAATTTGTTGAGAAAGCACATTAGAAAATGCAAGAAAGTATGCAATCTAGTACAGCGTGATGACCTTACGAACACGTTATGACTGTTTACGCTGTGAGCGAAATTGTGTTTGCAATGTTGGAGAATATATAATTAAAGGTTTGTATTAAAGATTGAAATTGTTTTTATTGTATACTGGTAAATCTCTGCTGTTAGTTGGTGCACACATGCCTTTTTTTGTTAGCAAACATATACAGTGTATGTACATTTTTATAGCATCCCGATCGCTTCATCTAATAAATAGATATATTGGGTGTTGGTTATCTCGCTAAATGGATATCTCAATGCTTTTTTGCACTGTATATATATATATATATATATATAACTCCACTGTAGTGAAAAAAACAATATATATATATATATATATAGAGAGAGAGAGATTTTACGTCAATGATGTAAAATCTCTCTGCATTGTAGCTAATGTGACAGTCACAATCCCATCATTATATATCATACTTTTCTAACAGTTTTTTTCACTCCTATAGATGACATTCAGAATTCCACCATTAAGATAAATGTTCTTCATATGAAAGCTTTGGTACAAAATCTCTCCAAGGTTTCTCGTCTCCACCAAAGGAGCCGTTGAGCTTCCCAGTATAATGCAGATTAATGCACCGCCCAGACTTTGTGCCTGGAGACATCAGTGGAAAAACTAGATAGAGGAAGTTTATGATATAAACTTCAGTTGGCTTGAGAAAGCCTAGCCTGAAAGTTAAATTTATTTGTAAAAGCTTAAAAAGTTTTGAAAGTTTACAGATGGATAGATGGAAAGAATTAGATCTTGAGCATATATACTCTTGTTAGTTATTGCCTTCCGTTGTTTCTAGGCAGTTACTAAGGTGTCGTTATGTTCTTTGATCATAATTTAATCTTTAATCAATTGATGATCAATTTTGCTAGCAATATTTAATGTTAATTATCTTGTTGCTAGCAAGATTTAGTATGAATTCTGAAGTCATTAGCAACATTTAACATAAATAAGCATGTTGCTGGCAAGAATTTGCTGAATTAGCATATTGTTAGCAAGATTTATCGTTAATTAGCTTAAAAAGTTTTGAGAGTTTAAACTTAAAAAAAAGTTATAATTATGCTTTTTGATCCCCAAAGTGTTGGAAAATTGTAATTAGTTTAAAAAAATGTTTACGGTTTAATTACATCCTTGGCTTTTAACGGTCAGTTTTCACTAATGCGAAAAATACTTTGTTTAATTTCTATTTTAAAGCTGTAATTAAGCATTATTAGTATAGGCTAATCACTTTCAAAAGAGACTGCAGTTACACTGCATGTATATGTAGCCTTTTATATATACTAAATAGATGTGTATGTATGTATATATATATATATATATATATATATATATATATGTATATATATATATAATATGTATAGAGGTGTGTGTGTGTGTATATATATATATATATATATATATATATATATATATATATATATATATATATATATATATATATATATATATATATATATATGATACTGTGAATAATACTTTGTTTTATTTCTATTTTAAAGCTGTAATTAAGCATTATTAATATAGGCTAATCACTTTCAAAAGAGACTGCAGTTACACCACAATTACACTATATGTAGCCTTTTATATATACTAAAAGAATTTTATTTTTGAGGGGGCCCAGCTTAAAATGAGGGGGCCTGAGCATAACGTAATCGGCTGGATTCGAACCTGCGCATGAAAACCGCATTGGATTGTTAGTCCATCGCCTTAACCATTCAGCAAGACTGGTTATAGTGTAACCCGCAGCGCGCTATTGTTGACTGTGGGGGTGCGTTGCGATCGTCTTGTGCAGCTGTAAATGTTTTCAATTTAGTTGTCGCGATTTTAAACAATTGAAAATCTGAGGGGGCCGCACATGTAAATGAGGGGGCCCAGGCCCACCCAGGCCCCACCGTGGCTACGCCACTGCTGCTAAAGTACAATGAGGAGAGTAATGCAGTTTTTTCTAATCTCAAGCAGTTTTCAGATTGACTCGATCTGCCATGTCAGACTTCAGTTCAACACGGCAATTATAGCAGATAAAGGAATCAACGCAATGTAATATTTGTATAAAGCCTTCCTCCATGGGAAACAAAATAACTTAAATATTAGTATTTTAAAAATAATTCCTGCTCAAGTAATGCAGCAGAGTAATGCAGTTTTTTTGAATCTCAAGCAGTTTACAGTTTGAATCGATCTGCCATGTTTTTGCATCCTTAAAAATCTTATTTCATTTATTGTTTAAGTGTTCACAAAACATCGATCTATCAGCGAATCTGCTCAGGAAGCGCGTTTGAACTCGAGAACAGGAGTCAGACTTTAGTTAAAAGCAGATAAAAGAATTAACACAATGTGACTATATACTCAAGAATTAGTTATAAATAACTTTGACTGTTAGACGCTGCATTTGAAGAGAGTCAGCGCGCGCGCTGCTCAGGGAAGCCTTTCCAATGTATATTCATGTTTCTGCATTCCCTATGTATACACGAGCGAGAGTCAGAATTCAGCAATAAAGTACATAAATAAACGTAGGCGCTTAGACGGTTATACGTTGGCGCGAGTCCAGGAGAGGACGCGCGTTTAAACTTCACTTACCTTTCCCATAGTAGAAAATCCGTTGCCGAGTAAAGACGAATGAGAGTCAGAATTCGGCCATATAAGTGCATAAATCTTCAAGGAAACACGCTGCAGTGGTTACTTGATAATCGGAAACAATTTCCGTTTGATCATAAACTGTCTCACATAAATCTATTTTAGGAGATTATGATCTCTCTCTCCGGCAGTAATGGCGTCTTTGAAAAGCTTTGAGACTTTGAATTGCAGCGCTCTGATTCGTTCAAACTTCAGTGCTCTCACTGACAGGGGTGTAATTTTGTGATATTATGTATGTAAAATAGAGAGATTTAACTTACTAATTAAAGTAAAAAATCGATTGCAAGTTTTTTTTCAGGATTTAAAAAAATAAAATGCATGCCCATTGGAATGGACATGTTCACACAAACTGTATTGAAATGTATTATATATCAGGTGTAATGTTGTTATGTCACCAATAGATGGAGTGGACGCTCTATCTAAAATTCAGTTTTCACTTCATTAGTGAAAGTCTATGGAGATTTTATGACTTTAATCTTCAGTTTTATCAAAAATCATAAGTCTGATCAGTCTGAAAAGGGATAGCAACTCAAGTCAGAACAGGTCTGAAGTCTGAGCAGAGTTTATTGGTTGTAGCTTTAAAGCTCTAGGAGGAGATGCATTGAGAATTTTAGGTAAGAAGAATAATAATAACTAGATAGAGGAAGTTTATTTTATAAACTTCAGTTGGCTTGAGAAAGCCCAGCCTGAAAGTTTAAATTAGTTGTAAAAGCTTCAAGCTTAAAAAGTTTTGAGAGTTTAAACTTTAAAACATGTCGCTAACAAGATTTATTTGGAGATTACTGATGATTCAGTTGGTCAGTGAATGGCGCCAATAGACCCAACCCCCATGTCTCTACGACTTTCTGATGCAGAGATATAGGTCTGGCTAAACGGTTGCTAGGGTACTTTGTTTGGTTGCTAAGGAGTGGCTAAGCCTCTGCCATTGATGTCACTTCAAAGGCTGCTTGACAGTATGAACGATATAAACCAACCACAACGCCTCTACGACATTCAGAACTGAAGATATCTCACTTTGCATTTGGTTGCTAAGGTGCTCGATAATGGTTGCTAGGGCGTGGCTAGGAAGTGTTGAAAACATTGGTGATTGGCAGTTTGCCAGTTTGAGATGGGTTGCTAAGGTGCTCTAAATGGTTGCTAGGGCGTGGCTTAATAGCTTAGCTGTGATCCTGAGACACTCATTGGTCGCCTGAGTAAAATAAGCCTTCCCCCTTGTCTCTGTGACGCTGTGCTGCAGAGCTATGTTCAATTCAAAATCCCTATGCATTTTGCCATAGTAGATGGTGTTATATGGGACAGCCTTCCCCATTCATCTCTATGGGGCAAGTTTGGGCAGCTCTAGCACCCCAGGGGTGCAACTTTCACCCCATTGTGTGGTATGTTCTTACAGAGGCTGTCACCCTCTTCAAATGTGGCGAGTTTCATCTTTTTACAAATTCCTCGCTCCGAGTTATTAATCGTCAAAGTTCGTCGCAATGTTAAGTCAATGGGATTTTTCGGCTGCTTTTTTGCCCCTGGGGCAAACATCGTACCCCCGATCCCTTAGAAAAGCTATAGCAACTCAAGTCAGAACAGGTCTGAAGTCTGAGCAGAGTTTAGTGGTTGTAGCTTTAAAGCTCTAGGAGGAGATGCTTTTAGAATTTTAGGTAAGAAGAAAAATAATAATAAGTTTAGATACAATATCACTAAGTTGGCTTTCTCAAGCCAACTTAATAAGCATGCTGCTGGCAAGAATTCGCTGAATTAGCATATTGGTAGCAAGATTTATTGTTAATTAACAAGTTGCTATCAAGATTTAGCATGATCTAGCATGTCACTAGTGAGAATTTGCGTGATCTAGCATGTTGCTAGCAAGATTTAACGTTAATTAACAAGACGCTATTGACATTTAGTGTGAACTAACATGTCGCTAGTGAGATTTGTTAATTCGTAGGTCGCTTGTGAGATTTAACATGAGTTAACATGTCACTGACGAGAATGAATGTTATTTAACAAGTCACTAGTGAGATTTAATGTTTTAAAGAACACAAGAGTCAGTTGACGCAGAGACTGGAGGTTATTGATGATTCAGCTGAACAGTGAGTGGTCTGAAATATCAAAGAATAATAATGAATATTAAATATAAATCTAAAATAAACAACATTTACATTGGTAATAAACATGAGTAAATAATTAATTGATTACAGAAGTGTTGCAATACTTGGTTAGTACACAAAATGGCATCTAGGGAACATACATGGAGTTTTTTCATCATGAGGGATCATCAGTGTTGTAACGAAATACCAAAAAATAAATAACAATGCTTTTTGATCCCCAAAGTGTTGAAAATTGCAATTAGTTTATAAAAATGTTTACGGTTTAATTACATCCTTGGCTTTTAACGGTCAGTTTTCACTCATGTGAACACTTTGTTTTATTTCTATTTTAAAGATGTAATTAAGCATTATTAATATAGTCTTACCACTTTCTAAACAGACTGCAGTTCCACTGCATATATATGGAGCCCTTTATACATTTATTTACTATATAAATGTGTGTATAGATAGATATGTATGTGTATATATATATATATATACATATATATATATATATATATATATATATATATATATATATATGTATATATGTGTGTGTGTGTGTGTGTGTGTGTGTGTGTGTGTGTGTATAAAGCCTTTCTTCATGTGAAATAAAATAACTTAAATATTAGTATTTCTTAAATCATTCCTGCACAATTACAATGGGGATAGTAATGCTGTTTTTTCTAATCTCAAGCAGTTTTCAGATTGAATCGATCTGCCATGTCAGACTTCAGTTCAACACGGCAATTATAGCAGATAAAGGAATCAAGGCAATGTAATATTTACTCAGGAATAAGTTATAAATAAACTGACGCGAGTGCGCGAGGACGCGCGTTTGAACTTCATTGAGAGTTGCCGTTTCCATAGTAATCAGCGGGGGGAAGCCTTCACCGAGTAAACACGAATGAGAGTCACAATTTGGCCATATAAGTGCATAAATCTTCAAGCAAACACACTGCAGCGGTTACTTGATAATCGGAAACAATTTCCGTTTGATCATAAACTCTCTCACATAAATCTATTTTAGGAGTTTATGATCTCTCTCTCCGGCAGTAATGGCGTCTTTGAAAAGCTTTGAGGCTTTGAATTGCAGCGCTCTGATTCGTTCAAACTTCAGTGCTCTCACTGACAGGGGTGTAATTTTGTGATATTATGTATGTAAAATAGAGAGATTTAACTTACTAATTAAAGTAAAAAATCGATTGTAGACCTGCAAGTTTTTTTTCAGGATTTAAAAAAATAAAATGCATGCCCATTGGAATGGACATGTTCACACATACTGTATTGAAATGTATTATATATCAGGTGTAATGTTGTGATGTTACCAACAGATGGAGTGGACGCTCTATCTAAAATTCAGTTTTCACTTCATTAGTGAAAGTCTATGGAGATTTTATGACTTTAATCTTCAGTTTTATCAAAAATCATAAGTCTGATCAGTCTGAAAAGGGATAGCAACTCAAGTCAGAACAGGTCTGAAGTCTGAGCAGAGTTTAGTGGTTGTAGCTTTAAAGCTCTAGGAGGAGATGCTCTGAGAATTTTAGGTAAGAAGAATAATAATAATAATAATAATAATAATAAGTTTAGATACAATATCACTAAGTTGGCTTTCTCAAGCCAACTTAATAACTAGATAGAGGAAGTTTATGATATAAACTTCAGTTGGCTTGAGAAAGCCTATCCTGAAAGTTAAATTTATTTGTAAAAGCTTAAAAAGTTGTTTAAGTTTACAGATAGATAGATGGAAAGAATTAGATCTTGAGCATATACAGTTTTATGCAAAGGTTTGGGCACCCCTAATAATTATCATAATTTCAGTTTATAATGTGCCGGGCTTTCAAAGCCACAACTTCATTTGGATATAATTTATACCTTATGAAAACAGTAACATTTCAGTTCTGAAATGGCATTTATTGAATCAACAGAAACAATACAATTTGAGTCATAGCAAAAACAGACAGGTGCAAAAATGTGGGCACCCCAATGAAATTATCACATTAATATTTAGTAGAGCCCCCTTTTGCTGAAATAACAGCATGTAGTCGCTTCTTATAGCCACTGAGAAGTCCCTGGATTCTGGTTGCAGGTATTTTGGACCATTCTTCCTTGCAAAATGTCTCCAGTTCAGTCAGGTTTGATGGTTTCCGAGTGTGGACAACCTCCTTCAAATCATTACATAGATTTTCGATGATATTCAAGTCTGGACTGCGATGGCCATTCTAGAACATTGTATCTGTGTCTGACCATGAATTCCTTGGTAGATTTGGAGCAATGCTTTGGATCATTATCCTGCTGAAACAACCAACCCTGGCATAACTTCATCCTCTTGACTGATTCTTGAACACTGTTCTTAAGAATCTGCTGATACTGGATGGAATCCATTTGACCCTCAACTTTGACAAGGTTTCCAGTACCTGTGCTTGCCCCATAGCATGAAGGACCCACCACCACATTTTACAGTAGGGAGCAAGTTCTTCTCCTGGAACGCTGTGTTCTTTTTCCTCCATACAAAGCTCTTCTGGTTGTGACCAAACAGCTCTATCTCAGTTTCATCTGTCCACAGAACTTGTCCAGATGAGCCTTTGCATACCTCAAATGACTCTGTTTGTTGGCAAGACGCGGAAAAGGCTTTTTCCGCATCACCCTTTCATTGAGCTGTTCCTTGTGCAAAGTACGCTGGACTGTGGAACGATGTACAATGACACCATCAGCAGCGAGATGTTCTTGGAGATCTTTGGAGGTGGTCTGTAAATTGTATTTGACCATTCTAACCATACTTCGCCTTTGCCTTTCAGATATCTTTCTTGGCCTGCCACATCTTTCCTTCACATGGACTGTTCCTGTTGCCTTCCATTTTCTAACTATATTTCTGACTGGAGACAGGGACCTTAAACCTTTGTGATAACTTTTAACATGCTTCTCCTAACTCACACTGATGAATTATCCTAGTTTTTAAGTCATTGGGGAGTTCTTTTGAGGTTCCCATGTTGCTACTTTCCAGTAGAGAATCGAAGAGAAGCACAACTGGCAATTAGCAAACTTAAATATCCTTTTTCATGATTGGTTGCACCTGTGTTTCCAGTCTAATGTTCATTGAGCCAATAACATCAATTTTGTGTTGCAAACAATCAGCATTAAGTGACTACAGGTATTCAAATCAACACAATTGAAAGGGTGGCCAAACGTTTGCACCGCCTATTTGTCACATTGTATTTTATTTCATACAACTAAATACTGCTACACTAAGTATTTTGGTCTGAAAAACATTGCTTTATCAAGCTTTCTCTAGAAAATGAATGGCATATCACTAGGATCTTTACTTAAAAAGATTGAGCAGATTACCATGCAGCCTCAGAAAGGTGCCTAAACTTTTGCATAAAACTGTATACACTTGTTAGTTATTGCCTTGCGTTGTTTCTAGGCAGTTACTAAGGTGTCGTTATGTTCTTTGATCATAATTTAATCTTTAATCAATTGATGATCAATTTTGCTAGCAAGATTTAATGTTAATTATCTTGTTGCTAGCAAGATTTAGAATGAATTCCGAAGTCATTAGCAACATTTAACATAAATAAGCATGCTGCTGGCAAGAATTCGCTGAATTAGCATATTGGTAGCAAGATTTATTGTTAATTAACAAGTTGCTATCAAGATTTAGCATGATCTAGCATGTCACTAGTGAGAATTTGCGTGATCTAGCATGTTGCTAGCAAGATTTAACGTTAATTAACAAGACGCTATTGACATTTAGTGTGAACTAACATCTCGCTAGTGAGATTTGTTAATTCGTAGGTCGCTTGTGAGATTTAACATGAGTTAACATGTCACTGACGAGAATGAATGTTATTTAACAAGTCACTAGTGAGATTTAATGTTTTAAAGAACACAAGAGTCAGTTGACGCAGAGACTGGAGGTTATTGATGATTCAGCTGAACAGTGAGTGGTCTGAAATATCAAAGAATAATAATGAATATTAAATATAAATCTAAAATAAACAACATATACATTGGTAATAAACATGAGTAAATAATTAATTGATTACAGAAGTGTTGCAATACTTGGTTAGTACACAAAATGGCATCTAGGGAACATACATGGAGTTTTTTCATCATGAGGGATCATCAGTGTTGTAACGAAATACCAAAAAATAAATAACAATGCTTTTTGATCCCCAAAGTGTTGAAAATTGCAATTAGTTTATAAAAATGTTTACGGTTTAATTACATCCTTGGCTTTTAACGGTCAGTTTTCACTCATGTGAACACTTTGTTTTATTTCTATTTTAAAGATGTAATTAAGCATTATTAATATAGTCTTACCACTTTCTAAACAGACTGCAGTTCCACTGCATATATATGGAGCCCTTTATACATTTATTTACTATATAAATGTGTGTATAGATAGATATGTATGTGTATATATATATATATATATATATATATATATATATATATATATATATATATATATATATATATATATATATACATATATATATATATATATATATATATATATATATATATATATATATATATATATATATATATATATGTGTGTGTGTGTGTGTGTGTGTGTGTGTGTATAAAGCCTTTCTTCATGTGAAATAAAATAACTTAAATATTAGTATTTCTTAAATCATTCCTGCACAATTACAATGGGGATAGTAATGCTGTTTTTTCTAATCTCAAGCAGTTTTCAGATTGAATCGATCTGCCATGTCAGACTTCAGTTCAACACGGCAATTATAGCAGATAAAGGAATCAAGGCAATGTAATATTTACTCAGGAATAAGTTATAAATAAACTGACGCGAGTGCGCGAGGACGCGCGTTTGAACTTCATTGAGAGTTGCCGTTTCCATAGTAATCAGCGGGGGGAAGCCTTCACCGAGTAAACACGAATGAGAGTCACAATTTGGCCATATAAGTGCATAAATCTTCAAGCAAACACACTGCAGCGGTTACTTGATAATCGGAAACAATTTCCGTTTGATCATAAACTCTCTCACATAAATCTATTTTAGGAGTTTATGATCTCTCTCTCCGGCAGTAATGGCGTCTTTGAAAAGCTTTGAGGCTTTGAATTGCAGCGCTCTGATTCGTTCAAACTTCAGTGCTCTCACTGACAGGGGTGTAATTTTGTGATATTATGTATGTAAAATAGAGAGATTTAACTTACTAATTAAAGTAAAAAATCGATTGTAGACCTGCAAGTTTTTTTTCAGGATTTAAAAAAATAAAATGCATGCCCATTGGAATGGACATGTTCACACATACTGTATTGAAATGTATTATATATCAGGTGTAATGTTGTGATGTTACCAACAGATGGAGTGGACGCTCTATCTAAAATTCAGTTTTCACTTCATTAGTGAAAGTCTATGGAGATTTTATGACTTTAATCTTCAGTTTTATCAAAAATCATAAGTCTGATCAGTCTGAAAAGGGATAGCAACTCAAGTCAGAACAGGTCTGAAGTCTGAGCAGAGTTTAGTGGTTGTAGCTTTAAAGCTCTAGGAGGAGATGCTCTGAGAATTTTAGGTAAGAAGAATAATAATAATAATAATAAGTTTAGATACAATATCACTAAGTTGGCTTTCTCAAGCCAACTTAAAAAAACTTGAGATGGACCGAAAAAAAGAAATGAAGATAAAGGAGCATAAACAGAGCTTGTTAATCACCATTGTACTGCTCCCTACTTGTTCCTGTTTATATTCTGCTGAGTTAAATAATGGAAAAAAAACAAGGGCTGATAAAAAGGAAGCAGATTTTCTGTGCTTATCCAATGTCTTTGCATAAGCACAATACACTTGTGTTGCCTATGAATGTGATTTGAGCCAGAATCACTCATTAACAGATGTGTGGTCATGTTTGTGGTTGTACAGGGAATGTTTAAAATACATAATTACTCTCCGATGACCAATCACTGATGAATCAGCTTTTAGGACAACATTTCGCTGCAGGGATTATGTATAAATGACAGCTGTAGCTGCCACCTGCTGATCAGTGCTTTGATTTAAATGTTTTTCCTCCATTTCGTTTTCTCCCCCCTCATCATACATATTCACTGACCTCATATTCCATGTTTTCCAACATTATATTCATGTCCAGATCTCATTTGCACTGAGAGCACAGCAGACTCATGCAGGGTTCACGCTGAAAGAGGAATGCTATTGAGATTCAAATTTTAGAAGTCATTATAATATTTTTTGGCGCTTCAGAGGTTATCTGTGCAATTCTTGTACTACCATCAGAAGCAAAAAAAGTTGCTTGCTACCGTATAATCGTTTCCGTTGTGCAGGTGTTCAGATTTGCCTTTTTTTTCCTGTGGGCTCAGTGCTCTCTCTTAGTTTCTAGGGAATAAAATGATCTAATGCTGAGATAAACAACAGCAAACTAAACAAAAAGTGTCAGGATTTGAATTTGTTCTGTGATTTTTTTTCTTTTTCTTATATCTTTTTTGTTTTATTTGTATAGTGCACTTTCTCAAAATATTAATGTTACAGTATATATTTTACTAAAGAAGCTTTACAAAGAATAATGCTTTATGAGTAAGACAAAATCTGAAACCTATGTATTTTAAGGGAATTACAGTTAAGACCCGAGGACCAGATATGTTGAATGAAGACCAGGAGTCAGAAGTGCAGTCAATAGAAGACATTTTAGTGAAGTTTAGTTTGCAGTTTCATCAGCAGAAGCCAGCTTCAAGTCTCCCAAAGAGTTCGTAGGCCGCCCCACATACAATAACATTGTTACAGCAATTATACTCTAACAGAGGCTACTAATCACGTCAATGATGACGGTTAAATGAATCTGATTGGCTAAGAAAGAAAGAAAGAAAGATAAACAAAACTAGTAATTTTACACACAAGAGCAGATAGTCTGAAGCATATCTTCGTTGATCACATAGTTGACGGGTTAGTGATCTTCCACGTGGCTTGTCAAGAACAAGTCATTCGTCTCCTTATGATGCCAGTTAATCACCTCACCAATACACCATATTAACGCACACACAGATACACAGCTTCTCCAAGGCTGAACTCGGCTCAGGCTCCAACTCTCAACAGAAACAGTACCCAAAACATTCTGATAACATGTTCTATCTGGTGAGACGTGAGACAATATTCATCCTTACTCTATGGAAAAATACAGAAAAGTAAAGAAAGGTTTTAACTTATAAAAATCTCTAACTTGATTATAAATCACTCTTCACAAATCAGTCAAATAAGACAAAGAAAAGAATATATATACAAAATAAGAAATATATACAATATATACAAGCGGCAATGGATTTCCGAATCATCCCTACAGTATACATGTGTGTTAATTTATGATTATTTATTTATAATTTTATATTTATTTTTTACATGCCATTTTGTCTGTACTATTTATGATAGTGGAAAACTGACAGGAATGTTCAAGAAAAACAGACTAGGAGAATATGGTTTCTAACATTGTTGGGACATTATGTTGGAAACAGCACTACGTTATGTCCAACCAAAATTAAACTTGATCTTGGAATAAACCAAAACTCGGAAACTGAAAAATTAAATAAAATTTTACTCGTTAAAAATTTCAGCCGTTTTTTTATTTTTATTAATTAGAACAGTGAAACTGGGCTCAGAGCAGCAGAAAAGCTGTCTGTTTTTGTATTAAAATCAGTGGAAATTACATTACAGATGCTTGCCAAGCAGAGAGACAATGGCTAGAGGACAATACAGATTTGTATGTGGAAAGCTTGTCGACTGCTGTTCTGAGTTTTCACTGTTGCTCTAATAAAAAATAAAAAAAAGTAAAATGAGGAAAAAGAAGTGGGATTACACAGATGTTAGATCTGCCCACCAGGCAGAGTTGATTGTGAGGAATGTCTGGCTGAAGGGCGGGAGGTTGGCTGTCTGCCTGTCAGGTGTGAGAGAGACGGCACAATTCAGGGCTGGAGATGGTAATTGCACTAAGCCCTCGAACAGCAGGAGTGGAAACATTGGGGTGTTTTAAAGCAGGAAATGTTATGTGGCATGGTTTGGGGGTGAATCGGGTTCATCACCTTTGTTGAGCTTCTCCATCAGGTGCTCACTTATGTAATGTGCGAAAATGTTAGCTCAGATTTCAATGCTTTAAAAAAACTATTCTTACCATCTCTCTTTCTCTCATTCTAGCACTCAGATCCATTTCACAGTGGCCATTGATTTCACTGCCTCCAATGGTAAGACATTTGTCAGTGTTGATTGTTTCCTATTTTGAGTTTGTTCTCCATGCTGATGGCTAACATATCGGAGTTAGATTTTCCCTTCATTTATGATCCATCTCTCTCTTTAAACTCTAGGGAACCCTTCTCAGTCTACCTCCCTGCACTACATGAATCCCTATCAGATGAACGCATATGCCATGGCGTTGAAGGCTGTGGGCGAGATCATTCAGGACTATGACAGTGATAAGATGTTTCCTGCATTGGGCTTTGGAGCCAAACTTCCTCCTGATGGCCGGGTTTCCCATGAATTTCCCCTGGTACCTGTTTCTAGATATGATAGATTATGTGGATTTCACAGCTAGCTGGCACATTTCCAGAGTCATTTCTGCTCAAGTCCTAAATACGTGCCATGTTTTTCAGAATAGCATTGTTTTATTCTGTTTGTGGCATTTTATGTGAATGGTTGTTTCGAAATAATTATTTAATTGTTTGCGCATATGTTGATGATATTGTAATTAGTAATGCTTGGTTACATCTACATATAATGTGTAAATAAGGCTCTCTTGACACTCCTGCTTATTAATGTTACCCAAGCATTCATAATGTGCGTGTGCCAAACCCTCATCTCATCGAGAATTTTGAGTCTCTTAATTAGTTTTTGCTCACTCTTTCTTTTTTTTACCCACTTCTTCAGTTACTCCTTCCAATCTCTCTTCCTTGTGCTGGAACTTGGGATCATGACTATTCATTTTCAATCTTGCTGCTTCAACCCCTGATTCTTTGAATATCACTGTCCTTAGAGCATGAATAATTTTGTAATGAATCATAAAATACTGAGCAGATTCTCCGATCCCTAAGGGTGATACACTAGAGAAAGTTTTGATGGTGTGTTTAAGGAATATGAATGTGGAAGATGGGTTTTGAGGATGCAGAAAGAACTGTGAAAGAACCAGTTTTTGGTGGAATTACACTTTTACATACCCTTGCGGTTTCCGTTTATGTCCTTGAGATGGACCATTGCAGTTGAAATCACTGATGCAATGCAAGTTATAGTGTCTAGATGCCCTAATAAACATCAAGTACTTTATACTGTAGAGTTTCATATTCAAATAACTTGTAAACTAATAAAATAAAAATTTAATATTTTCATAAATTAATATCTTAAGATAAATCTTATCTGCTGCTTTGACCTTGATATCTGTTGATTGATCTCTGATGTTCTCTTTGAAGAATGGTAATGTAGATAACCCGTACTGCAATGGAATGGAGGGAATCCTGGAGGCTTACCACCAGAGTTTAAAGACTGTCCAGCTTTATGGCCCAACCAATTTCGCTCCTGTTATCAACCATGTAGCGAGGTAAGAAAAATTTAACCTCAGTCACACAAGAAGCATCCTGGAATAGTCAAAAACCCGTAAAAAAGACACAACAGATTTACGTATGTATGCAAATGATTATAAAATGGTTTTATTAATATCTATTAATCTTTGTGTTGTCCTTTATTTTGATGGATGAGTGGAGCCTTCACAGTTTTGGAAAAAACAATCTATAGCTGACATTATGACATTTATATCAGAATACTTAACTGATTTTCAGGCTGACCAGGTGCTGATGTATGAAAAGTAGTTTTCGCTTCAGTGTACAAAATAAATGTGACATAAAGATTAAAATATATCAGGGATGGGCAACGTTGGTTGTGGAGTGCCGCTGTCCTGGAGAGTTTAGCTGCAACCCTAATCAAACACGCCTGCTATAGCTAATCAATGTTTTCAGGTCATAGGAACTTAAAGACAAGACTGCAAGCTAAGGCGAATAAAGCATAATGCTTGCTAACACTGGAAAGGACGAGATGCCTTTTTTAAATGGATGTCATTGGAAGAAAAGGGGGTGCTTTTGTGAGGAAATATTTGATCATTTAATGAACTGACAGCCCATCGGCTAATTTTCAACATGTTTGCTCTTAAACATTTGTTTTGGTTTGATCTACTTTTAGAGTTTACATAAAATAAACCTGCTTTTTTTCACAGCAGTGAGAGCATATTATAATTCAGTTTACAGCACTTCTCATTCATTTCTGTGATATTCGCAACTCTGAATGAAAAATTCAGTAATGTCAGGGCTTGTAAAGTGATCCAAGTTAGCTGTTACATATGAGCCACGGACCCTCGTATTTCCCAATAATAAGACCATCTCTTTTCAGGATTACTATGGCTACAGGCAGGTGCGTTTTTTATTATTTTAATCAGGGTTGGTGCTAAACTCTATTGGAAAGCGGGACTCCAAGTCCAACGTTGCCAATCCCTGGTCTATATCAACGTGCCTAAATGATTTAACAACCACCGAATGTTTGTTTCTTGTTGTTGTGACTGAGTGCAGAACTCTGAGAGGCCAGATCTCCTGTCATAGCTTCTGTAAAGGGTTTTGCATCACAAAGAGCATTATGGGATTTTGATGAAGGCAGAAGAGCTGTGTCAATAGCACAGGGACATCCCTGAGCAAATATATATATGCATGAGATTCAGTACTGAATACTAAGTGTTCAATAAGGATGCTCATTCTTTCATTATTCATCTGCGATGTTAAAACACAGTCAATCAACTGAACCAGCATGAGGAGATTTTCATGTTTGGTTTATGGTTCATTTGGGTGATTTGAATCATAAAATGTTTGCTAATATGTTTGTTATTATGAAAATGTGACTGTGTGTGTGTGTGTGTCTGCGCACACAGGTATGGCGCAGCGGTTCAAGATGGCTCACAGTACTTTGTGCTTCTCATCATCACAGACGGTGTGATATCAGATATGGCTCAGACTAAAGAAGCCATCGTCAATGTGAGTTCTCTTTGACCTCTCTCTCTCTCTCTCTCTCTGTCTCTCTCTCTCTCTCTCTCTCTTTCTTCTTCAAAAACTGTATATGTCATCACACCGTGGTGCAACATTGCATCACAAGAGCCCCCAAGGAAAATCCTAAGAAGAGTTAAGGTGCGTTTTGGGTCTTCTGGAGGTCCTCTTCATACCTAATGGGATCCATCAGTCACCGTTGCTATAGTTACCCAGCAGACTGGATTTAAAGGGAATTTGCGACTGTTTAGTCACATTATTAGAACAGCCACACCTTCCTTTTAAGATCTTGCCTGCTGCTCTATCTCTTCACCCTCTTCCCTTGATGCTTTGGATCTCGGTCTTCGGTCGCACGGTAAAATATGACTGATATGGGTTCATGTGCCCTGAATGACCGAACAATGCTTGTGCGTTATGCTTGTTAGTTATTCATTTCTATGTCTCAGGTGAATTTGTTTATTTTTATTGAAGTGTGAGAATTCCACTTTTGTGCTCTTTTCTGTTGGTCTTTTTTTAGATTATTAGATAAAAATGAGCACTTTGAAGTATTTCTCATATGCACTCTCTCACTCTGTGATTCTCTGCACTTACAGCCATTTGGCTTCATATATTCTGTGAGAGCTGAAGTGAGATGTAGACTAATTTAGTCAACTGAATGATCACTTTATGTATCTAATTTACATCATGGAAGTTTTTTGAACAAGAATATACAAATCTGCTTGCTGACTGTTTAAAAAACATTTTCTTTATCAGTTTTTGTAAAAATATATAAACATCCTTTAGGTAAATAAAAAAAAATTTTCTCATCTCCATTAGCTTTTTTTAATCTCTTGTATCTGTTTTATAAGAGAAACTAAAGTGATATAAGTTAACTTCCATGGACTAAATTGTTGCTTTGGTCAATGATTTAGATCATGAGAGTTAAAAATAAATAAATAAATAGGAATAAACAATTCACTCATGCCCTCTATAAAACTGTAAAAAGTATGTATTTTTTCCCCTATACATTTATTTAAGCATCCTTAAAATAAAGAACAAAAAAAATCCCAGTTAGCATAGTTTAACTTTATTTAATCTTAAAAAAAAAAAATGCATTATTCAGGCCCTTTTTTGAATGAAAAAACAACAACATTTAAATTCAAAAATAAACTTAAAGAGACAGTACATCATCTTAAAAATAACATTTACTGAAAAAAATGACAAAAATAGTGATTATAAGAATTGTTTGTATTTAACATTATATAAGTCTGTTAAATAACTTTGTGAAGTTTTACCCTTACTGATACCAGCACATGTAAGCATGTTTAAGCCACTGAAAATCTAAGAATAAACTGAAGGGTATGTGGCTCAGCAGACAAGAAAACACTGTAATTCACAGAGTTTATTATAGGCTAGCTGTAAATGTGTCACATCACATAATTCACAGTAATCTGCACTTATTCAAAGTCTGAGAGAGGTATTTGGTAAAATAAATTCAAGAAAACAGGGAGAAACAACTGGGAGTGGGAAAATAGACAAGTGAATGAGAGATGCACTTGAAGGACAGACCTACAGGAAATAGAGCAGTGAATACATGAAGTGTGTGTGAAATGTGTTTGTTTAGACTCATCTTCCCAGCTCTATTTCTTTTCAACACATGACCGCCTCTGTCCCCCGTGAGCATTTCCGGGAATGCTGACCTATTTCCAACCCCATAAATATGTTTTTATAATCCTTGCCCATTGGCACCAAGCACTCAGTGTGCTGTCTTCACAATACATACAGACAGGGAAGGACTGGTAGATAAAAAAAAGCCTGGGACCAATACCATTCCCATCACAAAACAAAATGGATTGCCTCTATTTTTTTATGTTATTTTTGGTTTGTTTGTATGCATGTATGTAGTACACTCACCAGCCACTTTATTAGGTATGCCTTGATTTGGACCCTTTTTGCCTTCAGAACTGCTTTCATTTTTTTGTGGCATAGATTCAACAAAGTTCTGGAAACATTCCTCAGAGATATTGGTTTGTATTGACATGATTGCATGATTGCTGCAGATGCTGCATTGAATGCTCTATTGGATGGAGATCTGGTAACTGTGGAGACCATTTAAATATAGTGAACCCATTTTTATATTCAAGAAACCAGATGATTTGAGCTTTGTGACATGACCTATTATCCTGATGAAAGTAGCCGTCAGAAGATGAGTAAACTGGTCGTAAAGGGATGGACATAGTCAGCAATAATCAGGCTGTGGTGTTTAAACTATGCTCAATTGGTACTAAATAGCCCAAGTGTGCAAGGAAACATCCCCCACTCCTTTATACCACCAGCAGTCTGAACCATTGATACAAGGCAGGATGGGTCCATGGATGGATGGGTCCATGTTTTCAAGTTGTTTATTTCAAATTCCAACCCTACCATCTCAATGCCGCAGCAGAAATCGAGACTTATCAGACAAGGCAACATTTTTCCAATGTTCTATTGTCCAATTTTTGGTGAGTCTGTGTGAACTATAGCCTCAGTTTCCTTTCCTTCGCTGACAGGAGTGGTACCTGGCTGCTGTAGTATGTATGTATGCATTAGGATTCAACATGTTGTGCATTCAGATATGCTCTTCTGCAGACCTTGGTTGTAAGGAGTTATTTTTGCCTTTCTATCAACTCGAACCAGTCTGGCCATTCTCCTCTGACTTATGGCTTCAACAAGGCATTTTCAACCATAGAACCGCCGATCACTGGATATTTTCTCTTTTTCAGAGCATTGTTGAACTTTTACAGCTTGTGCCTCAGATTCTTTACAGACTCTGCCAAAAACTGACAAAAGATTATCATCTCTATTATGGTCACGCTCATGTGAGATTGCAGGTCTTCCTCATCATGAAATGTATTGTTTGCATGCGTTTTAAAGCCATATCATTCTAAACTTCTGATAAAGGGTTAGCTAAGCACACACATCCAAAGCACACGCACAGAAAGCTGTCTGTCAAACAGTGTGTCTTTTGAGTATTAAGCTCTTTTTGACTATTATTGCATTTAAACTGTAAATCTGTAAACCTTAGAGATGGTTGTGCTTGATCCCAGCAGATTCTGAAGTACTCAGACTAGCCCATCTTTTGCATTAACGCAACAAGCAGTTGAACAGATGTACCTAATAAAGTGACCTGTGTGTGTGTGTGTGTGTGTGTGTGTACTCTGAAATATACACTGAAATTATTTTTTATAAAAAGTTCCTTGAGCATTAGTATTGCAGACTGTGTTTCAGAATTATAGAAACACCATGAAAATCAATATAAATAAATATTATTTATTTATTTATAATGATTTCCTCTACATTTATGTCTGAAATTCTGAAGTCTTCAGTTGATTCTGTTGTAGTAATTGTTTATATTCTCACAATTTGTTGAACCCATCTTTTGGTGTCCCACATAAAGCTTTAGGGTTATTGAAGAAATTGATCTCTGAACCTTTGTAATTAATGATCTAAATCACTCATTGGTTTGATTAGTTCTCCAGGTTTATTTGTGTGTGTGTGTGTGTGCGCGCGTATGTGTGTGTCTGTCTCTTTTTCATCTTGTGTGTGTGATATGTTTTAGTGTGTGGCCCCCTGGAGAAATTTCAATTCTAACTCCATTACAGCCCACAAACTTATCAGTGTGACTGAGGTTGTGTGTCCAGCCAGCTTTATTCGACAAATTATTCATTCCTTTCAACAGGCTTTCACAGGCCCTCTGGGAAAGTACTTTCAAAATCCAAACCCTCAGGAGCCTTTAATAATTCTCTCATTGTATATTTGATACTGTATATTAAAGGTATATTTCATTACAAGCTCTTCAGATTACATTTCATAGAAATCATGTTGTCCTGCTTGTTGTCCCGTATGTATTTTCTTCATCTTAGTCTGTTTCTGCTGGGATCATGGGAAGTTGCTTTAGGGGGAAACTGGGGGGAATTTTGTTTCTCTGAATATCCTGTGGTTTTCTTGTTATCCATTGTCACTTGTAAGCTTCCTCTGAGCTTGCTCAATATAGACTCACTCTTCTCCGATAAAAGGGATTTGACCTGTCATTCAGGCGTCATATCAGGAACAGGGAAAGCTAGCAGAGGCGAGAGAATGTTGATCCAGGAGGGCCTGAATAATGCATAGCTTTTCACCTCACTGTATGAGAAAAAAATCATCCTGTCAAAATTTTTTCAAACCATCACACAAAATCATATCGTCCATTCAAACCTGACTGGCTCAAACTGTACCGCAAACTGTGTTAAATGGAAAATGGAAAAAAACTTTTTTTCTGATTATAAAGTATGTGGTTTTTCATTAGAATAGTTTAAGTAATAAAGTAAATGTACTTTTTAAAATCAGATTTTTTTTTTTTTTTTTTTATTAAGGCAGAAATGGGTGTGAAATTGTCATGGAAGTAGTCATACTGGTACTAAAAACAGTCCTCTTTACACAAACATACACTCCCCTAAAGGATTATTAGGAACTCTCATCAATTTCTCATTAATGCAACTATCTAATCAACCAATGTGTGGTCCTGGTCAAGACAATCTCCTGAACTCCAAACTGAATGTCAGAATGGGAAAGAAAGGTGATTTAAGCAATTTTGTTAGTGCCAGACGGGCCAGTCTGAGTATTTCACAATCTGCTCAGTTACTGGGATTATCACGCATAACCATTTCTAGGGTTTACAAAGTATGGTGTGAACAGGGAAAAACATCCAGTATGCGCCAGTCCTGTGGGCGAAAATGCCTTGTTGGTGCTAGAGGTCAGAGGAGAATGGGCTGACTGATTCAACCTTATAGAAGAGCAACTTTGACTGAAATAACCACATTGTGCAGGCTGGTGGTGAGGGTGTAATGGTGTGGGGGATGTTTTCTTGGCACATTTTAGGCCCCTTAGTGGCAATTGGGCATCGTTTAAATGCCACGGCTTACCTGAGCATTGTTTCTAACCATGTCCATCCCTTTATGACCACCATGCACCCATCCTCTGATGGCTACTTCCAGCAGGATAATACACCATGTCACAAAGCTCGAATCATTTCAAATTGGTTTCTTGAACATGACAATAAGTTCACTGCACTAAAATGGCCCCCACAGTCACCAGATCTCAACCCAATAGAGCATCTTTGGGATGTGGTGGAACGGGAGCTTTATACCCTGGATGTGCATCCCACAAATCTCCATCAACTGCAAGATGCTTTCCTGTCAATATGGGCCAACATTTCTAAAGAATGCTTTCAGCACCTTGTTGAATCAATGCCACGTAGAATTAAGGCAGTTCTGAAGGCGAAAGGGGGTCAAACACAGTATTCGTATGGTGTTCCTAATAATCCTTTAGGTGAGTGTATATTTTTTTTAGGATTTTTATTTTTTGTTTGGACTGTACTTTCAACTGCACTTTCGACAAGTTTTGACTGTACAATCCGGTTTGTTTCAAATAAGTCAGTCAACAATTACAGTAAATATTAGTCATTTTTCATACAGAATTTTGTATTATCATATTAGAGCATGTAAACTGTTTGTCATGAGGTAGAATGTGTCTTCTCTCTTTTCTTCTCAGGCGGCAAAACTACCTATGTCCATCATTATTGTTGGAGTTGGCCAGGCTGAGTTTGATGGTAAGAAACTAAACCAATCTCAGGCTTTTGTAAAGATTCATTATTTATCTTTAGTTTTATCTTTATTAGCTTATTTAGTTTCATCTTTGTCTTTCTTTTCTGTTTATTTACTCTTATTTTCATTATATTTCTATATATTGCAAACATAAAAAGAAAATGTACTGCATAACCCTTTATTGCTTGTTTGTAATGTACTCAGCATTTTCAACTTCACTAAACGAAAACTAATATAGCATTCCCACATGGAGGTTTAAATCTTGAAGGCATGAATGCAATTTCACAAAATGCACTGAGATAAAGTAGAGTTTCTGGACGAAAAGTCATCTAATTGGGAAGGTTTAGGGTTTCGGACTGATAAGCAGATGTCAACTCACAGATCTCACAGCTGTTCAATATAATTAGCCTGTCCTACCATCTGCTAGTAGTATTTGTGTTCTGCCTTTCATAATGTTCCAGAAAAGAGGTAAATGTTGATGTCATGCTGGGGTGAAAGGCTCAAGATTCATTTTTGCTGGCTGGAGGGCAGATAATATGTCAATCTCACTTTTTAGCCATGGTAGAACTGGATGGAGACGATGTAAGAATATCCTCCAGAGGAAAACTGGCGGAGAGGGATATTGTACAGGTACATAACTTTATGTATTTGTATATTTATGTTTGTATCTAAATGTATATTTGTGTGTATATACAGACACACTATTTTGTGGCGACTAGTGGTAGTCTTTATGAGAGAGACATTTGAAGCATTAATTAAATTTCATTCAGATTAAGAGTTGATAGAAGATTGACAGTGAAAAAACAATGACTGAGACACTAAATCATTCACTCAACTGATTTGTTGAAAAACATTGATTCAATCAGCATCTGGATCACTACTGGAAGGTAAGTGGTGTGTTTATATGCATATATAGTCTAAGCAGATTCAAAGTAGTGTCCCCCTGCAGTCAATCATTTGAATTATTAAAGTTCATCTTAACCATCTTTTTCCTCATAAAAAAAAAATCTTCATGCCTTAAAATAGCTAGAATGTAACTCTACACCCTTGCTTCACGTAGTATACGTGGTTTCATTAACATAATGGTAATTAATATGATTAGCCTTTTGCTAGACTACGTTATCAATCAGCTAAAAATGTGTTGCTAATGTTATACAAGCCATTTTCCTGTTCGCCATCTCAGAAACGCATAGCTAACAATCAGTATCAGTAACAACTCAAAGTCAGTGGAGAATCATAACATCCTAATATAGATTATACACATAATTCCCCCGATATATTGCTAAATGTACCTGATTTTACATATCAACAGATAAATATACCAGAATAACATGGCTCCTCTTGAGAAGCCCCTGCTTTCCAGCATTGTTAATGATGATATGCTAAATGATTGACATGTTATGATTGTTTACTAGGTAGTTTGTGACGTAAGAAACACTAGCGATTTCAAACCGTGTTTTTGAGAACGCCTTTGATTCACTGCAGTTTTAAAGTTAATATACTCAGGAATGGTGCTGACTGATGAATTTGCACATGGTTTGTCTCAATGCATATTAAAAACACCACATAGACAAATAAACAACATTTAAAACTTGATTTTCAGCACAGAGGGACTTTAAGGAATGGGTGACCTACATTTACAGGCATCTCAGATTTAACACTGCGACAACACACATGAAAAAAATATCTCAAGATAACAAACAAGTTGCGCAGCCTATAAATAATGAATGATTCCAGAGTATTTTTTGTAAAGCAGCCAGGTTTTCGTTACATTTGTTTACAGAGAAATGTCAAAACATACAAAATTATTCAGGGAATAAATAAACTGCTATAACGAACTACTTTTTAATCTTGTCTGTGCCTGCAGTTCGTACCATTCAGAGACTATATGGACCGGACGGGAAACCATGTCTTGAGTATGGCCCGACTTGCCAAGGATGTCCTGGCTGAGATTCCAGATCAGTTAATCTTATATATGAAGTCAAGGGGCATCAAGCCCAACCAGACACCACCAGACTACAGCCCACCTGGGCTCAGCCCAACCCCCACCATATGAGTTTACCCAGCCAGCCGAAAGCAAACAACCATGCTTGTTATGTCACCTCCAATTTGGGCCAATACGACTGATTCAGTATAAGGCGTTTAGAAGAGCGGATGGTTTCAATCCACTGTTTTTGGATTCCATACATTGGAGAAATTGAAAACTATATCTGTTTTCTGGTCTTTGAACTGAAAAGTATGGTTTTGACTGGCCTGTGAGTTTGTTTCCCCCATAATTTCTGCACAAATTAGTCAATGGTATGAACCGGTTTATAGTTTAGTGCTGGATATATGGAGAAGACCTGCACAAGCAATACAATTTTCTGCTTATTTAATATCTCAACATCTACAAAAACAATTTTGTCAGCATGCGAGGACTGAGTGTTATATTAGGAAAATCTTCCTAAATAATTGATATCCACCAGAGGAGGCAAACAAGGGCATCGCTAGGAAGTGTGATTGTAAAGAAATTGTGAAATTATAAGTGATTGTTTGAAATCTATGTAGTTGAATTGTTTGATTTGTTTGTAGAATTTGTAGATAGTTTGTGTAGCCGTGATTTTATTTTTCCACATGGTTTTTAGTACAAAGTAATATTTCCCATTGCAGTTTCCAATTTAGAGCTTTTTAGAGCTATATGATAAACAACATTTTCTATTCTAAAGCATGAAATACAGGTAAAAACAATTGTACATTGCATTACAACACTGTATTAAATGTATTTACTTGATACTTAAGATCAGTTAGGAAAAATCCAATGTAAAAGTCAGAAGAAGCACAAATATTTTCTTAATGCTGTACAATTTGTAAATGTGAATCAGAGAGAGGAATCACAGATGTACTCACACGGCGCACAGACAAATGAAGAAAAAGCTCTCAAGAACGCCAGATTTAATTTCCCTTTTAATTTGCCACTCCAATTCCTTAATGCACTGGAGCCAGTATATCTCGATAGTGTATAGCAGCTCTTCAGACACACACAACCCATCAAGAGATCATGAAAGATCCTTTGCTTCTCGCTGCTAAAGATGATTGGAGATGAGACAACATCTGCTGTTTTTCTCCTAGCGCTGTCTGACTCTCCTGCTGCCCCCATCCAGCCACGCTAAACCTTTGCCCTTTCATTTCTGGGATTCTCCCTGGAGTTTAAAATGCTTTTCTATTCTTCACCTTAACTGGAATTATTTTAGTGTTTTGATTCATCGCATACAAAAAAACACACACTGCATGCAGCTGAAATTGCTTTTCTCGCAGTGCAAACATAGTGCCATTTTGTTTACATGTTCTAGCCTTGGATGATGTATAGCATTGGCATAATATTTATATAAACATCAAATACAGTTCAATTTGATAATCATGCCTTACAAACAGTAAGTTTACATTAATAGTTCATAGCGAGCATAAATTAGAAACGGTATTTTATATACAGTGTTATTATAAAGGAAGCTCGTGTTGATTTTGTTTTCTGAAAAACTGTTAACTATGAGATTTACTCTTATTTAGCATTAGAAATACTAAAAAACATACATAGTATACATATGTACTTTCATCAGAGGTCCATTTTGAAATGTAAAAATAATCATTATCATGGACTAATGTGTATGTATCAGTAAATATTGACAGTCTTTCTGTTTTGGACTGCTGGGCTGTTTATACTTGCTCTTACTCAAAGTTTTGATACATTTTATTCTTGTCCAGTAAAACTTGACATCTTTGCTTGTATATCCCAAGTTGTAAAAATGTTTTGGTTTTAGAGCATGCATCTGTTAATATATTTCAATTTTACATACATTGTAGATTTACATTTTTTTTAAATCTCCATTGGTCCTGAAACTACAAATTTAGTGAGTGAGCATAGGTATTTAGAAAATGAAAAATTCTACTTTTTACAAACAAGAATGACACTGTTCTTTTGCAGAGATTTGGAAAGTCTGCTCCCAGGTAATAATACGATGTGTTTAAATGTGGAGTTATTAGCGCACCTTTAGTTACTGAGAATGAAGTGATCCATCAATCATTTAGGAGGTAAGGATGAAGTCTGACATAAGGAGCATTGGGTGAAAGGGTTTGTTTGAGAGTGTTAACGTGTATTAGTTTTAAAGTCTAATTCACACTTCACTGGATAGTTGTTTTTTTTTTTTTGTACCCACCGGTACTAAATTTGTGTTCCGGATGTAAGCCAGAAATGGTAAGCTAACATAAATGTAACCTTTTTTTTTTTTAACTATTTAATATTCATGAATGCATTGCTGCTCGGTCGGTGGCTTGTAAATCCGAAACGCAAATTACAGGCTTCCTGAAATATATGTATATCACTATTGAGAGAATGTTAATGGGTTAATTTTATGGCATGGTGTAAATTTAGCAAATACTGTTTTTTTTTTTATCCCACTATAATAAATCCAGTAAGTCATAGTGAAGTAGCTCAAGATTATCGCAAAGAGGTAACAATATAAAAAGTGTAAATTATGTACTAAAGATGTGGCCCTTTTTCAGTGCTATCATTCCCTCTGTGAGATTTGCATGATTATGCCAAAATGGCGGGTGTGTTCAGTGACGAACTGGCCTGTTGCTCTTCGTTAAGCCTCTGCCGCTCGTCTCATAAACCGAATACAGAACATGAAGCATCTCGGTCTGGCTGGATTCATTGTCCTTCTCTCTTTTTCTCCTCTTCTTTACCTCTCTTTATCTCAGTCGATATGCATGGTGAGCTATTTTCAAACCGAACATAGAACATTGCTGTAGTCATTCCTGTGGTGTGTGAAATTTGTAATGGATTGCCTTAAAAATGACAAAGAATAAAACAATGACAAGATTTTTTGAGAAGATCGGAGAGAGATTTTTTTTGTATGCATTTGTTTCTTCATGAATAATCCATAATTTATAAACAGTTACAGTCTATTACAAACCGGAGCAGCCTTTAATGGGACGGCAGAGAGATTTTCTCATTAATTCATGTTAGATGCCATGACTGGGCCCTCCAGAGACAAGGTGTACATTTGCATAAGTCTATTCGCTTTAGTTCCTCTGGGTTTGTCACATTCATTCTGAGCGATTAGTCACTAGTCTCTCTGGTCACGGTATTCAGATGGCCTACATGGGTGAGTTTTGGATCCTAAAAGGGTAGAAATATTGTTACATTTCTTTTCTTTTTTTGCTGCGCTGACATTGCAGAAGTTCCAATCTAACCTATGTTCACGTTTACTTGCTAAATGACAATTAAAGGAAGAACGGACAAGATCACTGAAAACGAGTTTGTTTTTCAGCTGTTCTATAATGAGTGGAACTCTTTGAAATCAAAAGCTATTTTTCAATGTTACAAGGAGAGATGGAGACTCACCATTCTGACAGACTGATTGATTGTCCCTTCAAAGACCACCGTATCAGTTTTGAGAGCTAATGCCAAATTAATTCCAGAATTTGCTCTGAAGAACCAGCAAAAACAATGACTTTCACAGGAAGCTGTTTACCAACAGAGAGACAAAAAACATCTGGACAATGTTCTCTGGATGAACAGATCTATAGTATATCTGAAACCATCTGGGAGAGACACATTCTACAACAAAACAACATGGATGACAGTGACGGAATAGAGATGAGCAAGTCATAGTCTGTAGTTTAAATGTTATGGGGTTCCCAAAATTTTTCATATAGGACCTAGCACAAGTACTATCAATATCAGGACCCATCACACACTTTTGTATATATATATTGCCCACCAAACCGACAGTACAACTCTTAAAACTATTCTCCTGGCCAAAAAGGATTACTTTTTAACTCTGGATAGACCTTATGTGCCTGAGAAACAAGCGACTTCCATTTTTGCTGTAGCTCTGCACAGTTCCTATGGCATCGCTGTCGAAGAGTAATTAGTTGGTGAAAATTAATTAATTAATTAATTTATTTATTTATTTATTTATTTATTTAAGACAAACAGAAAGCCACAAAACACAAGTGACATGCACTGTGTTGAAAATGGCCGGGACTACAAAAGGTCTATAGAATTAAACAATACAAAAGTGTGTAGCAAGATCAAACGTTTAAGTGACTTAAATAAAACTATGGGTACTTGCAACTAAACTAAGCAAAGCATATATGCAGAATAAAGAAAAATAAGAAGCATGAAAAGATTTACAATGTTAACCACAGCCTAATGAGAGCCATTAGAGAATCAAACCCACCTTCTTAAAATGGGGTCAAATAAAAGTAATAAAAAACATCAAAAAATGTACAAAACAGCTAGTCGCCTTGGCTGAACTAGAGTCAGAATGCGTTTAGAATACAGAGATTCTTGATGAGTTCATCTGGCCAGAGCTGAAGCGTTCGTTGAATTCTTCTTAAGGTCTGTCAGTCTGTGAAATATTTGAACGAAGTTAACTTGGAAAGTCAGAAAGTGTCCGTCTCACAAGATAATGAGCATCAATGTGTATGAGTATGGATATTTTAAGCCCCTATTAGTCGCATCCCTCTTTCTGAAAGTAACCAATACAATGGTGTAAATTTTGAGGTGGAGAAATTTGTCCCGCTTCACCTCTTATTTGCATGACTATGGCAAAGTACTATACACTATTAATTAAGGCACGAGAATATGATCATTTTAATATCTGGCATGCTCAGGTTGGGACAAATCTGGATAGTAGCATTTGAAGTTATCCTAACATAACTAAAGAACTGTAATAGACTATTGTAACATTTGCCACTGGAATACATAATTTACATTTTGGGACAGTTTGATTATGGGTTAAATGTAGCCAATTTTGTTGTCTAGTGAAAGGGAACCACCCCTCTCCTTCTTGGAATACTTTTGAAGCTTGGGAACTGCATGTTGGGTTACATGATAATGTTATCAGCAGTAGAAAAAGGTGATAACAGCTTTCAACTGATTTAAGTTCTAGACTTTACAGAGTCAGGCTTGTGATTTAGTGTGAAAAAGGGGAAAGGGGAAGATTTTACGATGCCAAGAGCATCTCAAATCCAATCCTGCTGACTGTTAAAAATGTAATATATGCTTTATTATTCCTCAGTTTCATTGCAGAAGCATTCTGGAAATATATAAACAAAACAAAATAAACATCCCACAAACAAAAGCATCACTGTGAGTTACAGGAAAAGAGAGAAAACATATTTTGTTTGCTTTCTTGCTACCACAGTAAGTAATAGTAGCCAAAGTGTTCTAAAAGAAGCATTGACATGGAACCTACAGTGAGTTCAGTCAATCAAATGTTGATTCAGTAGCCGTTCTGGTGGAGTAGGTGTTCATTCAGTGAGTCTTGTGATTCAGTAACTCAAGAATTTGTGGGGTCTTCTCAAAAGCAAGGTTGTGTGATTAATAGTCCAGTTTCTCAGAGGCTTGTAGGATAGAGTCCTCAGCATTAAATACTAGAATAAGACGGTCTAAGTGTCCATACATAGTTTCCGCCTGGCTCTTTGGTGGGGACTGGCTCAGGGACTAGGGAGCACTCTAGCACTCGGGTTCGGGGCTCTAGAAGAGTTCTGGAGTAGACTCAGGGACTAGAGGGCACTCTGGTGTGGACTTGGGGACTAGAGAGAGCTCTGGTAAGGGCTCTGGCTTGTGTGCAGCCCACACACACAACAGCGCAGTGGCCAGAATGGCCGGCACCCACCTCTCTGGTGGGCACTCAGTACTTGTGCTCACAGGAGCAGGCTGATGAATACGGAGCACAAGACAAAACTGGAGAATATGGAGCGCAGGGGAGAACTGGAGCTTAGGGAGCACATGAGATGTTCGGAGCACATGTCTCTTGACATGCACTTGGGGCTCGCTGGAGTAGCGAGGAAGGCTGGGTTTGTTGGAGCTGGCTAGATAGTAAGTATTTGGTGTGCTCAACTGATTACATGACGGGGCGTACAGCTGGTGAGGGACATCTTCCACTTCCTCTATGACAAAATTTGATCTGTTGAACCAGAGGACGTAATTGAGAAAGCCCGCTATGGGCTGGTAGTAGTCATTTGGAGCGATTGCCAACCATTCTGGCAGAGAGGGAACCAGATGTTGCTCAGCTCGCCGTCTCCTCTCAGCCAGTCCATTGCCACTGCTCCGCTTTCTATCAACATTTTTGCTGGGTCCGTTATTCTGTCATGGTTGAATTGTGGTGTAGAATGAAAGCAAGGAGACCAGGAGGAATTTGAATAGTCTTTAATGACAAAAACTCAAAATAACCACTTTACAAACCAAAAATAACATTGTACAAAACATTTCAAAGAACAGGGCAGGTCATGGACGGAACATGACATGCAAACAACGATAACGGAAAACACTGGGTAGATGTACACAAGGGCTGAATGATGCATTACACAGTTTAGAATAATCGGAACAAGAAGAAAACAATCTCTTCAGTTCCAAAATCTTTTTTTGGATTTGAATTACGTATTGAAATTGGATGAGCTCAATGCTGATACATTTTTTGCAGTTATTCTTTTTTTGGTGAATTGGAATGCGTGTAAAGGATCGTTGGTGATTGGAGGACGTGAAGGATACACTTTATACATCCTTCATAACAAGCCCAATGAGGGACGCAAAACAAAGGCTCCCTTTGCTGCTGCTGATATGCCGTACAAGAGACAGTGGTTGTGTCTGAAATTGCATGCTCTTTAAGTAGGTAATTATTTTAAATAATTATTTACTTTGCAACTGCTGAAAAAATATGTTTTGTCATACTCTTGTATTATACTGAAAAAAGTATCCTTTTTTTCGATTGAATTTATTTTCAACAGCAAATTAATTCATTGTACCTAATTTGAGTACTTTGTTTCATATTTCTGACATGACCCACAGTTTGAAAAACACTGCTCTATTCATTCCTTTAGCGCCATGAGCAGAAATGAGTAAATTGTTCTTCACAATATGCTTTTTTTTCTGTTTGCAAAACATGCTGGTAAATTAAGTATTAACCATTACCACTATAACAGTTTTGCAGATGGATTTTCCTAGTGATAAATATGCTATTAAAACATCTTTAGCCTTGTTTGCTTGTATCAGGCTTTTATCTGTTTTCATTACAGTGGATATGTCAGTCCTCTTATAAGACACATGGCTGAAGGGAAGACTGGTCTGAGGTCATCAACGTGCTGGAAACACTAATGCTCTTTGTCAACCTGCCTTAAGCCAGCCTTCTTTAAAACACAGTCACTCCATTGAAAAGTATGAGCCCGAAATAGAGAAACCAGGGAACGTTTTCACAAATGTCATCTGAAATCTGGGGCATCGGAAGTCTAGAAGAACTCCAGCCCTCAGACACATTTCATTGCACCTGTTAGGCTGCAAATTTTTAAATAGTTTTAGTGTTCATTGTATATCTTTGACATTCATCTAGTTTCAATAATACATACATAAGACCTTTGGCAATGCTTAGAGATATGATCAAAAGAATCTCCCTGAATGACAGAAAGAGAATACAGCAGAATAAAATCTACATATTCACAATCAAAAATGTGAATGTGTAAATATCTCATTTGCGTGTTCATTTCAGGCATATTTTAGCCAACAACAGAATTCATTTGCAAGTGCAGTGAGCAGTTAAATGTGTTTTTCTGCAAAAAGGTTTCCACAAAACATCCACTTTACTCAGAACAGAACAATCAGAAAACAGAACCTCATGCGTCATCATAAGCTGACTCTATCAGTGGATTGGTCTTCTGTGCTGTTAAAACAAACAAAATAAGTTAACAAGATAAAGTAAAATAAAATGGACTAGGCTGATATAACTCCCAACATTTGGCACATTCACCAATATAATACAGTGTGACACCCAAGAAGTCACCTACCTTGGATTTTTTCACAGCACGGTATTGTAATGGACGGGGTACTCACAGGCAGAGCGTATCCAATAGCGTGTCTTAATAAGAATGGTCGTACAGGCTAATAGTCAGGACAGGTGGAGAGCATACATAAATTATAATCCAGGGAAGGGTCAAAAACGCAGGCAGACAGAATCAGAATCGTAGTATGGGCGGGCGGGGAAGTCAAGACAGGCAGATAATAATCACAAGCAATAATCCAAACAAAGATCGGGGCCAGCAGACAGAATCAGGAACAGCTAACAGCAGAATCGATAACAGGTAAACAGACAGTGCTAAAAACGCGCGGAATTGCTAGCCACAGCAAAAACAAGACTTCGCCATGACAGTGGTGTGTGAGTCTTTTATAGTTCATGTAATGGTTCACAGCTGGTGCGATAATCAGTCCGATGAACGGCATCATGGAAAATGTAGTGTGTGTGTGTGTCAGTATACGTGTGAGAGCTCCCTCCGGTGGCCAGAGAGGGGAGGTGCGGAGCTCGCATTCATAACAGGATTCATTATAGGATGACAAATCATCTTTTTTTTTCTCAGTCTTATACAAATTGCATTTTTATTTATTTATTTCATGAATCATGTCAGCTCGTTTAAATTTCATCAGTACAGCATAGTTTCACCATCCTGCTTGGATCAGCTGCAACAATCCCACAGAGTTCAGCCTGGAATCTTGGGGTGATCTTTGATGACTAGCTGAACTTCAAAGACCACAACAGCATGATCATACAGGTTTGCTCTGCACAACATCAGGGTGATCAGGCTTTCCTAACTAAGCATGCAAGCATTTATAGGCTGGACTGTTGCAATACTCTTCTGGCTGCATTTCCAACATATGTAATCAAATCAGATTATTCAATTTACAGCAGCTCGACTGGTCTTCAACAAACCCAAAAGAGCACCGCCGTTTATCTCTCTGCACTGGCTGTTGGTTTGGGCTCGCATCAAGTTCAAGACATTGATGATTGCCTCACTCTCCTACCGTAACTTTAAGGTCCAGGTGATAAAGAGGAAGATTCAAAAGGTAACAAAACAAAATTATAAAACAAACTCAAATAACCCACAGATGAAGGACAGGCAATGTAACAACGTATAAGACACGTCAATACCAGACAATTGAATTGAGCTCACAGAGCCGTGATGATTAATGGAAACTGATGATAACCAAACTAAAAGTCCATAATAGTGAAACTAAATACACAGATCGTGACACCTACCTCCACTCTCTCTTGAGTCTACATTCCCTTCAGGAGTCATCTCAGAGAGGCACAAAATCACTCTCAAGAACGTTTTCATTCACTGTTCCTTGCTGGTGGAATGATCTTCCCTACCCTACCCTATCCGGACAGACAAATCCCTGACAATTTTCAAGAAGCAGCTGAAAACTCATCTCTACCATGGGCACTTAACTGCAGCCTGCTGAATATTATTGAAATTTAATACTGGAAAACTATGAGTCAGGGGTGTATGATGAGAGCTTTTCCATAGAGCTTACAGAAAAGCCATCAACTTTGTAGTGCACCTGCCACTTACCATCACATCATACTGAATGCAGCAGAAGTATGTTCAGCAAAACAATTTAAAATAAAATGTAATATATATAACGTAATAAGCCGCTTTAGTGACTTCTACTTTATTGCATTTAATGACATTTCCAATAAAGACTTTTGTTCACACTTTCTATCAGGTGCCTATCTTTAACTAAAATATAGGCTAATTACATCAAAATACTTGATGGTACTTATTGTGTTTATATTGTATTGCAAAACAATTGCTGCTATTGAGGTAGGATAAGGGTATGGGTAGGGACAGATTTGGTGGTATGGGTAGGTTTAAGGTGTAAGGGAAGTCAGTAACTCACTGTTAACTCGCCAATCCTATTATGTCGACACTTTTGAAGTGGAACAGCCAAGCCAAACTCCCTATTTGTCTTAGCATTTTCTTTTCAGTAATGTCTTTTTCTTTAATGTCGCCGAACACTAATATCTCGAGCTAATATCTAATATCTGTAGTTAGATGCAGATATCTTAAGAACATAAACACAATGTAAAAACATGTACCTACACAATTAGTGCATTAATAAATTATTAATTTAAATGTTAGTTAATTGTAGTTAAAGACATCTAACATAAAGTGGGACCAGCTTTTCTACTCTACACACTCTCCCTTTTTTACTTTCTCAGTCTTGGCTCTTGATGTAAAGTGAGGGACATCCCGTCTGGGGCACATCAAAGACTTTTTCAATGGCGACAGGGGCTGATGAAATACTCCATGCTTAATTTAAACCTCCAGCAGCACCACCAAAAGAACTTGGCTCAATCTTCCCAGTAAGAGTCACTGGATGGCCTACTTTGGGAAGCAGGCTCAAATCACAAGAGGCTCCGATTCTGACAAAACCAATATTAGAGCGGGGTAGAACTGCATTATGCTTGAGGTGAAGATGCTGTATCCTGCACTGCAGAGACAATAAGTAATTATGCAATCTGAGATCAAACTGAGAAGGAAAGTCTAAAGAAGAATTAACATTACCAACTAGTGAGCATTTGCTATGTCACTTAAAATAAAAATATAGCTTTTGTAGGCTTTTCAATGTTTTGCTGGCTGTCATTCCAGGACGTCTGTGCTGGATCAGGTCAGTCTGGAGAGCATTTTAATGTGGATTTGGCCTCATCTGGAATGCTAAGAGCCCCCCTGATACATCAAAACATTCATCCTTTATGAGCAGAGTGAGTGTGCAGAAACCAGAGGTGAATTAAACATCACTGCTATAGGACAGCCTGACTTTACTTGTATATTTCCTATAGCCGAGCAGCATGCAAGCCTAATCACTTACACACAATCCCTCGGTATGTGGATACAAAGATAATCAGACATTTTTGAACTATCTAAATATGTATTGCAGGCATTTATCACAAACTGGTGAATACCAAATCACAAATCTGTTGAACAAGAGCTATATTAGACATTGATCTGCACTTATTTTATTAATCCCTCTCTGCATATGAGAAATTGGTATCAATGACAGGGACCAATCCTTGCCTTTAATCTGTTCAGAGAGGAATTGTTTTAGGTGAACCTCTTGCTGGTGCTCATTCATTGAACATATCAATTTCTTTGAGGAAACAGAAATATCTGATAAAACTGCCATGAATCTGTCACACTTGAAAGTTAAGTTGTAATGCATTTCTTTCACAGGAATCAGTGGAGTTGCTTGTGGCTTTTATTGGTGTCATTGATTAGTGTAAAAAAAAAAAATCATATCCATCTGTGAGACAAGAGCATATGACACGATTGAAAAGAAGGGATGATTCTCTAATGTCTGCAAATATAATCACACTCGCAATGGAGTAAATGTTCCCTCTACAGCAGAACTTCTGCCTTGGGAGTTCAATAACTGCAAATTGTTATTCATGATAACATTTTGAGTCTAAAACTAATCAAATTTTGCAGCTGCGCACATAATTAGTACTTTCATAAAAAGCATTTCTCAAATTATTCTTTATTGGCAATTGTAAAATAAATAAGATTAATATCAATATTTTCCAGCATTTATTACATGCTACTGTATATGCAGGTGAGTTTCAGAGTATTGAACTACTCTGCCATCTTCTGGTTGAACCAAGAGCCTATTCAAGTCACACAAAAAAGCAGTGCCTCTCCCTTTTTTGGTCCAAGAAAAAAGATATTTCACCTGAAAACAAAACATCTTCCAATCATCTACTCACCTTCATGTCATTCCATATGACTCTTTTCCCTTGGAACAAACAGTATAAAAGTAGTCTATGCATTTCTTGCACTATACAAGTTACTCGAAGAACATTGTATTAGGAGCTCAATGAAATGTAAGATCTATTCTGCCACATTAATGATGCAAGGATTTCTTTGTTTGCTTTTAGAGATAAATTCAGCATGTCCAAAAGCACATAAAACCAAATCAGGGAATCAGACTCTCACGTTTCGAGAACCACAGTCCATAAAAAAGCTTTCAGTAAGAATTTAGGTGCCTGATTAATCAAACTTTAAGATTTACTTAAGGGCATTTTCCCCATTAATGTTTAGTGCTTTGAGCAGCTAAAGTCAAAGACTCTTTTGTTTATACTTCAAAGTATTCTCTTTTTGCTAAATAGGTTTATGCTAATTTAAAAATACCACCAAGACTAATTATTTTAATAATCTTCAAACCCTTGGTCTGTCACACATCACAACATCCACATTTTCTGTCCTTTGCCTGTCTGTTTCAGGCTGTCAATCTTTTTTCACATCTACACATGAAACTGAAATGTTTAGTTTAAGTGACATCACGTGTAGCCAAATATACTCTGAATTTGTGCTCTGCATATCGCGCGCGCGCGCGCACACACACACACACACACACACACACACACACACACACACACATCATAAGCACATACCCGGAGCAGTGGGCAGTCTTTTTTTTGCGCCCAGGGGGTTAGAGTCTTTGCTCAAGGGCACCTCAGTTGTGGGTATTGAATAGAAGAAAGTGCTGTTCATTCACTCCCCCCATACATTTTCTGTCAGTACTGTGACTTGAATACATTTAAAAGGTTATAATAAGCAAAGAGATGATTTGTGACAAACATTTATTTCCATCTAAAAACAAATCTGCCACAATAAGGTGCTTTGAAATGCTACATATGAAAAAGGCATGCAAAACATGTTGGTGTCAAACATAAGAAGTGAAACTAATACCATCCGATTGATGAAAACAGTTTTTGGCACCACACATATGACAGACAGAATACTGTTGCTACTGATACATAATAATGAAGTGTTTACATAAACTTAAGTGCTTATCTTAATCACAAATTTCTTTATTTAGATTTTAGTATCTCCTTTATAGCCGCTTCAAGAGGATCACCTCGTGGTTTAGGAAGATCAAGCGGATTAATACGATATATTTCACGAAGTCCACACAACACCTGGTCACTTTTGCATTCTTCAGCAGGTATGGTGTAGTTCTGGAGAAGCCATTGCTCTTGCTCTAATCTGAAGGTCAAGGTAGAGGTCACTGATCTTGATTCAGGGGGTGTGAGTGCAGCAGTAACACAGGTTCGATCATGGACGCTGATGCTGTCCATCGAAGAGCACATCTCTCTAGAATTTGTGCTGCCCATTTGAGGACTCTTCTCCTTGGATGACTTTGTTAGACTTTCATGCTCACATTCGTACATGGAGCTGCGATCAGGTGATCCAACATCATTAAGTCTACTAATGGATTCGTTGTCATCCGGAGGAAGGCTGCTGCCAATCGTGACGACATCTTCCGATGCAACTCGGGTGAGTTTCAAATGCTTGCTGCGTGGCCCATGGTAGGAGTCGGTGCTCATGTCTAGAAGAACGCAGTCAGAATCTTGATCTATCTCGGAATTCCCATCCATAGTATCACGATCCACCTCGGCATCAACTGAATCCCTGTTATTATGACCAAGTCGGTCTATTTTTGACTCTGGAGAGTCAAATACCACCCCTCGAGACTCAGGATGTGAATTTCTTTGAAGAACGCTTGTTATGGAGTTTTTGGAAGCCTTGATATTAGAATTGGTCATCATGTAATGCTTGACCGACTCTGGAATCACCACCTCTTTAGACTTCTTGCGGGGGTTCAAAAGGGAAGTAAAATAAGGCAGACAGTTTCCCACAATAGGTACTAGTGAGACAGGCTTTAGGGCAGACACAAAGTCCTCTAGCTCTTGGTAGGAGGAATGATCAGAGTATGGCACCACATAGACATTACGATGGCAGGAGACCATAGGGCGGCTGGTGGGCAATATAGCTATGGTAGGCTGTACTTTATTCCACGCCTGCAAGTTGGATGCATTGATCATAGACTGAGAGACCACACGAATACGGCCCGCACCAGAGTCAGTAGTGAACACATCAGGGAGCTCAAGAACTTGCAAGGTTGCCAGACGCTCTCTATCCACCTCCACCCATGTTTTAAACTCCATAGCTAGCTCCACCAGTAGAGACTCTTTACCCAGAGAGTAAAGACCTAATAAGAGAGAACAAGTTTATTTGATCTTTTAATGTTGTATATATTATGAATGACTCCTGACTTTTCCCTCTTTAAAATTAGGTAGTACAGTAATCCCTCGCAACTTCGTTCCTGGCGCGAGATCGACGAATGAGAGCACGAGTGGATGTATCCCGTGAGCTGATTGGCTGATCCTGCTTCGTGGATTTTCACCTATCGCGGGGGTTCCGGTCCACATTAACCGCGATAAACGAGGGATCACTGTATTGCCCACTACTAGGAAACGATGGTGACACATCATTTCAAGGTAATGTCATCTCTAAAATAGACTAATTTTGCCAGTCTCACTAAAAGTGTGTTTTTTAAATAAAGGCATTTTTAAGCTTGGTGTCAGAAAAAGGTATAACCTAGTGTGTAACAGTGATGGCAATCTTGCATTCCTATACTACCGACCCTGTTTTGACAAAGTAAAAGGAGCAAATGGAGTCAAATTCAGAAGCCGATTCAATTGACTCCTACGGTTGGATGGAGTCAACTCCCAAAAACACAGAATCAAATACCCCTAGAAAACGGATGCTGCAATTACAAACCAAAAGTGTTTTTTGTAGTCTGAACTGAAACACATGAACTTGTATTACAAGAGATACTTCAATGTTGAAAGCATGAGTCTTACCAATAACAACAGCGTATCCAGAATGGGCCCTAATGATCTCTTTAATTTGCTGGGTGGCTCGCTGACGAGAAGGTACTGCCCGAGTGGGGTCACAATTTGTGTTGTCCAGATACAACACATCAATGGTAGTGCTGCTCCTCAGACGCTGCTCACGGAGCATGGATGGGGTGTAACGGAAGTCACCTGAGGTCACACACAAGAACTATATCATTAAAATGTAATCTCAGTATGGGAAATTGAGAATCAATAACTTTCTCAAGAAAAACTATTAGAGTATTGTGCATTTGCATTATATCAATTTTCTTATCCCACACTCACCAGTGTAGAGTCTTGTGCCAAAGTATCCCTCAAAAAGAAACATAACTGCCCCAGGACAGTGATTGGCATCTATTAGAGTAACGGTCAGCCGCTCTTTTCCAAGATCATCTAGTAACAGCATGTGAGATTCCCCAATCTCCAAGGGACGAATCCATTTCTCTTTGACCTGTAGATCACAAGAAGACAAAATTTAAATCTTGCAGGTTCCAGCCATTTAGCAGACAAAAGCGTGCATTTATTCATCTGGATATTAAACATTGTCTACATGCAATCTGTTTATAACTTTTCACCCATTCTGTTTTCTAGACCAACTTTTTTGCAAAAAGACCTCCCAATATATTATTCCCTTTCCAAAAGTAAACATATCTAAAACATAAAGACAGAAAAATATGTTCATGTATAAATAACCTACCAAAAAGCTTAATATTAATATTAAATAATCAGTTTATAAAATGAAGTAAAACAGGATTTTATATGGTTACTGTACTAAAACCAAGCACATGCTTAAAATATGTATGGCATCATTCAATATAACATTACTTACAGTTAACTTCGATAAATAACAGTTTTTTATGGTTAAAATAGCACATGAATAATATTGAAATACAGTAGAACTGACAAAAAAAATATGATTAAATTTCCCTACAACCCTTGTGCGGGACCCACAGCAATTTAACCTGACCTGCAGTTTGAGCTGGAGCAGTTTGGCAGTGAGAGGGGAGCAGTAGATGGGCCTGTGACTCCAGGTGGATGACAGGCCAGAGGTGTGATCCGCGTGCATGTGAGACAGAAAGAACAGACGAACGTGACTGCACTTGCGGAGCTGCCAACAGTCTACGGCTATGGGAGTGTCCGGTAGGACTTTTCCGTTCATTTTGTGCTTCTGTGGAGAGCTCAGGCGATGTTCCTAACGGAATTGTTTCTTAGACAAAGCCTGCATTTGAGCTGCACGTGATTTGTTGCTGTTTGACAAGCATCACTTCTCTAGCAGTGCTGTCATGAATGTAAACACACAATACTCAATATTCATTGGCAAGTTTTTGTAACGTAACAGTGTAACCGACCGCTTAAGCAAGCAACGTTAGCACTAAAGGAATAACAGCATCGCATTTAAGTTTCTCTTTTTTTATGCAGCCACAAAGATGGCAAAAAGAAGGATAAATGTAACTGCACGCTTGCCAGTCAGTGCTCATCCGAGTGTGTTAGCCGGGCAAGTGATGATGCGATCTAGATGAGCGCCATGTCGCGGTGTGATTACCAATTCAAAACATTTCAGCGCGCTTTGATATTTGCCACTGGGTTGTCCGCCAAAAAACACGTTTATTGTCCACGCCTCCACGTTCCCCACGAGCTCCGGTGACGTCACTGACTTCCGTAATGGTCTTCAGCTTGAGCTCAGCCCACAAATGTCCATAGAAATCGCTGCTTCCAAACAAATATCACATTTTTAAACAGCATTGGTCACAGTAGATGATATTAAGTGCCATTCAAACTTCAAGTAAGATGCTTTTTTTAAATGCCTATTCGGTTCAAATCTCACCTTGTTTTCTTTCTTTCTTTCTTTCTTTCTTTCTTTCTTTCTTTCTTTCTTTCTTTCTTTCTTTCTTTCTTTCTTTCTTTCTTTCTTTCTTTCTTTCTTTCTTTCTTTCTTTCTTTCTTTCTTTCTTGTTGATTTCACTTGAATAAAACACTGGTGGTGCTGTTTGCTTAATTTCGCTTAGTTATATATCGCTGAGTTATATTTGAGATATAGATTTACATTTAGACATCTTTTTTTTTTTTTTTTTTTTGTATATTTAAACATACTATATATATATATATATATATATATATATATATATTCGGTAAAATTGGCCTAATATTTTTGCCATTTTATTTTCAGCGCCCATTACCTCCACTAGAGGCCAATATAACACCATGATACGGCGCAGGATGATACTGACTGTTTTATCTTTTCTTTTTTCTTTTTTTTTAGTACATTATTGAATATTAAGGAATTCATAAAAGAGGTATTTTAAGAGAGAAATAGTAACATACACTGACATAAATAGACTACTTGAGACGAACACAGAAAAACTATAGGGGAACCAATGGTTGGTGGTTTGTGGTTCAATACTGATAATTGTGAGTTTACATCTCACAATTCTGACTTTTTTTCTCCTCAGAATTGCGAATTTCAGTTTGTGTCTCTTTATTGTGACTTGTGTGATATACACCTGCAAGGTCAAGAGGTCAAAATTGAGATCTGCTATAGTTGGGAACCGATTTGGAAGCCTGTGATAAACGATATTCCTCGGCCAAAAAAGTCCTTTACCACTTACAAAAAAGCCGCATACACAAATATAATAATAGAACAGAATAACGCGACAAAGACAATTGTTGGAGCAAAAAACATCAAAAATTAATCATTATGACCATGTTTCATGTTATCATATATATTTTTATTTCCACCATCTCAAAGTTATACACTATGCCAACATTTCCATAATATGTTCTTACTTATGCAGTAACTTTAGTTACCAATGAACAAAATGTAGTCAGTATTTCATGACAGTTAATGTATATTTCTTTAACTTAAGCTTTCATTTGAACATAATTGGGTAAATATTTTTATTTTCCCACTTGAGATAAAAACTGTGTCAACCAACCCTGTCTCCCCTACCCATGCATGTGGACCGCTGGGAACTGTGTTATTTATACTCACAAATAAGAAACTTCAGTTCTTCCTTGGCAGCAATCTGCTCATATAGGAATGGTGGCATAATAGAGGCTTATTTGGAGATCTGAAGATATTATTTAACACAATAGAGTCATTTCTAAATGAAATATTTGTGTCTTTCATTAGTATGAGACAAGCAAAAGCTGATATGAACAGCAAGATGATGAATGACGATGAATCGTTTCTATTGAGAGAAAACTGACATTTCCTGTTTCCTATCACACTGAGAACTCTGAAGCTCTCACTTTCTCATTCAGGCAATGCACTATGACTTATTTTATACTGTCTGTCTGTTGCAGTGAAGTAAAAACAAGATAGTAGAATTATTTAAACCATTCTTCCCATTCACTCAAAAATATTTAATTTTCAAATTATTTTAATTCCACAACTGTTTACCAATTATGAACATAACTTGGACATGGTATATAACAATGCTATGTACAGATTAAATACATGTTTAGTTTTGATGTCAGTATAGACCTGGTATTACATCCACATGTGATAAAAAAAAAAACCCACTGAAGCTGGACAAGTGACGTGTGTAATTTCTATGCCACTAGACTAGAGTGACCTAGTGACCAAATAAAATTAAAAAAATAATTACTAAACAAATTCCTACACTATGAGCAATTGGTGACCAAGCACACGGTCAGGATGCTCATAAAACAGGGCAATTCTTTCACAGCGCCTCAGAGTCACAGTGTATTTTTAAGAAAATTCACCTAGAATGGCTTTTTTAATAGTTGGGATAGGAGAAGGCATTTTATCATCTCAAAAAACACACACGTCATCTTTAACCCTCCATGGGACAACTCGATGAAAATACAATAATAATGTTCAATCAAAAAAAGTAATATCACATGACATCCCCTTCAGACAATAAAATTAAGATTGATTTGCCATGCACTTGACATCTTTGGCAACAAGGAAGTGAAGGAGATATCAGTACATGTTAGGTCACATGCTGTCAAGGCTCAATAGTGAGTTTTAGTGTGTGTATATATATATATATATATATATATATATATACACACACAAACAATATTTAAAAGTTGTGTTTATATATATATAAAATCATATACATATATTCATATGTATATAATATACATCCAAATGTGGTTTCTTAATGCACATTTTGTAAAAAATAAAATGAATAAAATAAAAAATAACTAAAAGACAAAACAAAAAAATCTGTGCGTCATGCATAAATGTCCTTTAAATGGATACATATTTACTGTATAGCTGCACTGTTTTTCAGGACTGGCAGGCAGTATAATAGCCTTTTAGCCTGTGTTTTAGGTTGCTGTTAGTAAAATGTATAGAAGACCGTACCTTTTGAATAAATATTGATGCATAAGAAAATAAGATCGAATTAAGAAAGAAAGAAGTTAAAGATCAAAGAGAATAGAAGCAGTGAGGGTCTATGGCAGATATAAAATAAAAAGGTTAGATGCCACTCATTACACTGACAGGCAGGGATGCCTTTAAAATGATGATTAAACAGATACAAATTGAGTTATGTTTGGAAAGTGTGAAATCTTGTTGATTTTCTCTTGTGCTATAATCATTGATTTTGAATTCCAAGAAAAAAAATTTTTTAATTATTTTTGAAACACCAAGACATTGTTTCACTACTTTCCAGGCAGCAAAGTTCAATTTGTGTAAAATAACTGATCCTGATAGGACAAAGTCAGTTATAAATGACAGTACCCTAAAAGTAATAGTCAACGGTCAAATGCATAGAAAATTAAAATTTAGTTTACAAAAAATAGAAAAAATTTTGTAAACTGATCTTAGTCTTATGTAAATTATAAAGTAATTTATACTTTCTAGCTGTGATTTCAGAATTAGTCACATAGAGGGTTAAAGGAATATTTCTCCCCAAAATGAAAACTGTGAAATAAACTAGTTTATATTGAATCTGAGTTATACAAGAGAAAAATCGTCATATGAGGGTTTGGATGAGGGTGCGTAAACGGTGACAGATTTCTTTGTTTTGGGGTGATCATTCTCTTCAAGTCAAATAAAAATAAAGTTCAGTAGGTTTCCCCAGAAGTGTAACATACTCATTCCAATCCTTACAATGCGTTCTTTTGTAATTATGATTCTGGCAAAAGAATAGCTAAATACTGCTATAAACCTAAAAGGTAATACACTATTGGATTTGATCATTTGTTAACCCTGAATGTTCAAATAGTATAATTTAGTCTTACATACAGACGGTTCCACTTTTGTTTTCTTGTCACAAAAAAGAAGAATAAATAGAACTTTAGTGCATTTTCACTGCCTCTAATAATTCTAGTTTTTTAATGACATGCGCTCAGTCACACACATACACGCACACAAATTTGCTAAAGGCAAGATACCTTCCATGTAACTGTGAGTAAAATGCAGTTTCAGCTGCCTGTAGTACATAGTTTTGTCCTTCACAATAACAGACCAGCACTCCAACACTGCGTAATAAGACAAGAAAAACTTGTGTCCACCTCCTTGTCACTTGTTTGCTTGTTTCAGGCATCCTCTTCCTGTCATTGTACACAAAGGTTCAGGTTCAATGCAAGCAGAATATCCAAGAACCTGATATTGTACAGTACTCTGATGTCTGTTGTAGTTCTGGCGCTCTCATGTCTGTATACATTCATATGGAACCAATACCTGGTGATTAGATGTTTTCTTATTAACTATATTAAGAACAGAACTGCACAACATAAAATTGTGTGCAATCTTTGATTCATTATTTGAGCAAATATATATATATATTTTTTTATAATTTAATTATATTATGTAATGATTTTATTTAAAAACATCCTTCAAGGCTTCTCCATAGATTTCCTGTCATTCCACGTTATGAACTTTCTCTTCAAAATAATTTGAGTAACTCTGTACTTTAGGAGCGATCCAGTCTCATTCCAATGAGGACATTTCAGCCAGAACTGTCTCTGATTTACATTCAAAAGAGACAAACTGAGACTTGACAGCTTTGGCTGCCCAGCCAGCAGAAGGACTTCGGCCCCTCCTCAGAGGATGCTGGGACGTCACTCAGACGTCATGTTCCAAAGCAAGTTCTGGTCGAGCAGTGGTGGCGGCGATATAGTGGTTGTTATCCAGTCTCTCACTCTGCTGGCTCTCAAGGGGAGGAGCCTCCTTGCAGCAGAAGTACAGTTTCCAGATCCTCTGGAATGCAGTACGAAATTTATTGATACGGAAAGCGTAAACGATGGGGTTGACAGCAGAGTTGCCATGCGTGAGCAGAATGGCAATATAAATAAGGAACATGGGCTTCTCATAATTCGGACAAAAAAGTGTGATGCAGTTCATAATGTGGAGAGGCAGCCAGCTCAGAGCGAATAGGAAAAGGACTAGTGCCAGAGACTTCGCCAGTTTCAGTTCTTTGTCGTAATACCTGTTTGGTTCAGAGTGGCTGGACACCTTTTTATTTAGCTGCTTGTGGATCATATAAAAGATTTCAGAGTAAATGACCAACATGAAAAGAAGAGGGGGAAGCACCCAACCAAAGAAGTTGAAGTAGACCATGTACTCCATGCTGATGACGTTCTCAAACTGGCAGGTGATGATGAGGTCAGGGCCGAGTGAACCGTTGTTACGTTGCAGGTTGTGTAAATTGTTCCAGCCCAGCATGGGAGTCAAGCCGATTATGAAGGCCACCGTCCAACACATGAATATTGCAATTCTTGCTCGTTTGGGAGTGACCACTCGCTTATAACTACAAAACAAAAGCACAAGAGTTAAAGTTTTCAATTTAAATCCATTTTTCATGATATGCAGTTTTATGAATGCAATTTCAGCAATATTATTAAATAAAACATATACATTCACAATATCATTACAAAAAAGAAATAAAAGGCTACATTCTGTATATTTAGTACCGGTACAGAATTGTGGTCACTTCTTGTGATCTTTGAATTACCAAGGGCAGCTTCTTTTACCTGCTGTCTAACTTTAAATTAAGAGCCAAATTGTTACAAAGTACCACCACCAGAAAGCTTGTTTCAGTCAAACCCACTCTCTCTTGTACTTCAATTCAGTTGCATCTTCTCCAAGATGCCATCTTTCATCTGAGAGTCTAGGTCTCTCTCCAAAGTCCTTGACTTTTGTGTGAATTATGTCATAACAAAGCCTTCTACAACAGTCTCACTGAATTCCACACAAAGGTGCTCTGAATCAATACACCCTGTTTATTAAGATTTAGTAGATGTTTTTTGTATGAATCATTGCTTGAATGTGCTTTTATTAACCATATCAAGTAAAAACAGAAATGTTAAATGATGAATTGTTGGTTTCATCTCAGTAATCATACTCCTTTAGTAATCATTACTCATTTGTACTGTCCAAGAGAAACATTGTTAAGTTGCTATGACTAAATAAACATTCTGTATCAGCACAGTAGACCACAGAACTTTAGTATATATTTTTTTACTTAAGCTCATCCTTGCATTATTTTGGGATCATGCCGGGATAACGTGAATGGAACTTATGGAATTCAATCCAATTGTAAGAAAATAGTTATGCCGATAATATAATTTGCAGTGGAAAACAATCCATTAAATGAGAAAGAAAAAAAACATCTTAGGTTACGCATATAACCATGGTTCCCCAAGAAGTGGAACCAGACAATGTGTCCTCTAGAGCAGGGTTTCTCAACCTTTTGCCTACTGCGACCCACTTTTTTTTTGTATGACAGTCCTACGACCCACAAAGGCTAGAAATAAATAAATAAAAATAGTAAATAATAAGTAATGAAAAATAATGAAATAATTTGTTAGACCTATACTGTGTGTGCTCATAATTAAATTCACAAAACACTTTTTCAAAAATTAGGCAGACTATGAAACGAACTGATTTATTTATTTTCACTCACGTTCACACACGTTAATGTGACATTTGAGACTGCCGCTCTGAAACGATGATATCCAGACGCGGTGGAATTGGGGAAAGGGCCACTCGTAGTGTCGCACTCAAACTAGAAGTTGTCAGTCTATTCCTGCCTTTTGTTTTCGTTGCAGTCACCGTCGAAAATCCCGACTCGCAAAGTTAGGTAGTGCTAAATGGCAGAAGAAACTTCGTTGCACGACCTACGCGTTCGAAGCTGTCGTGTGACACAATACTGCTTTGCTGTCTTTTAAGTACATCGCGCTTTCGCTCAAAGTAATCCACAGGTTTACCGACACATGTTGGATGTTTAGTCTGAAGGTGACGTTCAAGTTTTGATGGCTTCATGGACTCCTTTGCTAAGACCTCACCACACTCAACGCATTGTGGTTTTTCGTCCGACGTAGTAAATCCATATTTAATATACAGTGAGCCCTCGCTACTTCGCGGTTCGACCATCGCGGATTCACGACTTCGCGGACTTTTTTCATTACGTATGTATATATTATAAAATAAATATATCGCTGATTTTCCGGAAATTTCGTAAATATACGCGATATATGAACATTAGAACGGCTTGCCTGGGTGGGCCTGGGCCCCCTCATTTACAAGTTCGGCCCCCTCAGATTTTCAATTGTTTAAAATCGCAACTGTGAAAACGGAATTAAAAGCACATATTGCCCACTGCACAAAACGATCGCAACGCACCCCCAAAGTCAACATTGGCGCGCTGCGCGTTACATTATAACTAGTTCTGGCAGAGTGGTTAAGGCGCTAGACAAGAAATCCGGCTACTCCCCTGGAACACAGTAAAACTCTCGCGACCCCCTCTGTAATGTTCCGCGACCCACTAGGGGGTCGCGACCCACCGGTTGAGAAACAGTGCTCTAGAGAACACTTTGGGGAATGTCTCAGCGTGACTGGTGTCAATGTAATTGGCTGACGACAGTCATGGCGTCACCACAAGTCATACAGTGAGTACAAAAGGGCACATAAATTAGATGTTATCAACTTCTGTCTGAAGGAGACATAGACAGGCAGGCCCGAAACAGAAACGCAGTGTCTCATGGTTACAAGTGTAACCTGAGACTTTGCCTTTTGAATGGAAACTTGCACTGCGTCCTCTGGAGGACACTTAGGGAATTGAACGCCCACGCTGCCATGGTGAGGGAATGACTGCCTAAATGGCTGTATTAAACCCCTAAACACCACAAGGGAGCATTTGCACTGAAATTCTTCACCCTGCCTGACCTGAGGTCAGCATCCCACATGGCTAACATTCCTGAATAGGAATGTTCAACCAGTGAAAGGGGATGCAAAGCTGATCATGTTGAGCTCTCTTGTGAGAGCAGAGGCCTACTTACAGTCCCAAGGAGGAGACCTAACTCAACATATTAATAATTTCTGACACATGCAAGGAAACTACCTGCTTGGGTAAACCCCAATGGGTGAGGTTGTTTCTCCTTTGCTGCTTATACAAGGGAGCCGCCTACTTAGTGGGGAGGCAGATATGACCCTATAAGTAAGCTACAGTTTGTATCTTAAGGAAACTGCCCAAAAAAGCCTTAAATAGGGTAGCAGTTCCCTCTTGATAAATTAAGGCGCTTCTTGCTTAAGGAACCCCAGTATGGGGACAGAGGCTACAACTTCATTACTTCAAGGGAGCTGCCTACTTAAAGATCCAAAAGGGAAAGGCCTTGAAAGAACCTTGAACTTAAAACTACTAAATCCTAGAGGTGATCTGCCCAAATAATAGTAAGGGGGTTATGTTGCCAACCCCCAGAATCTGTGACAAGGACCTTGCTTGAAACCCAAATCGGAAAGGTGCACTCATTCTAAAAGCCTTAAGGTGTGCTTCCCGAAGCTTGCTCAAACTGGGGAAACCCATCCAAATACCCAAGGGAGCCTCCTACTTATAAAACCTGACATTAGTGGGAGGAGGCTACCACTTGTGATCTTAGGGAGGATCCTGCTTAGAGGAACCCCATCAGGGGTGAGGAAACTCCATTAAATGCCAGTTAAAGGACTTCCCATTAAATAGAACGGGGGAAGTACAACTCATGAGGTACAGAATGCATTGTAAGGAGTCATCAAAGGGATCGCCTGATCATTGGAAGGCAGTCTCGTCTTCACAATGGTGTAAGAGACCTGCCTACTTAATGAACCAGAGTTAGGGAATGTAGCTCAACCCAAAATGCATTGCCACGGTTTGTGAATAGACTACCTACTTAAAAACCTAAACTAGCAGAGGCAGCTACAACTTCACCTGACATAAGGGAGCAACCTCCTCAGAAATCCCACATTTAGGGGGAGTCTGCTTCAAACTTATGCCAGTTCCTAAAGGAAATGTCTGTTTAGAGGCCTCAGGCCTAAAAATTGTAGCTGTTTTCCCCAGGCTAAGAACCCTGTGACAATTTACAATGCTCTGATGAAAGAGCCACCTACTTCTGGACCCCAATGGGGGAGGCAGCTACAACTCAGACAAATTACAGAAAGGAAACTGTCTGCATGAAGAAACCCATCTTCAGGGGCGCAGATCTGGGACAGCACGGTATGCATTTCCTAAATGCCGCCGACTGCACCCTCACCTCTCTAAACTTTGACCACCGTCTCAACGGATGTGACAAAAAGAGCAGAGGGTGATACTGGTGCATGAAGGAGAAAGCATTTCTCTTTCTCCCCATTATCAGCCAGGTTAACCCACAGATATCTCGCCGTGGCCACCATACCTGCCATTAAGCAACCGATAGTGGCAGCTGGTTAATTGTTAGGCCGTAAAGCAAGATCTGTGGTACGGCGCAGCTTGGCGTCCACATCAGGGGAAAGGCCCTGGCCATCATTCAGATCTTTTAGCAGGTTTGCTTGGTAGGCCTGCAACACTGCCATCGCGTGCAGTGCCATGCCAGCCAGATCTGCAGTTGTGTACACCCTGCCATTTAACTGGGATGTAACATGCAATGGTTTTTATCAGCAGGGCTGGGGTTCAACATCGATATCTACCCAATAGAATGATAACTCATGAGCGCATCTTCCATGGGAGGCATCAATGCATATCCGTGCTTACACATCCCCTCGACATTTGCATAATTCAAACAATGAAAGAGGTAAATGAGAGATGAATAGGGTCTCTTCCAGGACGTCTCTATCTCAGTGTGAAGGTCAGTTAGAAAGGGAAGACCCACAGGAGTTGAATATTTATGGACAGATAAAAAACGCTAATCAAGACGCCCTTTAGCAATCTGTGGCGTTTCTCGCTCCCACAGGAAATCTAATCTCAATGAAGTGCGGGCCATAACCTATAGCAGCTCCTTATACATGGGACAGGAAGACTGAGGGGAATCCGTTTAAGTATCATAGCCCTCATTAGTCATTGTCACCCAGAAACACATTCAAAATAAACAGTCTCCTGAGGACAGAAAGTATATGTCTAATACAGGTGCCCTTTTATACCCACAGTCTCAACTGTGGTGACGTCACGACTGTTGTCTTCTAATTACATTGTCGTGTTTTGACATGTGCTTCAGACACGTTTCCCAAAGTGTCCTCTAGAGGATGCAGTGTGAGTTCCCATTCCAAAGGGAAGCAGAATATTATTTTAGTATTATATTATTATTTAATATAATAATATTATTTTTATCTTTAGTGATCTTATATTTTTGTACCCCACTGTATGTCTTCTATTTGACATCTTGGGTTCTTATCTGTTGTGCACAAAAGTTGATCCTGGCAGAGCCCAAAGGCAGTCACTCAGGGCAGCAACTCTACACACTTCACTACTCTATAACTCTTTCACGACAGGTTCATGGGATTGTTTTCATTCTCCACTTGCCCCTCTCAAATATATTGTACTGTAGGAGGTAACTTTTATCGTAAAGGAAAAAGTGTGAGGGAAGTGTTGAAGGGGTGGATTTTATGTAAATTTTGACATATAAACACAGGACATGGTAATCAAGCCGGTGAAATTCAAAATTCTAGAATGAATTGGGATTGGAACACAAGACTCCCATGTCTGATGCATCACAGTGAAAAAAGATCAAAGAAAACATGACTGTATTCTCCACTTAAAAAAAAAACATCTTTAAAAACTGAATGGCTTTTAGATAGCGGTGTATATTATATTTATCTCCTCTAGGGAGAAAGAGTACCCCAGACACAAAGTCAGTAAATAGGCTGTTGCTAGAACTTAAAATCAGATAGTGTATGTATTTTGTGCCCTACAGAAATAAATAAGCCCATGCGCATATTGAGTCAGTTGCAGCTTTTAAAAGTACTAGAACCGTGTATTGTTATGATGAAGAGTTGATATGTCACATGCTTCTTGAATTTTGTCTTTGGTCTCACTGCTTATCACTTGATGTCAAGTGTCAGAAAGTATAGAAATTTCAAGTAACTGCAACAGACAAAGGATAAAAACGTGTGCCGCATATAGCACAAGAATATAACACCTGTTCTAAAAAATGAAAAATGAGAGCCTGTTCAGAGCCATTGACATAGTGCTTCCTCAAAGACACATTCTCTATGAATAGTTATAAAAAATAATAATAATATGGTAAGCTATTTAATCATTGCACATATAATAGTGTAATGCATGTCATTAGGTCAGGTGCATGTGGTTTCTTCCATCTGTACTCCTCAAACAACAAACTGCATGTTGCAGTGGGGCTAATGTGATGATGATTATTATTTAACTTATGTAATCTTTCAGAATTTGCATAAGTGTTCCAGAGAAATGTTGAAAGCATATACAGTATTCAATTTGCTTACAATTTAGTGGTACAGAATAGTTTACATAATATTTCTTCCATTTACGTCATACATTTTCATAGTTTTATTAAGAAGAAAAAAAAATATGACAGACAAATAGCATAACATCTATAGCATAACATGATACACTACTATACTATAGCCTACTCTTACAGAAGGAAATATGCACCCGAGGGAATGAGAGATTGATAACTTTACCTGGTTGGGATCTTGACCCTCAGGTATCGGTCGATGGCTATAGCGAGCAAAGCGAGTATAGAACTTTGGGTCAGAACCAGCACCGTGCACGCCACCAGCAGACAGCTGTAGAAGTGAGTCTGGAGTCCGATACTTATAGTTATCGCCAGTGGGATGACCAGCGCTCCTACTGCAATGTCCGCGAGTGCCAGAGAAACAATGAAGCAAAATGTAGTATCTCTCAGAGATTTATTAATTTTTACTGCCCAAACCACCATCACGTTTCCTATAACGGATGACACGGCGATCACCACCTCCATGCCCATGTAGAGGGCTTTGGCCGCGGAAAGGTCCTCGGGCATTCTTCTGCTCGACGTGAATCCAAAAGACGATGAATATGGTTTTCTAGTGAAAGTGATGTGTAAATTGGTTAACTGTCGTAGTCCCGAGAACAATCCCCTTTTAAAGCGTTGCTCCTCAAAGGAGTAGCTGTATTCCACACATGCCTATTTACATTTTTAAATGGAGCGCGAGAAGAATACACCCCAAAACCCACAGAAGTGACTTATAAAATCTACTTAAAATATTGACCAGTTCGGTTTTTCCCCCCTCGTTTACTACAGCGCCTCTTCATTGGATCCACCTGCGCTCGTGCAAGACATGCGCGCGCCACTTATTCATCACCCCACAATCATACAAATATATTTGTCACCTACAACTGTCAGGCAGTTCTCTGGATGTCCAAACAGTCGGAAAATAAATTAAAAGACGCACCATGTTTGTCCCAGGATATGTGAAACAAGATATTGTCCAGAGCGCGGGTCGTTTCCAACACTCCCGTGCTATGCGGTGCTCCAGAACAGATTTAGACGGGAAGAGCCCTTTGTCTCTCCCATACTCGTCCACTTAGCAATTTAAAGCAATTGGGAGCAAAACCAGTCCAATTAACCCGTGTAGATTGCTTTTTTGAGAATGCCAAACCCAGAAGTCATTCCTTTTTCCGTTGAAGGGGGGAAAAAGCCCACCCCAAACACCCGCGCCGTCAGTTTTGGTTTCCTCCTTGAGCGTGTCTGAGGGACAACCTGCGTTTGCTACATTCTTTTGTAGAGAGCCCGACCTACTTTTCTCATCATTTGTGTTTATTCATAGTTTAACTCGAGATAAAGAGTGTGACTGAGAGTGCCGTTTCTTATAGTGTAATTTTAGTGTGTGCACTATAAAATGTGACATTGCACCCATTAGAGTAGTGAGAAGTGGGGACAGTGGCCGATGAGCAGTGACTCATTCAAACGACGCCCCATAGAAGATATAAAATGTATTGAGAAATATATTTAACTAAACTAATAGGTTTAATAATCTACAATAAGCGTAATGTGCCAAGTGAGATAAAAAAAAAAACACAGTATGTGATTTATCTCATAAATGAAGCCAGTCTAATGAGGTTACTCAAAATGATATATCAGATGTTTAAGTTTAAAATATGCTAGACCAGGGCTAACTGTGCCACTTTTGCCCATTTTCAGTATTAAAAGTAAATTTTTGCATAAATTGTCACATTGGAAACTGGCGTTTAATTGACAGTATTCAAAAATATTAAATATGAAAAAATACAATGTACTATTTACTTGACCAAGAGAAATCAAAATGTTTATATAATATTTAATACAAATAAAATCACACATTTTAGAGCACGTTATGTGTGTGGGAATTATGGATCAGTGACTCATCCTCTGTCTGTGGCTGACAAAACTCTCCTGTTGGTCCTGTTGAATCACAATGAAGTCTTCCTCCAGCTCACACGGCCCAGTCATGGACTTCTCACAGATATTCATCCTGTCGATTCTGGGGAAAGGGACACATTCCTTAAAGTGAGTGTTCCATAACTACACAGGAAGAACTTTCATATAAAAAAAATAGTTCTAAGGACTTAATTGGCATGACAAATATTTATTCATTCATACTGAAACAGAGTTTCCAACTGATATGCACACAGATGAAAGAAAGGAAAACATAAATTAAGAAAAAAGGACGCATTTCTTTTTTTATCATTCCAAATATCAAGTAGTTTAATGTAATAAAAAGCACATTAAAAACATCAGTGAAGCCAGTGATTCATGAAATGAATTGTACAATTCTCCAGTGTGTTCTAGGACATAATATCAATAGTCAAATTGATGCACAGCTGTTCAGCAACTATTTATTCAACCATCCTTGCAATAAAACTATGAACTGACTGAATATGACTGAAAACATGACTATATATGTTTTTGTGTCTCATAGGAACAGGTTCAGTAATACTGATGGTAATGGTAGACATCTGTTTTATATAGTGCACAACTGGCACTAAAATGTTGTAATCCCAGCAGAGCAGCACCACATGAATGGATCTCACTCAAGGGATGTCAGAAGAAAGAAGCAATCAACAAACAAACAGACCGCATAAGATTCTCAGGATGATAAAGGAGTTTCTTTTATTTTGCATACTCAATTGTAATGGAAAATCTTTCAGGCTCGTTACAAGGCTGTTTAACTCTTTGTTATGGCATAGAGCTTAAACGAAAAGATCATATGCGAGGTGTGAGCCAATGGCACTGACAAAAATAGACAAACACAAATTACCTTGTTTTGCATGCTAATACTGAACACATTGTCTAACTATTTACTTATCTAGTGACCAGCTCCTCTCTGTATACAGTACACACCTACCTGACTGATGATCTGCTAACAAACCCAGTGACTAAAAACCATGACAGTGATGACCAGACAATCTGACCACATATGCCTTTATGTCTATTTAGTCAAAGGACCTCTGAGACTCATTTGTGTAGATTTTTTTAATGGCTGAGCCATTTTGTGTCCAGCTCCATATCATCCATATATGCATGCCTAAGCAAATGCTTTGAGGATGTGTTGTAGTAATTAAGCAGCCATAGAGACTTTCAGCTCTTTGTGTGTTTCTCCCGCTTGCAATCCCTCCCATAGGAACATTTGCTATGTCCACAGTTTGAGAGCAGCACTTTACCAAGACCAGTATTTGCCTATTCATCTTAATGACCCACTCAGATCGTCCGCACTGCTGGGTTTTCTTTAGCAATTATTTGGTCTTTGCTCTGTTGCCGCTGACACGATTAAACTCATGTAGGCTGGTTCTATTTCAGTTTTCTTAGTCAAAACACCTTTCTAGGCATATTAGCACCATAAGTCTGCCTTTAAATGCAACTGTCAAGAATCATGTTGTTATATGTCAGTCGTGTCTTTTGTCTACTTCCTGTTTCCTTCTGTGATCTCCCATGTGTTTCCATTCACCTGTGTCGTCAGCAATCACATCGTCAGTCTTGTCAGCTGTGCCTAATTCCCTCCTTTTGTATTTAAAACCCATGTTTCCTTCAATCTGAGTCGGTAGTTGTCGCTATATGGTTGTGGTTTCTCCTAGTCCTCGGTCTCGGCTTCTATGCTCATAGTTTTGTAGTGCTCTTTTCTTATATTTAAAGTGTTTTGTTTATTAAAGTGTATTTAAGTTATTTCTTGCCTTCGTGCCTTCCTCATCCCTACACCACCATAACACGTCATATTCATGTTGAAAATTTAACTTGGAAATTGGAAAATTGGAATTTTGTAGAAAGCAGCATTTCCATGGCATGTGTTCAAGAGAACAAAATCACTATTTTGGGTGCAAAATGCCTGTAATAAAAAGTGAAGGTTGCTGCAGTCAGGGAGCTACTGTGGCTCTTTATTCCTAGATAAAAATGATATTTCAGAATGATCAGACCAACATTTGAGATGCTGTGTAATAAAATCCAATCACATCCACTGTTGAGGCAAAGTCACATAAGTGTTTTGTTCCACATCAAGGGATCAATAAATGTGTTTCCATCGCAGGTTATGAACGTCGTCTTATTGGACACAATTATTTTATCATTTTATGTTTATGCCCATTTCCATCCAGTGTTTGTTTTAATGTGATATCCCAAAATGCACATAAAGATTGGTGGATGGGAAAATAGCTAATGACACTGAAGCTTCCACCCTTTTTAACATAGAGAACGGCTATTGTAACTAGAATGTATCAAGACTTCTGGTCTCATCCTGTCTTTTCTGTGTTTGTTGAGTGATGCAAGTTTTAATAATAGTTCTAACCCTAAGAAAACAACACAGTCCACAACACAACTATGATGACACACAGGAATGAGACCATTTGAATAAAAATTTTATGTGTTTAGAGTAAAAAGAATGTAATCATCATTGATGTGGATGCCAGTAATATAATTATTGTTATAGTTATTGCTAGTGATAACAGGACTTTGAGTCAGGGAATTGATTTCTGTATGTTACATTGTTAGGCCAATATATAGAGACAAGTCTTTAAGAGTGAGTTGAGTCATTTACTCAATGATTCATTCAAAAACACTTATGTATTCAGGACTTAAACAAGTGACTTTATTTAAGTGAGTCATTAAGTCATTCACTCAACCAATTTATTTAAAATACAAAACACAACAGCTCTTGTGCGTGGCTCTGAGATGGTGAATTCTATTTTGACTTTGTTTGGAACTACTTTCATTGACAGCAAAATTTGTGTCTAAAATTAAGGTTACTCAAGTTATTCAATTTTTGTTTTTTTAACTGTTGTATAAAAGCAATATCACACTCTCAGATGAGTTGCTAGTTGTGACTACCAGTGTTGGAGAAAGTTACCTTGAAAAGTAATGTGTTACACTACTTTTGTGTTACTATTTCTCTTATCTGGGCTGGGCTTGTTTGATTGATTGTTTTTAAATAACAAAAAATGTTGTATTTTTGGGCAAATATAAAGGCCCTTTCATACCAATATTTAAATAACAAGGCTGAAGGGAATGCAAATTCACGCTTGATCAGCGCAGCTCAAACAAACCTTTCAGCTCTGCTGCCATTCTGAATCACAGAAGAAGAAAGTTATTTCACCAACAAAAACTAAAGTCATTTTTGCTTGGTTTAACTGAATCATTGAAGGTCAGCAGCAATGACATTGGTCAGTAAAGAGAGATTAAATACATACAAATATTTGTTGCATTTAAAATTTAATTAATGGAGAGTTAAGTGCTCACACTTAGTCTACAACTACAATAACCATCATGGCAGTCAATAAATGGGAAAAGTAACTAGGTAACTAAGTAAGTTTGTAACTAATATTACAAGGTTTATTGAAAAAGTAAAATTTTACTTTACAAGTGTTACGTGCCATGATTTGTTATTCGTATTTTTGGTAATGGTTTGCTCTGGGTCTCATGTCTGTTGTTGGTTTCTTCCAGTTTCCCGCTCTTTGCTATCCCTCAGCTTAAAGGTTCTACTATTGGCCAATTAAAACATCCATCATGGAGAATCAACCAATCAGCAACCTTGGTTTGGGATTTAAGATGCCCTGAAGAATGGAAAAGGAGCTGGATTCTGTTTAATCTAATTACAGAATTTGAGTTATTTGTACTGTGTTACCAACATCACTGGTCACTATCAGTGGCAAAAGCCTGACTCGCTAATATTCGCTAATATTCCAACACAACAACAGCACTGTTGCTTGTGCGTTTTTACATCTCTTTTAAATTTGCTTTTATTTTGCCTTTGTAAGCAACATTACAGTGATGACTTGATATATGGTAATGACTACAAATAACTGTTTAATTACACATTCCAGTTTTCCGCCTTTTAATGTGAAGCTTCTGTGAAGAGCATGACCTCTTGAATTGCTGCCAGCTCTCCTCTCCACTGGCCTGGATAGTGGAACTGCCAGATTGTTCTCTACGAAGAGTGAGAGCAGCTCACACTCCTAGATTTTTAAAGCTAGAAATATCAGCAGATGGTTCCTCAGCAAGACCACTAGCGGTTAAAAAAATGAGGTGAGTAGGGAGAAGAAAAGAAGAGTATTTGCACATGCACAGAGTAAGCCTCAAAAAGTCATATTAAGTTTCTTTTTGAAGCAAACATTGCTTGTTTTCTACCTTATCAAACTAGATGTCGAGTTTAAACTTCACATTGAAATGGAGATTTATTTATTTATTTAATTTTTATGCTAAGTTTATTTCTGTGTATTTTAATTTATATTTGATTTGACTTTCTCACCCAGTCGAATGATATTTCAGTCAGGGCGCTGTTTTAAATGGCCAATTTTCCACTTGATTTTGTCCATTACAGAAAGTCGGACGACAGGGTTTTTCGAGGCTATTACTGCACATCATCTCTAAGATTCATAGAATTCGTGGTTGGGGGTCTGTGAGTGGGCCATATTTTTCTCAGCAGTACAAAGAGCAGGAAAGAGACTGAGCGATGCGGTAGGTCATCATGCAGAGCTTCGTTATCGAGCACCATTCACCATGCAGGATTATTGCCTTAAGGTCTTTTTCTTTAATGTTGCCTCATCTACAATACTCCTTTCCTCTTGTTTTGCTCTCTTTGTCGCTCACTAATGGACATACACTAATGCACAAACATGGAGACGCTCTCTCAGTCCATTCAAGAAAATCAAATATTGTATTTAGCTGCTGCAGACCAAAAATAGCAAATTTATGTTTTAGAATGAACTGTGCTCTTTCAGCAGATAAAGGGAAGCAATACCTGCTACATATGTTTTTTTCGTTACCCAGATTTTACTTTAACTTAAGAAGTTCTATAATATCTGGCTAAAGCTATTAGTTAGCATCCCCATCCATTTCAATGACATTTGGTCACAATTTGTTATAATCATCAGCATTTTTCGTGTGATCTCTCTGAGACACATACTCTTTCTATATCTATCTACTGTATATAAGCATTGTTTGTTTATAGGAATGAGAGGCATCATGTCTCACACTGCAAAGATATTCATTAGTCATTATAACACACCTCTTTGCTGTCATACTGTTCGTTTTATTAGCAATTCAATCTGATCAGATGTAACAGAATGGGAGCAAACTAACAAATGTCTCCTGGGTGCTTAAGAAACTTGTTAGCAGGAGAAGAATAGCTGAGACAATGAATAATGCCAGGTGCCACAGAGTGCACTTCTGCTGCAGTGCCTGCTTTAAGTAGAGCTGTGTGTGGCCAAAAAAGCAGATGAGTAGTAATGCACTTCTATGAGAGAAGTGGATGATCTGCAGGACATTCAAGCAGGGAGGAAGCTATTATTAGAGAAAGATACAGAGAGAGAGAGAGAGAGTAGTGGAAAATAGAGATATGATGGATGAGATAGCAGAAAGAGAAATGGAGACGTAGGAACCTAGTTCAAAAAGTAGGGATGAGAAGAGGAGGAAAAGGGATACAAATTGAAGTTAAAGGGCTACAGGTGTCTGGGAGATGACGGGAAAGAGATTTGTTGGATTTCCTGTTTCTTTTGATTCAGACAGCATGTTGAAGAGGATTTATGTTGACGCACACACACACATACTTGGTTTCACTATCTTTTTGAGAACTGTATATTCTTTTCCCTAACCCAATCCCTATCCCTACTCATCGCAGCATGATCATTTAGCATGATTATAAATCAATTTCCCTTGTGGGGGAATGTAATATAAGAATGTAATATAAAACTGTATATGCACACGCACATACACACACACACACACACAGTGTTCAAAATATTATATCCCAAACACGTCTGTGTTGTTTGATATACATAATAAATGTGTGCACACATTCATTAAATGTGAGGCCCAAAACATCTTAGATCCCTAATGAAAATGCTTCTGTTTTGAAAATGTATACTTACAGCTAACAGCAATTAAGAATAGTACATCAAAGAGACACCAAATACATGAATTTGAGAATGTCTTTGTATATGATTTGCTCCACTTTAAAATTACAGATGGAATTCAACAAATGATTGAATACTATTGTGACAAAAAATTCTATTTAATTAAATGGCACATATGAAATACGTGTTTTTTTTCTCTATAAATCATGACAATCCTTTATTTAGAAAATCCTCAAAAGCCTCAAGCTTCTTTAAGGTTAGAAGGAAAGTAGAAAAAAAAGAGTACTATGGAGTTGACGTGCTCAGTGCTACAAATTTGTGATGGAATCTTGACTATTTCATATGCAGTTTGCTTCATAATGTTTTTTTTTTAGATTTTTCAAATATGAAAACATTTGATTATTTCCTGATTTAAATCAGATTTTGAATCTTCAATACGTTTTCATGCTTTATGACCCCAGAACCCATATGCATTCAGAGGAATTATAACACAAAATATTTGATATCAGAGCAATTTATACTATTTTCACATTCATACTGTGGGAATCATTCTCATTGCAATTCCTCCCCCCCCCCCCATTTAAAAAAAAAGAAAATTTTATATATATATATTTTATATGTATAGCATTTGTAGGTATTGTAGCAGTACGTGTACGTGAGACTGTACAACGTGTACGTGTACGTGAGACTGACAACATACTGTACACACACAAAGACATTGCACTATACAAAGCTGTATATTAAGCTATATGAATATGTAATTCTATGATGAATCAGGTATACTGCAATTGCGGAGGTAAACCATGTGATCCTCACAAAAAAATAAATAAATAGTGCAATTAACAGTGGCCAAAACAAAATTTTCTGAAATGAAAATCCCTATTTGGAGCCCATTTCATATTTAAAAATCAAAACTTCACTTCACTGTCCTTTTAGCAAAGAGAAATACATTTTTTCTTCGGCTCTTACTCCTTTTGCACTCCTACGTTTGCTGAAGGCCACTGAGAAAAGCATTTTGCTGTCTAATTAATAACATGCATCTGAACACTGACAGGGTGAGCAGAGAGAATATGTTGAATCCTGAATGACCTCTGTCGCCCTTTTACCACAAACCATTGATTTGTGTGAATGCACATCTTTGTTTTTTTTTAACACCTACAGGCATATGGGGACATGATGTTGCATTATTTGTTGCAAATTAGAGATATTTACACATCCCTTTCCCGTCAACCTCTGCTGTATCTTCTGCTGGAAATTGCAGTATATGTGGAATAGATATGAGAGATCAGAAGGGATGAGCTGCACTCTCAGGATAAATTGTGTTTTTGCTTTTTGTAGAGAGAGAGGGGGTAACCCATTTGGCCACCCTGCTGCATATGTTTTTTTTATATTGACCAGAATTTGGCTCATTTAGAACAATCTCTTTATGGAGACTTTTCAGGTGTGGATGTAAACATCGTCTCAGTGCCAGGTGCAAATCAAACAAGAGCACACAAAAACACTGGTGCAGAAGGAGAACCGGTGTCCCCTGTTGAACAGTTGATTTGTTGCTAAATTGCTGAACAGTTAGATCAATACAAGATGATGAATTGAGGAGGTGATTATAGCAGTGTCACAAAAAGTGTTTTGTTATATATGTATCACATTTATGAACAACATGGGGATTCCAAAGAGAAAATTTTTCGTTTGTAATGAATTTAATTTAAGTACTGTATGATATAATTGTTGTAATTAATTTATTTTGGCAACTAATTGAATGTTAAACATTCAAAATGTAATTTTGCTTTTGCAAGTTTTTAAAAAAATGCTATTTCTGCCACTGGTGTGGATTAAACGTTTTACATGGTTATTGCTTGTGGCTGTGGGTGAATTGAACTAAAATATGCAGTGTCACATCCATTGCTCTGGGCAATACAATTTTTTACTGTTATCGTTTAAGAAATCGTAATTGGAACACTAAATTAACTATGTATTATGTAGTTGTTTAAGATTGCTTTGTGCTGCTCAAGATACACGCATCCAACTTTGCGGTTTACAGATTGCTTTCTCACCCACTGTTTGATTACAGCATCTTTTCTCTTGAGAAAAAGGAGAGAAAGTGAGTTATAGGATTTGAATAAGCTCCGAGGGCTTGATATCAAGCTAACATCTCATTTTCTGCCAAAACATCCTCGTAATGATCTGAATTAGTCAAAGCGGTAAGAATCCAACCTGTATATATTATGACCCTAATGCCAGAGGAAAAACGCAAAGCAAGGAATTTTCTTTGTACATTTTGATCAGTTGAATTATCATCCCAATGCATGAAGAATACACAGATCATACACTGAGCCTGAAGTGCATGACTGACCTTACTTGACCCCCATAAATTACTCTTTCTCACCACAGGGTAATTAATGGAAACTGCACCTACCACAATCTGTGAATGGATAATACAACACAACTTTAAGATGCTGTAATATGCATTGCCTCAATGAAAATTCTGGTTATGATGGCAAATTGAAACTGACACAGAACCTTAATACTACGAATCCCCTAAAGGGTAAACATAGACTTTTGTGTGTGCACAAGAAACTTTTTGCATTCTCACGAGAAACGTTTTACATGTGCACAAGAGTTTTTCTGTTTTTTGCAATTTTTGTATATACTTATAAACCATTATTTGCTGACAAGTTACTACAAGGACTAGTTTTTGCCCTTAAAAAGTGGAACTGGAGAAAAAGCAAGGTCAAGCGATGCGTAAAAAACATCTTAACTTGAGCACAGTGTTTTTAGAACAGCATGTCATGTGTGAGATTCTGCAAAAGACATGAGTGCAACAGTTAAATATGTCCATCTAGTGCATAATTACATAGAAAAATGATGGAAAAGCAGTGCGGTGGAATGGTGTTCAGTGTGACTTATTCTGCACACAGTTGCAAGTTGGCAGTAGCGTTCATACTAAGATTTGAGAGAAAACGGAATAAAATAACCTTTTACTCCTAAAAAAGGAATTCTCTACATGAATCATGGCCGTTTCAGTATTTAGTGAAGCATCATCCATCAATGACAATCAAATTGGTTTGTGAGATATGAAAAATACTGTTTTAATGACTCTCCGAGTACTTTTAGATGTGGAAACACTGCATGGGCAAGTATTGGATAAATGTACCTAATCTCTTATCAAGTAATGTTAACTATAGACATTTTTTTAATTATTTATAAACAACGCCATTTTAAAAACCTATTAGACATTCCCGACAGAGTCTCTAACAGCTCTATATATAGCTACCCTACACACAACTGATAGCTTCCAACAAAACAAAGTCTGCTTATTCTCCTGAAACAGTCTTCAGTTCTGAAGAATCAGCTTTGTGATTCTAGACATTTGGGCATAGTCAGCAGAGAAACATTTGGAAGTGTTATTATTGTTGAAATGTGTTTGATTTTTATTGTACCGCATTAGAGTCAGCTTCAGTTGAAGTTACAAATACCTCTTTAAATAGCAGAGCTCACCTAATATCAAGCAGTTTCTTTCATAGTTACAATAAGATCCTCAATAATTAAAGTGTGAATGCTTGTTTTGAAATGAGCTTGTGCAATACATGACAGAATTGAAGTAATAGGAATCTGTGGCTCATTGGAGCAGGCAGTGAGAGGACATAATGTTCCAACATGTAAAGTTGCTGACTGAGTGCGAGTGTGTGTGTGTGTGTGTGTGTGTGTGTGAGAGAGAGAGAGAGAGAGAGAGAGAGAGAAAGCTTAAATCACTTTTTTGTACAATATATAAAACCGTGTTACCACTGCAAATCTTCATTCCAAAATCAATTTTAAGGAAGAAATCATAATAATTAATCTCAAAAACATGAATTAAAAAGTCAACAGTAGATCATAATTTTCATTAACTGTGCATAACACTCCATTTATGGCCCAAATATTAATAAACGTTGTTAAGCAACCGAACCAGTTTGTAATGCATGTTCTATCCTGAGCCTTTGAACATCAACAAAGGATCTAATATATCTTTACCAAGCATTTTTCATAGTTTTCCAGTTCCAAACACAACATTTAATAAAACCAAAACATTTTTACGACTAGCAAAATATTTTGGCCCAAAAATGAACAACCGATGAGATAAATGTTCACCTAAAGATGATACCCATTGAAAAAAAGAAAAGAAAATAAATTTCCCAAAATGTTCACATTGCACAATAAGATCAAAATGGACAACCCACCCCTACATTGGGATTGAAGTGTACCACATGTCTGTTCGTATCTATTGCACCATGTACAAGCTTTCATTGTAAGTCATCAGTCATAAGTCATCTGGATGTTTATACAATGACCGTCAGCTACCTTTGGGGAACTCGGTCCATCTATATGGCGTTACTCCAAATAGAAGATATGCATTAGTCATTTCCTAAAATCCCATAGAGAGCTTTTTTTTGCCTTCTTTTTTTTTACCAGCCGGCTCAAAGCTATCCAGTTGAGGGGTTTTAAAAGACAATAAAAGATTTCCCTTTGGTCAGCAGTTATCATCCAGGATCATTGTCACACCCATCTATCTATTCTTTAATATTATTAGAGTTGTCGATCAACATTCAGCTCTCTCAGCACTTAATCGGTAAGCCATTTAAAACATCTAATAAATTTTATCTCAGTTCTCTCATCCAGGGTATTCAAACTGGTGCTTAAAAAGGTTGCCAAGTTTTACGTATCCAGCAGCTATCAGCCGTGATGACAAATTGGCAGAGCATAAATGTCCCAGAGGGTAAAAAAAATGGTTGTGGAACAATGGCTGTTCCATCAGCCAAAAGTCTACATGCATTCTAGTAGGTCTTGACAGAAAAAGACTTTCAGGCTTCCATCACAGATCTACAGAAAGTAGAGTATGTTAAAGATGCTTCATGCAGTAAAAAGAGGTGTTTATCAAGTCCCATATTGCCTGCTTTTTTCAAGAATGCAACTGTAGTGTTAGTCTAAACAATGTCATTGTTGTACAGCAGTCTCTGAGCAGCTTACAAATGAAAAGCCACACGTCTAGATCTGATATCTACAAGATGCCCCCCTTCATGGACTTTCAAAAAGAGGACAGCTGATTGAACCCAGTGCTGTGCTGACCAAAAGAAGTTCAAAAGCATCCTTTGAATTTCTTGAACTACGGTAGTCCAGTAGGAAGCTGTAACACAATACATTTACACCGCGACTTAGACAAGCCCCCACCTTAACCACATATAAAGCTCCAGTGTGTAACAAACATATCCATTTGAATCATCCTGATCAAACCCAAATTCAGGAAGTAAATAAAGCAAATGATAACCATGATCAACCTGATCAATCCAACCAACAACAGAAATAGTGAGTTCTTGAAAGGTAATTTGCATGTCCTAAGCAGTCCTAGAAGTAGAATCTACTGCATTTGAGGAAGGAAGTTGTGCTACACAACCAGAATTGCAATTATCAACTTAGCAGTAAAGATAAGAATAAAAGACAACATCAAGGCGGCGCATTTCTATAATGATTCTTGCTTTTGTAATTTTCCCATCTGGAAGACGTAAACATGTCATTTGCTTATATTGTGCCACTGTGTGTTCTAAATGAAAAAAGAGGCACTTGGGGCGTCCATAAAAGTGACTGATGTACATCGTGACCTCACCAACGCTGCCTTCACGCTCTCATTCAAAGGAAGACTTAGCTTCTTTTTATAAGTTGTAGATAAAGGCTCAAAGGTCATGTCTTCTTAGCATTTATGTCTTTATAGACTCTTTATCTCTTTACACGGCTTGAATGGTTTATCTTTGAGTCGTAGTACAATATGCTGTACACTGTTGACAGCATAGTTTTATTTGAGTTTTATCAACCTTCCATCATTGTTTTAAATTATCAATAATTATAATTTCAAAAATAATTATTTTTTCCAAAATATCAGACAAAAGCATTTTACAACAGTTTAGCATGAAAATACCAATAAGAGGATTTTATCTTGGAAATGGTACCAAATTTTACTAAAAACCAGATGGTGATCAGAAAAACCTATAGGAGAAATACAACAATAAATAACCCTGATATTTAAAAAATTTTTTTAACAGATTCTGTCTAATCGAGCAGCACTTATCTATTGTCAGAAATTTTAGCCCATGTGTATTGTCATGTAACTGGATGCTTAATTCTCCATAATATAAATATCAACATATATATAAATATTCAAAATATCAACATTGAAATATTCTGTACGGTTCCAATATCCACCAAAAATGATGTTTCCATCACTAAAATCTTGTTTTATAACATTAGTTAGCATACTGAAAAATGTAATCATTCATTTCCCACATTTCACAAGTTCACACGCACAAATGATTAGCTAGAGCAATGGAGTATGCATATTTGGCTTGCCGTCCAGGGTGGAATGTGGCCGAACCCAGAGTACTCCCCATGACTCTGGTTAGAATGGTAAACAAGTGAGTGTGAGCAATGCACCGCGGTGAAGAAACGTCAACGAAGGTGAGCCAACTACGTATTTATAGGCCTCCTGTCGTGCTAATTGGTCAAATTGTTTGAACGTCCTCCTCCTGAACTTTGTTAATCATTGAACTTTTAAACATCATTTGGTACATAAACATTTACAAAATAAATGATATTGCCTTGAATAATAGCGTTAACAAGACCAGGATAACCCTTTACAAATTCTTCTATTTTTTTCAATACTAACTCTTCTTTCTGAAGAAAAAAGGAGAGCAATTCCAGCGCTCAGATTTGCACCATTTGCACCATAAGTAGATGCTGACCTTTCCAACACTCATTATTAATATAAGCATGTGTTTCTTGCAATAAAATGACAGGTAGCTTTTTATTCTCCATTATTTCAGACACTAAGTCTTGTTTATGTGTCTCCCTCCATCCATTAATATTTTATAACCTCACCCTCAAAAGATCCATAGATAGGTTTAGGAAGGATAGAGAAAAGACAACAGCATAAGATAACAATAACACATGACATGAAAAAAGATAATAACACATGATACATGGCTAATCACTTATAATGCATTCAGCCTCTTCTCTTTATCCAGTTTTCTACATTTTCTAATGACTATAACAATTTAAAATATTTCTTTTCACTCAGCTGATCAAGACAAAGTTTGAAATGAAAATGAAAAGGAAAGTTTTTCAACAGCAGGGAAAGAAAATCTTCAATGTTGACTTGTTTTCCAAACCTCTTATCAAGAAAACCATTAATTTCCTCTAATGTATACAAAGGAGGATCTTTAATATGCATATTTAGCAAATCGCCTTTAGATTCACAAACCATATCCTCCTTGTGAGTCAAATTCATAAAGAGAACCATTTTTTGTCAGATACAATATCATCCATTGCACTACCATCATTGCTGAGACACAACTCTCTTTCTTGTACGTGAGTAATTCTGTAATTGGAGATACATTTTATTTTTCAAAAAGTTAAGAGAAAAAAACCCTGTTCATTAACAAATTCATTTCAGTATCTTACTGAAAACATATTTCATTGCTATTGCTTATTCATTCATCACAAGTTTCTTTTTTTTTTCTTTTTTTTACTTTTAACGAAGAAACAGATTTCTTTATAGTATTGTTTGTCAACTCTGTTACTGTCAATTCCGTTACATACTGTCAACACTGTCTTGGTAACAGAATTGTCAATTTTAAACTTCTTTTTTTTTAACAAGAAATTTTACTGAAAATATTATATTATTATTGCCTGTAACATTTTGTGATTCATGAAAAAGAGTAACAAATAATTAAAAAATATAACCATTTGAAAAAAGCCGAAAAAATAAAGACACCAAATATACCTGCAATTTTAGAATCACCCAGACAAACAAACAGGCTCCTCACCCCTATTTGAACTGAGCACTACAATCATCATAATATTATCTTGTTGCTCATCTGCATTGATATTTTGTACATTTGCAGTATTTTCATCTTGCTGAAATTCATTCACATTAGTATCTATATTAGTAACAACATGCTCATGTATTTCCACAGCGGAAGGCACCGCAACAGATTGACTTCAAACTTCATCTTGATCTCAAACTTCATCTTTTCCTCTTGAGCAGTGTGCTCCACCACTTCTCCCTCTCCTGAGACAGTAGGCATATTCTCTGGTGCACACTCTCTATGTGGGCATGTAAACTTTTAATGACATTAATCACCACATTTGAGGCACCATATAAGTTATCTTTCAGGGGTAACCTGAACAAAGTTGTTTCCAATAAGATCATTCTCAATTTAACGATTAACAAAGTTTTGTTTGTTCAAGAACACTACAAAGGCTTTATTTATATACGAAAAGTGGATACAATATTCTCATTTTATATTGATGTAAAACTACTTCCCCCACCAGTCGAAATGAAAACATCTTCCATTCTGACGCTGTCCTCTGGCACACATCTGATGGCATTGTAGGATCTGAGAGCGAATCAGACTACAATGACTCCTTCAGACTGTGAACAAAGGGCAGAATTCTTCATCAACTCTCAGGACACTAAATTAGAGGATCTGCCAGTTGGGACACCATTCAGTATGAAAAACCACAGCTAAGTACTTTGTGGTCATGCAAGCTTGTAAGAGATGTTCCTGGCCAAAGGAAAAATTTTGTCAATGATAGGCAGTTAACCCAAGACAAGAAGGAATAGTTTTTTTAGAATTGTTTGACCCCAATGACAGAGATCCAAAACAGACCTTCTTCTTCTTAAAGACCTCTCTTAATGAACACAGAGACTGAAGAAAAGAAATAGAAAACAGTAATTAAGACTAAATGAATTCACACAGCTCTGGTCTCACTCAATATACTCTCAACCCATTCCCAGCATTTGAGAGAGAGACAAATAAAGAATGTGTATCATAGACCAAGGATAGCAGACGATTTGTGTAAAATCAATGAAATGTTTCATTGCAACAAAGACTATATTCTTTTCTACCATCAGGCTGGAAAACTCTGGTTTGTTTTCATTTTGCAATATATAGGGCATTGAGCAAGCCTGCAGGAAGGTGCAGTGCCAGCTCAAGCATTACTTGAATTGCTCTACTCTTGACATTTGATTCATTTCGCATAGATGTGGGTAAAGAGCATTGAATTCAACCTATTTTAAGTTTAAATTGTAATATTCACTTCAGAAACAAACATACAGGCAAGTATTTTACCCATGTTGTTCAACTGGAAAAAGCTGAGAGATATTATATATATATTGCCTTTTAAAAGTCACACACTCAAAATGTGTGACAAAACCTAAAGTGGCTGCCAAAAGTTTTATAATGTTAATGTCTTTCTATTGTAATTAAGTTCCAAATAAATCCTGTTCTTTATTGAAATAATTATTCTGAATAAATTCTGAAGAATCATGTGACACTGTGGCTATAGTCAGATTTATTTTTATTCATTTTAATCATCTTACCAAGGAACTTCAGCTGGGTGTTTGCAACAGCCTTACGCAACAGCCTCATTTCAAGGGAAGCTGCTTATGGCATGTTGTCCTGAACTGCAAATTCTTTCATCTTCCATGTACTTTTTATATAGAGAAGTGCATGAGAATTCGTTTTTTTATGGATTCACTCAATTCCCAGCAATCATTTGTGCTTGATCAAGGTTATAAGTTTACTTGACTGGTTTGTTTCCTCCACAGATCTATTTTTATCTTTCTCCTTAATTTAGTCTCGCGCACTCAAGTTCAGTGGCTGCTGGTGCTTATCTAGAGTGCCTCTGTTGCTTTGTGAGAGTGACTGTAATCCTCTATTATCAGGAGGCACAGCTGGTAATTCAGGTATAGTGCCGAAACAGATAATTTCACAGTGTGTTCTCATTTGGAATTGATTTTGTTGCAAATAGGTTGATTCAGCAGGAGAGATTTTCTACTTCAATATACCTTTTGATGTATTTTTTTATTCTCTTCTACCTATTTCTCCATTTGCATTCTTATTAAACCTTTCACCTGTATTTCCAGGAATAGTTAATATATTTCATGAGTTTGGTGTCCTTTGCCACAAGATAGGCTTTCTTCTATTTATTTATAATATATTATTTATTATTTATCTTTTTTGTCACAAATAGTATGAATTAGAGTGATTAACGTAATAATATTTTATGAATATATACTGTATATACCTAAGAGGTAAGGTGTGTGTGTGTGAGAGAGAGTATATAACTTATCTTTTACCTCAACAACATACAACACAACTTACCTGGAACTTAGTTTTCCAACATCCCTCCACCACCCCACTCTTCACTCTTAAATATTTCCTATCCCAAGCAGGGATGGAGGAGAACTCAATTCCATGCTTGGTACTCTACCCTTGGACAGTATGCCAAATATGCCTACTACTTTTAATATATCTGATTATATGTAAGGGTGAACTTTCTTTTTGTGATTTATGAAGTATTTTTAGCTATTATTCAGCCGTATTAGAAAAAATATTGTCTGATGAATATTTGTCTGATTTATACTCACCCAGATGGCCCACAGATTTTGCATAATCACACTATAATCCTGCTGCCAGTGAGACATCTGCCATTTGTTCTCATTATATTTTTTTAAATCTTCAGACTATAAAAGGTACTAAAATATAACCTAACAGATTTCACTGAAATAGTCATCCTTAGAAATCACACACATCTCCGTAAACAGGAAAAAAAATAAAAAATTCTGACAGACAGTGTTTTCTAGAAATTGCTTACAAATCTCCACTGATACATAGGATCTGTCTGCGTGAGCCTGCATGGAATCTGTGCCCTCATGATTTTACAGAAAAACTGCATTTGCTGAAAATGCTTTCACCAATGCTCAGCAACATTGAACTCATTTTGTTAGTTAAACAATGTCAGTGTTTACAAATAGCCAACATTGTTGGCAGAGTCTAATTTCAGGAGCAGCAGCTGCAATTGTGTAACCAAGATGCTAATTGTTGCCATTTATACTAGGTGCAAACAATACCAGTCACTATTTACACACAGTGTATATCAATAGAAAATTGCCTTTAAGATTATAAATCCATTCAGCAGAATTCCTCAGATGTGTCTCACTCACAATCAACACTACTAATGTGAACATTCCATGTGTACCTAAAATATTTATTTTTATTTGTATGCTTTTCTTCATTTCAGTACTGCTCTAATTTGTGTACTACTCTAGCTTGTACTTGAAACCTGGCAATGTGTGCTGCAACTATTGTTGCCTCATGATAAATTGCTTGAATATAATGTAAAACTAAATACATTAAGAAGAAAGACATGGTAAAGCCTTTCACTGAATTATTCATTTGGGCCACCAAATACAACAACTGATTATTTATGCCATGCTGCTGAAGGGAGAAAAGAATCTCTGTTTGAAGCATCATTAGAATCCATTATGGACCCAAAGCAGCGAATGACAAAGACTTGACAGTATAACACTGGAGGGCTACTACCTGTCTTTCTGTCCAATTACATGTCAGCAAAGATGCAGAAGAGTGATCCTAGTACGTCAAAATGCTAGATTCAACAGCAGCCTCAGGAAACCCAGGGTGAAAGAACAGCGAGTTTCAAAATTTGTAAACTACTGCACACCGCTGGGAAGCTATAAGATGGCCTGAGCTAAAAAGTTTGATAAACACAAGTGTAAAAATGACATTGTGATTTGTATGCATTAAGGATGGTAAACCCCAAGGTCAAGGCCTTCATTCTGTCCTTTGGGATAACAACTTATTCAGGGTTGTGCAATATTGCCAAGCAAGGGCAGATAACTGTACACTTTACTTCATGAATACCAAGTATATACAAAGCACTTTTCATTATATTGTCCTCAAGGAATACAAGGAGTCTTTTATCACATACAGTATAATTTACATATAAATCCTGAATGTCTTAATAAGGTAGTAAGGTAAGATGATGTTTTTTACAGTTTTTATCTCAAGTCACTGTTAACTCGCCAATACTATTATCAACATTTTTGAAGTGGAACCGCCAAACTCCCTATTTGTCTTAGTTTTTCGATTCTTTAATGCCGATTCGTTAATGTCACCGAAATATAATATCTCGATCACAAAAGAGGGACAAATTCGCCACTTCACATGGTTATTTCGTGAACAATTGACATATGTAGTTCACTGCGCATGCGCTGAGTTTGCCTTGCACGTGGATAGCGGTCCTCTCACTCCAATGACGGTTCACTCCCTGTCGTTGATCTCGTCTGAGGGATAACACGCTGTAGCATCCCGCACGTTTTTTGTGATTTTGTGAGCAATCTTTGTGTTTGTATTGTTGGAGAATATAATTAAAGGTTTGTATCAAGAATCGAAGGTGGTTTTTATTGTGGTGGTTTTACATATAACTTTTGTTGTTCGCATATATATACACAGTAGGCCTACAGTGTATGTACATTTTTTTAGATGAATGCCGATCGCTTCATTAAACAATTCTCAGCAAAACTGTTGTGTAAAAAGACACGAAAAACTCGAGCATGTAAGTTCTCATTTAATAACTCACATCATGTACATCAATAAATTTAAATTTTTCTTTCTTGCGAGGGTTGTTGTCTTTGGCGCTCTGACGGCTGGCTGTGCTTCCACTATCACTCTGACAGCTGCGCTGATGACCTGTCAATCATGCAAGAAGACGTGATTGGCTGTGCTGCCATGAGGGCGGGCTCTTCTCATCTCATCCAGTGATCAACACAACACGCTTCCTAAAGGGATGAGTCGCTGCACAGCGCAGTGGTAGAGACTGCCTTTTCTTTTTCTTCTGATTCTGAATTGAATCTGATTCTGAAACATAGGTTTGCTTTTTTTATTGTGTGAATTTCGCGCACAAGAGTTATGGATAATTTAAGTCATGTGAGCAACATTTGAAATTCGAAATGTGATCTTACACAAAAAAGTTCATCAATCTATGGGTGCGGGTTATGCCAACGATTTTTTACACAAAACCCAAAACCCGCTGGCTATATGAGTGGATTATTTGCGTCTGCGGGTTATATGTTGAAAAATATATGTTAATATATGTAATATATGTTAAATGGGTTATCTCGCTAAATGGTTATCTCAATGCTTTTTTGCAATCCCCGAGGCCGTCGACATAACCGAACTCCACTGTATTAAGTTGTATTACACTGTATTACAAGATTAACCAGATTTTGACCAAATTTACATAGATTTTCCTTCTGTTTGAACTAATGTTTGTTTAAACAGCCGCTGGAACTCTGGAATTCTGTTTCCATACCCACTGACCTTTCCATGCTTTTGGTTATCTGAAAATTATAAATTGGTATTCAGGTTTTGGTCTTTGACTCCAGCCTGTTCTTGAGACGGAAACAGCAAACTGTGATGCTGAGATGAGGCTGATATGTTTGTAGCACCAACAATGCCAAAACCTTATCTTCACAAATGCTATGTAAGAAATGCATGAAATTTGTGGGTGCCAGGCTGATGTGAATCAGATTGAAGCACAGATAACTTTTGATTAACTAGAAGTCTACAAACATTAAGCTAGCATTGTGTGTTGACAAATGCTGTGTGTATGTGATCAGTAGGTGAATGTTTAATCAGAGTCAATTCTGTAGAAAGCTTGTTGGCTGCTTGTACTCCACCCTATTCTCCTTCTGGACCCAATTATGGGCTAAACAGCACACAGAAGAGCCTCTTGATTGAAGGATAGGCGCAAATGGGCAATCAATGCAAGAAAGAATGAAAGCATGGGAAGATACTCTTTCGGATGATGGAATCACTGTACTGAATTTGATATTGAGCTAATGTATTTAGAAGGGTTAAGATGATTATACAAACATCTAAGGGAATCCAATTATATTATATTATATACTATTTGCATGTTTATGTTGCACAGACACACAATTAGATGTGAGTGTAGTTATTTGTTATAATTATACATATGAACAGATGTTTCAAGATGTGTTGTTTACATCCAAGATCTGACCTTGACTATAGTACTCATAAAAATAATGAAAGAAGTGAGAAGCTGAGATTATGTAAGATACAGTTCTGAAGCATTTCTAGCATGTTAAAAAATTGAACAGCCATCTGTGCATGTCCTAGAACAGTGTGGGAGAAAACAGGCCAGGAGAGGTTCTGTATTATTACACATATACCGTATTTTCCCGCATATAACCCGCGGGTTATACCAGATTTTACAACCCCTGCATGGGGGGGGGGGGGGGGGGGGGGGGGGGGGGGGGGGGGCGGGTTATATAAGGGTATATCACAATTTTTTTTACACATACTAATATTTAAATATATTTGTTACGTCCCTAAGGACGTAAGGTTTTTTTGTGATATTTTCTTTATGTTTTTCTTTCTTGCAAGGGTTGTTGTCTCTAGCGCTTGTACTATCACTCTGACAGCTGGCACTGATAGGCTGTCTGACCTGTCAATCATGCAAGAAGACGTGATTGGCTGTGCTACCATGAGGGCGGGCTCTTCTCATCTCATTTGATGATCAACAGCTGTAGAATACGCTTCTTAAGGGACATGCACAGTGCAGCGGGAGAGACTGCTTTTTTTTGTGTTCTGATTCTGACTTTTGTTTGTTTTCTTATTGTTTGAATTTCGCTCACAAGCACTATATACCGAGCTTGAACAGTAATGGATAATTGACGTCATGCGAGCAACATTCGAAATTCGAAATGTGAACTTACACAAAAAAAGTTCATAAATCTATGGATGCGGGTTATACCAACGATTTATTTACACACTCACCCCCCCCCCCCCCCAACCCACGGGCTATATGAGTGTGCGGATTATCTGCGTCTACGGGTTATATGCGGGAAAATATGAAGAAAAATCTGTATTATTATCTTTCACAATACAGCCTTTTACCTGCTGTGGGCTAGTCTGGGCTCGGTGTTAAATGTTTTTAATTTGTAAGAACTCTTTGTGAAATGGTCAGTCAGGTCATGACTGTCACGCTGTCACAGAACCAGGACTCTTATTTTGCCCTCATTCAGTCACTTTTTCCTTTGTTTCTCCCACCACACATTGGTTACTAAGGACACGAATCAACACAGCTATTCATCATTTGTTCATTGCCGCTTGTGTATTTAGTTGTCCCTGTTCACTCTTCAGTTTGTCGGTTGTTGTTTGTGTTTGCTACACGTCTGTAGAGATACTGCTGTTGCTACTACCCTCGGCTTTGTAAAAATACCTTTTGTTTTCATTAGAGTATTTTTTGGATCTTCATCTTCGCCTTGGACTTTGTGACAAAAATAATAATCTTGACCTCCAGTAATCAGAAGCACTGCATTTACAGACCCATGAACACTTATTCACTGCCACGTTATCCATCTGACTCTGCACTATTTCCCTTTACATTTGTAATTTTGCATTACCACACATTTGACAGCATAAATCCTGATAGTGATTGGAATTATGGCTAAGAACTAGACACTAAGACAGGAAGAGACTGTCTGATTGTAATGTAAATCAAGCAATCACTGCTTTTACATGCTGTGTAGAAAATAAATTATCATAGTAATAGGTTGGTGTGAAAAAAGTTGATTGCAAAGAGATTGTAAAAAATTGTACAGAGAAAACATCCATTTTATTAATGGAAGCTGATTAAGTAGCAAGGCGTATCATGCCCATTCAAATTGTGGTAAGTGGTTTTTAAATTAAAGGATTTATATCTTTCAATATTTCTGTTACATATAATAAAAATATCAATCTTTGATGTTTTCGAATATATTAACTATTGGGAGTGCAATATATACCTTTCATTACATGTTGCCGTATGAATCAGAAAGCCAGAAAACAAATATATCAGAATCAGAAGTAAGAATGGATTATTTCACAAGCATTCATTAACTCGGGGAACAAAGTAAAATATAGTTCTGCTTGGAGAAATTTAGTTTGCTTGTTGCTAGGTGAAAGATTTTGAGTGCAATATTTGCACTACAACGAATGTATAGCATGAGACTATAAGGTTTGCAATCAGCACACTTGAAGCGTGTCAGACAGCCAGGCCTAAGAGACCAAGACGTTTCTTTCAGTCTCACATTTATCAACATCAGAATTGACTGACTTGCTCTTTAAGAGGCATTTCAGTTTGCCTTGTGAAAACTGTGTGTGGCAAAATGAAGCCCCCTCTGGGATGGTCCTCTTGCATTTAGTACATGACATTTGTACGTTGTCTGTCAGAGTGTCTTTGAGAATCAGTTGAAACCTGCATTGACACAATTGTGCATCCATATGTGAAGTGTTTTCCTTTCCCAAGCGCCGGACACCCTCTTTCTGTGCACGACTCACTGTGCGAACAAGGCTGCTAATGTAGTAGCAGCATTGCCTGTCTCTCTCATTCATTCAAGTTCAACGCCTTTGAAATTAGACCTACAGAAATGGCATCAGACCTCAGTGCATAAAAACATGGCCAGTCATTATTTGATTAATTATAAATGCGCCATTGCCTAAAAATAAAACAGTCAATAATTCAAAATGATTTGGTACAAATTCAGTATCAGCTTTCTCCCGGCAGTGCAGTCAATAACCGGCATGCACACTCAGATGCATTATCTTGTGTTTTATTCAAAGAATCTGATGAAGAGGCGAGAAGCATCATGATTTTAAATTAAACATAGGATTCAGTTGTAAACATAATTCAGTTGTAATGCAGATACATAATTATTATTATTTTTACATAAGTTTTACAACATATCAACATATTGTGAGTGCAATACCTTTCATTTCAAATTGTCATGTGAATAACAACTTAGTACACTGTAAAATACAAACAAACAGATAATGTACTGGCAGAAAGTTACCCAGTCATTTTCCATTCAGATTACGGACATTTCCGTTTACTCTAACACAATGAAGTTCAAAATACAGATAAAACACCTAAAAAATGTAATACAAAGAATTCTGTCAAATTATTATAGTACATTGTGCCCTATTTTTTACAGATTTTCTTTTAGTGTACATGCATGTCAGTTCAAAGGATTGAGGTTGGAAATATCTTTTGAGTTTTTGAAAGTGGTGTCTTATGCTCACAAAGGATTGAGCTTTTTTTATTATCTGTTCGCCATTTCAATAAATGTAATTTATTAATGTGGCAAAGCTGGATTTTCGGCATTATTACTCAAGTCTTCAGTGTCACATGGTCTTTTTTGAAATTGTTCTGATATGCTGATTTGGTGCTCGAGAAACATTTCTTATTCTTATTAATGTTAAAAATTGTTGTGCTACTGTAGATTTTTGTGGAAACCATAAAAAAAATCTAACAATAGAAAATATTTGAAATATAATTATTTTCTAACAATATAAAATTCTTCACTGTGAAAATAACCCTCATTTGAAATGTGTAGAGTACAGACTCATATAAAATCTCAAAGTTCAGCAGTAAAGACTCACAGTTGTGTAATTGTGTGATTCACTGAGTCTTATTCAAATGGATTTTTCATGGGCTAGTTCCTGGGATCATAAAGAAGAGCGTATTCATTATAGTTATTTATTCACAAATAGAGCATCTTGGTTCACACATATGGACGTATGCAAAGTTTTCCCACCTGTCTATATATATATATATATATATATATATATATATATATATATATATATATTCTTTCTCAGTTTTAATAATATTAACTGCAGTCTGGTTAATTTGGTGCTTATCTAGATAGTGAACAGCTATAGATAGTTAGATAGTTCTATACAGCTATAGAAAACAACTATTTATAGAATATGAAATCTGGTGAAATTGGTCAGCAAGCATTTTTTTCTGAGGATTCTGGTTGAAATCACGCAGTACTGCTCTTTTTCAGTTTGGCTGGACTATTGCGGGTGCGCAGAATAACACAACTGGGCTTCAGGCCAGTCTGGATCTCTTAATGGACTAAGAGATACCCATTGCTTTACCTCAGCAATATGTGACCTTGATGCTTTATTTACTTAGTGTTTCTTCTTACACGCTAGGCATATGTTATGTTGTTTTTTCTAAAAGTGACCCCCTACACCTGTCTAACAGAATAAAAATGTGTCTGTTTTTAACATATCAGCCAGCATAAAGGTCAAAGTTGTGCTTGTGGTGTTTTTCTTTAATGGAAAAGGTTCTGTGGCTCCAGCTGATTTGTGGTTTTGTAATGCTAATGGTCCGGTCTGGAGCCCAAGAGTACATAGCAATTTTGAAATTTGAAATGAAACAAAAACATGTTCCCCACCATGTGTTCCTGCACTCAGTCAGCAACGACTCAGCACCTCTGCCTCAGGTCGGAGAGACAGAGTAAGTGGGTGAGAGAGTGCATTTCTTACTGATAACCATTGGTGATGTCATGGGTTTGCAGACAGTGGCGAGAACTCCATCTTGAGTACACACAGTTTTGTGATCCCTTACAGTTTTTCTCAGTTGCGTTGGTGCATTTCTCAAAACACAACTGAATTTCTCAAAAATACTTTTCAACCTCCACATCATCAAGTCACTTGTGCACATCATAACAGCAATTTCTCATTGTTTTGAACAGACTGTTTTGGGACAGTCATGCAATTGATAATGTGCAGGGTTAGATCAACCAGTTCTCTAAAATGCATCTCATGAAGCTTCATTTGGTAAGCATATATAGACAGACGACAACACAGTGCTACACTTTCTTCTAGTGAAAGAACAACATGGAAAGAAACATGGTCAACAGCTGGAAAGAAGAGGAGTAAGGATGTGTGGTGGAAGGGTACGGAGGCAAAACAGTGGTAGAAGAGGCTAAAATTATAGATGTTTGGGATGAAATAAGTGCCACTAGTGTGGGCCAAGTTCTTATTCATGAACTCATGGATGAGGCAGGTCAAAAGGTACAGCTGAATGCTGGGAAAACAACAGTGAATCCTGTCCAGTCTCTTGCAATCAGTATCCCACATAGTAGCCTAATGTAAATGTCATACAGATAAAGTGCAGTTTTGTGAATTTTCTGAATCTAAAAATACTGACATAGTTTAATGTTATATGGACAACATGACTAAGCATATTAACTATTTTTTTGTGTGATTAATGACACAAGTTAACATAGCTTTCTCCAGCAACAGGCCAGGCAAAATGCACTGTAATAGAACAATAGTTGTGACGCGTTTTATAGACGGTTAATTAGTTTGTATTTTTTTGATGATGATGCAACTCAACAGTTTTAGAAAAGTCGTTTTTCACTGTTAAATGCATCTGACAAGGAGCTCCCATTAACATTCCTATTCTTTTCCATGGCAGTTAACGGATGACTTCCCCGCAAGGTACTCAGGAGTAGAGTTTCCTATCTGGTTACACACGACCATGAGAAAACTGTGGCTTTGACTGAACGTCACCTTGCAATTATAAGCTTCCATCTGACATCTTTGTCAAAATTTAGTTATTCACATATTTTTAGTCTGTGATAATCTATTTACATTATTTACAAGTTTTTTTTTTTTTTTAATTTATTGCAAATTTTGGAACTTTTTATTTAAAAAAAACAAAAATGTTCTATCTACAAAGTTGAATGGAATGTAAAAACTTTGAAGCTCAGTATCTTAAAACTGCTCAGAATGCAGACAGAACCGGTAGACGAAAATCATATAAAATAGTTAAAAATATATAAAAAATTATATGCACATATACATTTACGCTTTTATCCAAAGCGACTTACATTGCATTCAGGAAACACATTGAATCAGTTCTTGCTTTCCCTGGGTTCGAACCTGACCTTGTAAAGCAGTGATAATATATATATAATACAACGGTCACTGCTTTACAAGGTCAGGTTCTGTGTGTAGAAATATGCTACTGTATAGAACTACTGTAACTACTGTATACTATATCCTATTAGAATATATTTCTACACAGTTCTTGTCACAAGGAAAGAAAAAAAATGGCTGTTGGTAAATATCTCATATATTAAAATCAAATTGTAGTGATAATCTATATGAGTTACTTGCATCTTAATCTAATTTGGCCAGTGTATTTTAATTTTTTTTATTGATTGTCAAAGGCAGAAAAATACTTTGAAAAGTAATACATTACAATATTGCATTACTCCCTTAAAAAAAGGAAAATTACTTCCCTTAAGAAAAGTATAGCGTTATGTTACTTTTGCATTACTTTTTCTCTTGCCTGGCCTGGGCTTGTTTGATTAACAAATAAGTTCTATTTTTTGATGCAAATGTAAAGGCCCTTTCACACCAAAATTAAAATAAGGGGGGGGGGGGGGGCTGGGGGGGCACTGGGGGCACTGCCCCCACAGACCAGAGCCAATTAATGCCTGCCTTGTGCTTTGAATATTTTTTTGTTATTACAGAATTAATATTTTCTCGTTTTATTTGTCTTATCTTATTAGTTTTGTGTATAGAATGAGTAAGATATGGCTAATTAATTTTTAATTACTGCATTTAATTTTTAATTACTGTAGCTTTATTACATTCTCCCGCGATTTGCGAATCTCAAAGTATCGCGGTACGTGTGTGGACGCTCTTCTCGTTCTGTTTTACGCGCTGAATAAACAAAATGGACATTCATCATTTTTTAAATAAATCCACTACTAAAAGTGTCAAATCTATCAGAAGAGAAGACAGTGGACATCTACGCATCTCGGAAAAAGAGGCGGCTTCTTCTGCATTAGGTAAGATATTGTAATGTCTGAAGTAGTTCTATGACAGGTCAAGGGACGCTCTATTTATGAACTTTAATCGGAACGAAGAAGAACACACTGTAACAAGCGCACCCGTCTAACACACTCACTTTTTTTCGCGGCACTTCTGAACTCCCCGTGTTAACCCTATCACTGTCGATGCAAAACAAAACAGCAACTATAAAGAGTCTGTTCTATTCGCTATTCTTTGTATAAAGCAGTGGTTCTCAAATAGTGGGGCGCGCATTACCCTGGGGTACATGCTTTTTTTTGCCAGGGAGTAGGTTTTCTTGCACTGAACAAGAGCAGCAGATATGAAATTCAGATAACCGTCTCCTCAGCCTTTGACATGTACGTTCACACCGGTGTTCATTTGTGTCACGTGATCAACCACTAAATTCACAAGTGTTTTCACGCGATATCTGGCACTGATCCAAAAAAGACGCGCTCAGAGCTTATCACAACAATTCAGTGTTTTCAACCACATAAGATTTCTTTTAGGTTTCAACAAGTTGGTGACTATTTTGAATCATCTGTTATACAACGCTTTTTGTGACTGCCATATGTCAGGTGACAAGCATGACGCGTTGCCATGGAAACAATAAGGCGAAAGTTCAAAAATGGGAGGAGGGGGGGCACGCAAAATTTTTACCTCTTCCTAGGGGGGGCGTGGCAGAAAATAATTGAGAAGCACCAGTATAAAGTCATTGTTCATTGTAAATGTATTTTATATGTAGAATGAATGATATATAAATATGATATATAAAAAAATCTGAGCTCGTGGTCTGCTGGCCTGGTAGGTGCCCCCCCAAGCACAAAAGTGAAACTCCGCCTATGGTGTACGGTAAAGAGCATGGCTCAAACAAACCTTTCAATTGTGAAAGCACCTACTCCACCAATAAAAAACAAATCTAAAGTCATTTTTATTCTGAATCATCGAATGCCAGCAGCAAGGAAAATGGTCAATAAATGAAATGCATAGAAATATTTGTTTTATTTAACATTTTATTATTGGAGGTTTAAGAAGTATTCTGATTTAGTATTTCACTGATTTTATTCGTTTTGAGGAATACTGAATCTTTTTTTGTGCAAGTGAGATTTGTATGCTAACATTTATTCTAAATCTACAGTAACCCTCATGTTTACACAGTGCACATATTATGCTGCTCTTACTTCTGATTTCTCTCAACCCGCCAACAGGAGAGCTGTAAGTCAATAAGCGGAGAACAACGTAACTTGGCATTACGTATTTGAAAAAGTAGCTCATATTTTTTATTGTAAATTTAAAATTAATTAATTATCAGTTACTTGAAAAAAGGTAATCTGATGACATAAATCGAGTTACTTCTAATGCATTACACCCAACACTATTGCTAATGGAGTCGTGAAAATCTGCCAAACCTCCACCATAGTTTCTAACTGGACACAGTCTAATGAATTGTATAAATCAAGGAATTTATCTGAAATTTACTTTCTAATAAAATTCTCGCTTGTTAAATAATACATTTAATGTGACTATATGGTAGAGCAGGACTGGCATAACTTCAAAGAACAATGACTCAAGTTACCGTTGTTTTTTAATGTTAGTTTTACTGCACGAGACTGTGTGAAATGAAGGTCTTTAGATAGCAGCTTGGTTCTGACACTAGAACTGTGGACTTATAGTGTTCTGGGCCTCATAAAATGGTAATGAGAACACAGCTTTATCTGCTGAAGGGTGGAAACAGCAGCACACTGCACTCCGTAAAAACGCTGAAAGAAGAAGATGGGAAAAAAACATCTGCACAGTCAGTTTCATCAGAATAGTGTGAGGTGTGAAAACTGAGTGTGAGAATTGATTTAGTTACCTGTCATTCTCTTTGTTATGCTGCAGGGGGACTCACTTTAAAGTACAAATGACTGGTCTAGCACCTCCAGCAGGTGTATGCCTGACCTACTAAAACTAAATAAATTATCTCCTCTAAAAGCCTGTCTGAAACTACATCAAAAAGACACATTTTCATAAGGGTGTACAGATTATTACATTTAGATAAGGTAAGATTCTGTACTATTCAGTATTGTTCAACATTATTAAGGGAAAGGTGCTTATTTAGGAGGAGGTGGTGGGGTTGTTCCTCCACCCCTGCAGTGAAGTCTTGGGTGCGGTACAATATGCTTTCATATTATAAGGCAGAGTAGGAAAATAGTTTCTAGCCTCAGCCTCCTCTGGAGGAAAGGATGTTATTTATAACTCACACAAGACAAAACACCAGAACAAAGAGTATTATGGTATGATCTGAAAGCAATTTTTTCCTGGGTGAGATGACACTGAAGATGAAAAGGTTTGGGAAAATCCTAGAGAACAACAATGAATAAAGCTACGTAAATACGGGTCAACCGGGGTCTTGGAATGAAAAATGAGGCATGACAAAGGCATAAAAAAAATCTTGCATCTAGGTTGCTTTTCAATTTGATACTGTGAATTTAAATTAGGTGCAGGAATATTGACAATAGGTGAAGAGCCATAAACTAAAGAGGATTTATTGCACATGGGTTTAGTTGTGCACTCAAGTTATAATTTTTATCAGTATGTGCATTCCCTGGTAGTCATGACTGTGTTGATACTCTAGCCATGTTCTACCTGCGGGTCACGTAGGCTTATGTTTACTCATTTTGCACAGTGGGCTTGTGTTTACTGAGAGAGCATGAAGATCTCAGCAGTATGATAATGTATTTGTCAGTCCTGCTCCTAGGAACCCCCCTCCCAGCACTGCACATTTTTGGTGTCTCATTAATCTGACACCCAATTCAGGTTATGGCGCTCTCTACAAACTAACGGGTCAGGTAAAGGAGACATCCAAAATGTGAAATGGATTGGAGGCCCTGCAGCAGCCAGAATGAGAAACACAATTTTATTTTGGTAAGTTATTTATAAATTATAAAAAGTTCAAAACATAAAGTGACAAAAACTATCCATGCTCAATATTAATTTATTTAAGTTCAGTTGCAATTTTCACTGTTTTGTTTAAAAATATATATATTTGTATTGTATTTTGTCGTTCAAATGGATCTTATGGTGAACATGAAATTATCAAAAAATGACTTCCTGTTTCACAGGAGCATAAATATGAGGTAGTACAAAGGCTAAAGTCCTTTAGTCATCCATCACAATAGGTAAAATCAACTAATAGAGTTCTGATGTGCAGCAAAAGATTGAGGAATTTCCAAAAATAGAAAGTGGTTGTAAGAAAATAACTAAGCAATAAATTCGCATTTTCACCATCAGGGCAATAATAAAGAAGGCCACTGGGTCAGGATGCCTCTAGGGCGGCACCAACAGCTCAGGGATTCTGGAGCGGGATCAAAGCTGAGCTCTGGGTCCAGACTGCTCCAGAAGATAAGGTCCTGTTCTGAACAAGAGGAGAAATGACAGATGTGCACTAACTCCTCCCTCGATCCTCCGTACATCTTGATGAACAAGGTCAATTTCTTCCATTGCGCTGGAGGTAGAGTTGCTAGATCCTTTGATCTGTTGTTCTGTCACAACGCTGATTGTAGACAAGGCAGAGTTGAAACAGGATGTGCAGCAGAAATTTAGTGAGAACAGTAAGCTTAACAAACAAAACACTGGGGTACACATACTTCAAACTACAAACAGAACAACCAGGTGAAACACAGCAACAACAAACAACTAGAAAAGATTACACACTGGGCTTACACACCAAACTGAGGGACTAACAAGACTAGCTAATAACACACATCTAAACTCAATCAGGGGAACAATTGGGACAGATGGGCAGAAGGCAGGGGAAAACATTACAGACAGACTACAAAACACTAAACCAACAACAACCCCAATTGTGACAGAGCTATTAATAATAATAAAAACACACCGTGTGTATGGTTTAGATATATTGCTGGATCTTTAATATTGTGGCCTTTTATATATGATAAAAAACACCTTTGATTCTCGATACAAACTCTCCAACATCGCAAACACAATTTCGTTCAGTGTAAACAGTCACAACACATAAACGCATTCGCTCATAACACAATATTTTTGCTCGGACACAGTTCTGAAAAGTATTGTACACGCGGTTACAATGGTTTCTTTACAAACTCAAAAATGCTTTGTTGCTTTTTGCCTTTAACGGTCTGCTTGAAAACAAATGCTTCTAAGCTTCTATCAGTAACGACGTCTTTGTCGGTGTCAATGTAATCGGGGAATTCCTGGACAGTGAAGGTACCTCCTCTTCCAAGAGAGCATCTGTAAGGCTTGATTTTTGCCCGAGTTCTTCTGCGGCTGCACGGTTCTGCGCTGCAAGAGTGAGTGAAGTGTCATTGGAGTGAGCGACCATACGGACTGATGCACGTGCAATGCAAACTCAGCACATGCGCAGTGAACTCGGTACTATCATTAGTCACGGGGATCGAGATAACTGATGTAAAGTGACGACTTTGTCCCTCTTTTGTGCTCGAGATATTAGGGTTCGGCAACATAAAATAATCGACATAAACGATAAGAAAATGCTAAGACAAAAAGGGAGTTTGGTGGTTCCACTTCACAAACGTCGACATAATAGGGTTGGCGAGTTAACTGAGGTTGAGATAAGTGGGTTCCACTATATATAGTTGCTCTATCTCAGCAGCAGCAAGTGATCAGGGACTGCCTTTTAAAAAGGTACCTGATTCTGTTCTTAGTCCTAAGGATTGTGCAGCTGTTCACAGCTCTTATGTTTACGCTCCATCTAACTGTTGATGGAAACACACACCAGCATGTTGCCAAATAATCACATTAAGTGAGATCGCACTGATCTGCTATTGACTATCAGAGAAGAGAAACCCTACCAAGATACAGCACAGGCCTGAGGATTCAGGGGTTCACTGAATCCATTAATAGCCTGACATAATCCTCTGGTGACATGCTCACTGGAGCTACACTCAATTTCAGTAAATTTATAACCTGAGTACACAACTGAGATCAGCATGTACAGCTTACAATTAGAGTTCAAATATCCAATAATCCAAACTTAATTATGAAAACTAATTATGGTTTTGGTGTTTTAGAAAAAAGTGCATCACCTCTGGGTAACAAAAAAATGAAAAAGATTACATTTAGTATGTGCCTTTGCTCAGTCATAGTTAACTGCAAAATATTCAGGGGTTTTCTGATGTGTTTTACTCAGTTGATTTAAGTTTTTGCTGTTTAAATGGAAGTTGTGTTTTGTGAGATAAATTTTAGAATGAAAAAGTGTTTCAAGTCACAATTGTAAGAAATAAATCTGCAATTGTTTGAGTGTTTGGTATGACAGTATTGATGTCTTTTTATCTTTTATGCTGCTGCTGCTGCTGAAAAAGTATGTGTCTTGCTACTACTAATACATACACACAACACACTGCTGTGAGCAAGTTAGATATGATGCTTCTGTGCAATATAGCATACATGAATCACCTATAGCAGATGGAGCTATACAGGTGGAGCTAAGGAAGGTGGAGGGTTTCTGAACGTGCTACAATAAATACTAACCAAGTATTTGAAGGTTGAGAACATTGTCTATTGATACTGTACGAACCAATCAGCTGTGCCCTATAGAGGTAATTAATAGTAACATTCCATCAAATTGAATCGCATAATCATTACAAATTTTAATTGAATAATTGAAAAATCCTTAGTCCTTTATTCAGTGTAAACATGGAAGGATTATTCAATTCAATTCTATGGAATTTTTCTATTGATCGAAATGCATGAGTCTTTAAAAAAGGATTCTATTAAAAAGTAAGGGGTTTATATAGCTCCTGTTAACACTGGTGAGTAAAGCATCTCATTGAAGCATCTCATCTTGTTAAGCTGCTGATGTCAAGCTGCATGCAGACTCCAAGCTAAACAAGGCCTTGGAGGTTAAAGTGGAACAAGATAAAAAATGTTGTTGTGGGTGTACAGTAGGTGGGGTGTTGTTGGTTGATTAATGCAGTTTGAAACATATATCACACCTAGTCCATGTGCGGGTGGTTACCAAAAGAGTTGTCTGCATCCTTGTGTGGGAGGTGTCATATTCTTCTCTTACTATAGTGTTAATTAAATACCTTTCATCAGTTCACAGAATGAACAAGAGTGACGATAAAATTAACAGTGCTGGAAATATGCATCTAAAAATAACAAACCTGATGTGCCTCAGGTGCAGTTTCATCTCATATAATGCTGAGAGTGACACAAAGATCTGTGCTGATCTTGTCACAGATATGCTACGAAATGGCAAAAGGATTGTTGTTATAATGCTGTGGGCAAAACATTTATTTGTTATTTATTTATAAATTATTTAAAAATTGTATTTAAAACATATTTATATATTTTTTAAATATGATATCATTCTTTAATTTAGTTTAATATTTATTTGAGAAAATTGTTGAGAACGAAGACAAAAACTGTGGCAAAACTACTAGCATCTACAAAGTAAGATGTATTGCCACTATATAAATCCTTTTGCAAATGTCTGCACTAATGCAAAAAGTACATCTATGAGATATAAAGAAATAAAAAAAATATCTTCAGCTGTCTCTGGCAGATCAAGAACTTGGACCGACTACAGCACTTATGTGGACCACTGCAAAGCACTCCAAACATCCAATATCAACTGAGAAAATACTGGAACAGAAACCAGAACTGGACATAGGCCAGCCTGTAAAACTGCACTCTATATATTAATCACACATCACATATTTTCCAAGGATTTTCCTCAGAAAGCTGAGACCTTTCTGCCTGCAAGCCGACCTGCAAAAACTTGCCCAAAGCCACGTGGGAATGTCTGTCACCCGCTACTTAGGTCCCGAAGGTAAAAAGAGAAAAGTTATATTTTTTCCTTAACATGGCTAATAATTAATAACAGTGATACAACTAGACAGATTCTGGCACCTGTTCAGGTAAGACCAACTAAATAAATATGATAAAAAATTACTGCTTTCATCTGTCAGCTACAAATGTGTGACTTCATTTTTAGTTATTCATTTGAGAATGAATCTGATTTAAAAATCCTAAAAATTCTCAAGGACTTGTGATTTGCATCATTACACACAACAAATTCAAGTAATTTATTAGGAACAGCTGAAAGTATATTCTGTCTGCACAAAGCCAACATATGGTCCACCCTTTCTCATTCTCTTTTTCTTCAAATTCCCTGCCCCCTCTAACCAGACAAACAGATGTTCACGCCTGACTTCCTGAACTACTATATGTGCAAAATTATTCTGCTGATGACCAAACCATGTTACAGAGTCTGTCAAATTTCTTAAAATGCAAAGCACTATTTTAACATAAAGTTGTAAAATATCAGATCTGGCCCCTTAGCAATGCAAATATGGAACCAATGGGGAATATTTTATTCCCATCCTGTTTTGTGTGACACCAAACTTCCACATGCAATTAATTGTGGAAGGGAAATTGGAGACATAAATAGGTGCTGTCTGTTATCTCTAGTGGTTACTGTTGTTTGTTATAAAATATCTATTTTCATTTAGAAGAACAATGAGATGTTCATTTGCTGTGAGATGTTTTCCCAAGTCACACTGTCATCCATCCATAACTTTGATTTTCATCACATCGATTCAGATCTTCCTTTCTGATTAGTGTCATTCATCTAATTTTCAAGAGCAGCTTGTTCAAATCTCACGTGTAAATGAATTCATTTGATTGTCTCATATAGTAATAACCAAACATATGGAGCTCATCATGCAATTCCCTGCTCATGATACCAATCCGAGAAATGGCATTCTTCATTTACGGCTTATTTACAATAACATTCCCTGTATATTTGGATCATTTATTTTCTAGTCTTTCCAGTCAGTCTAAATTAAATAAAGTAAAGTTGTTTTGAAAATTAAATATATGATATACCGGTATTCATTATAATAAAAAATAAAAAAAAAGCTGGGATCATGTTGTTTTTACAATTACGGGGTATTATCAAAAATTTCTAAATCAGATAAATATATTTTTAAAAAGTTTATACATATGAAAAGGATATTTTATTATAATAATAATAATAAAATATGATCATAATTATCATCATAATTTTTATTATTAATTTGATGTTCTTTGGCATATGAGCAAATGGGCCACATTGAATGTCCACTGCTATAACAGGGGTCTCTGATGAGTCGATCCCTTCAGTTCGAGTCTGTTCTCTGACTTTAAATCAGAACCTGTCTCATTAGTAACTGAAAACCATGATAGCTTTCTGCTCATAGTTTGCTCAAACACAGGCGAAGCGCTGGACCTAATGAGGTGCTGTAACTGCTCTAACTCAGAGAAACTGACAGACCTTTGCCGTTCTCCTGTCTCTCATCTGTGAAGAATACACTTATTCTGAAACTCAATGGCAGTAGAATCAGGCCCAGGGAAATAGATGTACTGCTTGTGCATGTGGCAGACGATTCACCCGTTCTGTAGACAACTGATAGTCTTCATCTGGTTCCAGGACAATGGCTGGTGCACAATTCTTTTTGTATTATTCCACCAATCTTGCATAGCCAGACGCAGAGAATCTGCTCCACATTGCTGCTTATTCTAGCCAAGAATCGACAGACAAGAAGTAATGATCTAACCGGCACACAGAACGACCAACCACAGTATGTATTTGTGCGTGCATATTGCAATAGAGCACTAGCCCACTACAGCGTGCAACATGGCATGACATCACTTTTATGCTCAACTTTATAATATTCCAGCTAATTTGTTGTTATTTATTTAGCAGTGTATCAATTCATTTGTCTTTTGAAGATTAAAGGTCATCTGTTTTAGCTAAACAAATGCAATGATTCAGTTATGCTGCCCCAATGAACCTATTTGTATGTCTCACGGAGAAAATACCCGCCTCACGTGTCCTGTAATTAGATTCAAGCAATTGCTTTTAATAGACGTTTGATAAATGTTCAGCCTTGCGAGCTTTGTTTAAAGCAGTAAAAGATTTCCACTCAATAAGTGAATTACTACAAAACATGGTGAGCAGCAGAGAGAACTGCTACTATTTAACTGATGAGTGAGAACTAACAATGTTTGATTGCCAGCAGGGGGAGGTGAAATACCAAACTCATTCAATCACTGCTATTCAAAAGATGGTTGTTGATCATTCACAGTGAAATCTTTTTCCAGTTAATGCTGTATAATTAAGTGAACAGATTTTCTTCAAATGTTGATTTAAATATTGTGGTGTAAACTGCGATCAAGGTTTTCAACCATGTGTTCTTTATTAAATGATGTACACTCTCTCTCTCTGCTCAAATATATTGAAGTTCTCTTCAGATGGAACAATCTATATTTTATCTTTTGCTCTGTGATCAAAGGTCACAGATTAGCGGTAATATAGATTCCACATCCCTCACTCTTCACTAAAGTGTCTGTTGAGCACTGAAATGAGGAGGAGAAAGTTAGTACACACAGCAAAAGAGCAGGAGGATAATAGTGCAGAAAGGTTGCCTGAACATATGCTGAGTTTATTTATCTGCCGGAGCTCAGTGGCCTCCAGGTTGACGGGCAGTCTTCCTCTGTATTTATGTCACTGTGAGGGCCTGAGTGTCACATAAATGCCATTCTGATGTTCCATTTCTCTTCACATGTCCACTTTCTAAAAGGAATATGACATACAGTGTCCTCTTTGGCTGAATTAGCTGAGCTGATATAACAAATGAGGTAACAAAGAGAACATAGCCAACGATGAAGACCATTACACTCTCAGACACACATGAATGTGTTTTATTTATTTGTTGTTGCATTATTGTAAAAACAAAAAATCTAGGGTTGACATTTTCATGTGTAAATAGATGCATATTGACAGGATGTTCAATTTTATTCTAAGTAAAATGATTTACTCACAGATCAAACCACACAGATCACCTTTTTTTAAAGGATAGTTCACAAAATAAATGAAAATTTTGTGATTATTTTAAGTCTTTCTTTCTTCTGTAGAACTTAAAAGTATATATTTTAAGAAATGTTTTTTTGTCCAGACAGTCAAAGGCACCAAAATTGTTTGGATACCAATATTCTTCTACATTTTTGTGTTCTGTAGAAGAAAGAAAGTCATACAGATTTGAAACAAAATGAGGATGAATAATTAATATCTTTGTTTGAACCATCCTGTCACGTTCATGTGGAGTGATGAAGAAGGTACGGAGACACAGGAATAACTGAAATCGACTTTAATAAGGAAAATCAAAATAAACACTTTAAATATATAAACAAAAAGGCACTTCTTGTGCAACTAAGCGAGCCACTAAAATAAACACAACACAGACATAAATCGTCCAGGACTGATGGAAATACAGGGTATACACACACACAAGGGCTGATGAGGGAACAAGACACAGCTGACAGAAATAATGAGGTAATTGACTTGATGAGGGGAAAAACACTGGGAGATCACGAGAGGAACCAAGAAGTAAACAGAGACATGTGACACAATCGTTTAACTAATGCAACTCATTAGAAATATATAGACAACATTTTTCATAATTCTTTCATGCTGTTGTATTTTTTTAAATAATTGTATCTGATATGTATGTAATTTTATTGTATCTGATACTAGTATCTGAATCAATGTTAAAGAAAAGTAGTGCTTATTGCTGATATTAATTCTAAATATTCATTTCGGACAAGTCAGGGTACAATCCTGCCTCCAGCGCTTTGGATGAGGTCCTGTGAGGCAGTACAATCAATGGGAGTTTAATCACAGGGTTTTTAGTGAATGATACATCCAAAATAACCTGCAACAGAAAGAACAAGTAACATTGTTGTTGATTTCAAGAGAGAAAACCATTTCCATGTGTTTTGTGTATTCAAACACTTGCTTAAGTGGCATTGTCTATTATTTACATTAGCTGAAATACCTGACCAAATGACATAAATAATCTTTGGTCCTAAAAAGAAATAAAACACATTAGGAAATCTTTTAAGGGTCTTGTTTTCAGGTACCCACTTTCAGTCTATACTCTACTTTGAGGATTCTGCAGTTCTGGATGCTGGTGCTGATTTCTGAGGGAAGGGTTAAGACTTTCGTCAGATTCTGTCTGGTGGATGACAGTAAAGGCTCTCCCTTATCCTTCAGTATCTCCGTGGTATGAACGGCTCTGTGGCCTACAGCAAAAAAGCTCTGCTTCTGGTAAATAATGTACTTTGGCACAATTTTTCGAGTTGAGCTGTTGACAATTTCACCTTGAACAACTAGCCCTTCACCTGTTTGAGAAATAAATATTGCATTATAGCTTGCATCAAAGCAATTATCGCTGTTTATTTATTATTATGTTTTATTTAATTGATCAATTAATTTACCAAAATGCAGGTTACATTAATTGGTTTACCTTGCTGGTAGCCTGTCTTTGGCAAAAAAACATCCATTGAAATGTTTCCAGAAGCAAAAAATATGACATTCTTGTCTTTACTGCCATGTTGAGGTTCCTGTTGAGGATGAAAGTTTTAGAGCTTGTTAGGTAATATAGTTATGAACTTAAACTATAAACTAACTGTTACGTCTGCCAATCTGTTCACAATAATCTCCCCATTGCAGAGTAAAATTATTTTGTATTTTGGTTCTTTTACCATTAAAATTGTTGTCATTGAATTCTATTATTATTGTTCAACATTTAGTATTTTGACATCTGCATTATATTTCATTCATTAAATGAGGCTATGACTATTATATCAGGCCTAACTAGTAATGATTTTGATCATACCATCAATGCTGGCTGATCATAATCAGCTCTGGCTACAAAGGTGAACTTTGCTTCAGTTTTGCTCGCAGCACGCAAAGACCTGCTCAACCTGGCCATAAGTCGGTAGTGGATTTTACCATGAGCACCTTTAAAAGATGACGGCAGCCCCCTGAGAGTAGAGACGTTTTGCATTGATGACTAACAGTCTTAAGAGAGACACACTGAGTATTGAGTGTATTGAGACAAAATATCACATTGAAGTATTGACTAATAAAAAAAAAAGAGAATGATTTCAAATGAAGATTAAATTTCTTTCAGTAATCGATAAAGTGTCCACCAATTGTAATGTCTAGTGACTTACTGATAGGGCAGCTGAAAGGCAAAAGGGAAGACATGTCTACCGGCAACTAGAGTAACAGAGCCTAGCAAAAGACAGACATATGTATTGTATGTATATTTATATATAGTAAATTAATAGTGATTAATTACAGAAAATGTGAAATACATTTTTAATCCATTTACAGCAATAATATATGCATACAATATAATATATATATATAAAATATTATATGATATAGAAATCTAGTCAATTTTTGTTACAGTATATGTCTGAAATGCAAAGATAATTTTGCACAAATGAGTGTGTATAACAGAATCTGTATCCTCAGATATTACCATCTGCTTTATCCTCCGGTAAGACAGACTGAGTTTGTGAGAAATACTTCTCTTTATCCCAGTATGTCACAGTCTCTTCCCCATGTGACTCACTCCATGCCACATCCGCCTTGCCTTTTGCTGTGACTGTGAGAGTTTTGATCTTGGTTTCCTTTGTCACCTCCACAATCACTCTGCCGGTCAAAGTATCCCCATCGCTGAAAGTGTTGCTATCATTTAAGGCATCGTACTCAATGGCAAAGTTCTGGATTGTCATCTTCAGGAGTCTGAAATTATAAGCGTATTTGTAGGATACCTGGAGTTGTAATGATCCCGTCTGTTTTCTTTATCTGGCTTTTAACAATACACCTGGCATTCTTCCTGACAGAGGGCTCACCAAACTGGCTCAACAGGTTTCACCTTGAAAAGAGACACCTCTTGTGTCAACAGGACTAGCATGTAAACTGAAAGTAAGCCATATGATAAAATGGAAGAGCTGTCTGTATTTCTATGGTGTCAGAGACCAGAGTCTATTGGGAAAATCTGTTTTTCGAGCATGGTCGTGTAAACAGCGGTCTTTGGAGAGCGGCCCTTTGCTCTTGCTGCATCTGCTCCACAAACCTGAGCTATAATCACTGCAGTTCATCATGGATGTCTGTTTTGTGGTTGAAGAGAATATTAAACACAATCACTGTCTATTGTTTGATAATTGCCCTAACTTGAATATACTCTTTTTGTTGACAAAATGTGATGATGGATGAAGCAATTGTGATGTGTTGAAAGGAAATATGTGGGATGAGATTTCTACAGAATTTCTAAGTGTAAATTATTTTTGATGTAACATTTTATCCTCCTTTCAAGCAACATATGTGATGGCAATGAAATAATGAGGTTAATAATGAAGGGATGACTTTGAATAAGCAATTTAAAAGATTTTCTTGGTCAACTCATCCTGCTGTCATTAATCTTTTGAAAATGTTTTTCTTAATCTGTCATATTTTCTGTGCTTTGTGAAATATGTGCCACGTTTTGGCTCTGTATATCTTGCCCTTAGAAAAGCAATATTTATTTTAATTTTTTTAAAGCAGAATTTTTTTTCTGACAAAAAGCTCTCTTTTTCTCATCTGTCCTGCCAAATGAATATGCTTTGTTTGTCTTTGTTTGTTTCTTGAAACCCTCCCAAACAACATATGGTGATGTAGGTGCTGGTGTGCTAACGCATATGAATATGAATATTAATAGGAATATACTTATGCTTATAAATCAAAGCAAATAAGTCAATGTTAGGGATGGGTTGCTATAGGTTTTTCTAGGGATGCCAATAATTGTGTCCAGCATGTTTTGGAGAAAAACATTTATTGTATATTGTCTCTTTCCTCTTGAATTATTTTACTTCAGTGAAAGGTTTGATTTTGGGGAATTTTTTTAAATGAAAGATGTAGTATGCCTATTTTTTCTTTTCATCATCAACATTCTAAATATATATTTTTCTTTTATTGCACAAGTCCATTTCCTTCAGAGAACATAGTTTAAAAGGAACTTTTTATGATTTTTATTATTATGATTTTCATAGAAAGGCCAAACCTATCAGAAAAGGTCGGAATCAAAATGCCTTTTTTAAATGGCTTTCATAATGTGTTTAACAGCTAACAGCAGGAGTGTATGCAAATCAGTTACAAGACCCGTGGTGCCCGACTAATGTATGGAAAGGGACCTGTCTTATTTTCCATAGCGATAACATCAGTGTTGACGTGTCTGACGTTATATGCAAGAAAGGTGATATTTGATTCTATAGATTTTCTGAAAATAGCCAAACTGCAACATGATCCTAAGGTGGTATAGTCAGGGATTTTCAAGGGCAAAGTCATTAGACTTGTCTAATATATGTTTTACATCCAGCTTTTCATTAAATATAAATTAGAACTACTAGCTGACTCAATTCCCAATTGTTGTTATATTTTATGTTAGTTAAGCATGATAATTTGTTGAAATGTGTAAGGTTTTAAGCAAAATCATTGGATGTGTTTAGCCTCTGGATATTGTAATTATTACACTTATCGGTAGAAGATTAAAATGATTAGGTAATAAAACAGGCTTTAGTAGAAGAACTAGGCAGGCAAATAGCAATCCAAACAATGCATGCTAGCACACTTAGCACAATCAATGTCAGACCGCTGAAGAGTTGACTTAGAGTTGACAAGGAAGAACTAAAATACACAATGCTAATGAACTAAATCATGAACTGCTGTGTAATAGTTAGTGTCCATGGAAACCAATGAGTGAAAGGAAACTGAAAAAAGGAGCACATGTGACTGAAAATAACAAACACAAAATCCATGAAAATGAAATTAAGATCAAAATAGCATCCAAACAGAACAGAACTGTGAAAATATTGAGTTAATAAGAAAACATGAGAATTCAAGTCATAATGTCAACATATCAGGCAAGATGTTTTTAATCGCTTAAATATAATATAGTTATCTAAGCACCGCTCCAGCATTGCTTATAACCAATTACATTTTTTCCCATCAAGCGGTTAGTCTTTATTCACTCGTACTCCCATGTGACTGATGCAGACTGAAGGTTTTCAGACTATGTTTTTCTAATTAATCTTCAATGGCCTCCAGTAGGGCATGAGAGTTAAAAACCACTGACACACATGAGTGCCAGTAAAATATTTTTTTCACTCTTATCTAACTCAGTTGAGGTCAACAAGCATGAATGAGGTAAAAGTGTGCTGTTCTAGTTGAAGCTCCAATAGTTTATTCAGGCTTAAGCTTGAATAAACATCACTTCATCAGCGCCGATTCAATGATGCTGAAAGCTAAATGTTCCGCAAAGATAAATTTTGGATCCTTTTAGAAGGTCTATCCATCCTCCTGGATCTCAGGCGTGTCCTGCTGCGAATTAAAGGTGCAGTCAGTAAATTTAACAGTTAAAAATGTATATATCGTGTTGTTTTTGAGGTGTTTGAACTCATTCGTTTTTGGACTAAATATCTAGAGGGGAAATACACTCTAAAGCCCAAACTTTAGTATTAGTAAAGGAGTAGTTTCTTACACATTTTGGCATACAGTTTTTCAAATGTGCGTTGAAGATAACATCTGAAAAGAAATATGTCCCTTTGGTCATTATTACTCAGAGATTGTCAAACAAGAATTGTGTAAAATTATGATCTTATGATTTTACGGGCCAGGCTGTCCACAGAGCAGATCAATAGTACAGTGCAGTATATTTATGGAGAAGACATCAGGCTTAAAAGGCCCGATCTATAAATTCCTATGAGGCATAAAACATAAAGGGTGAAAATTAAATATATTTTTGTAATTAAATTGATTAAATATTTGCAAGCACACACACATAAGTTTTAAAAATCGATCTAGCACACTTCTATTAACCATCTTACTGGAAGGAACTCTTCAGAAGCATTTGTTATCTCCTTCATTGACATAAATGAATGATAACAAGCACTATATTAACACACTTGCAGTTTCTGTGATCAGTGTGCCATATATTTGAGGTCATACACAGCTGTTGGTTTTATCAAGCATCTCTAGCACCCTCACACTTTAATATTAAACATACACATGCATATGATGTATGAATCCTTGTGTGTTTAGAAACATTTATTGATGTATAATGGATTTTAACGTCATCCTGACTGACTGACATCATGTCAGCATTGTGCGTCATTTAACGTCAGCAAGATGTGCTCAGTTAGTGTGTGTGTGTGTGTGTGATGTATTCTTTTTATCTTTTGTTTTTCTTACAACAGATGGACATGTTTTTACTGCCATTCTTCAATATGAAGACTGATTTTTTTAAGATCCTGATTATTTTACTCTATACACTACATTGATTTGCTCTCTGATAGCAAGCAAAAAGCATTGTTGTACACTTTCTTGAAGGTTACCTTAAAATAATCATTTGTTCCAATAATAATAAATTGTTTCATTGCGGTTTGCGTCTCCTTGACTTGTTCTTACACTATAATAGTTTTTGTAACCAATTTGCCTGAGTTTACAGAGATACACAGTGCCCTCTACAGGTATATCTATGCATGACTTTTTAAAAGAAAAATAGGCCTATTAATATAAACAGACTTTTATATAGTGTAATTTAGTGTTCTAAGTGGACACTACAGTCATTTGCCTTGGTGAACCTGATTTCGCCATGTACAACATGTTCCTGGATCAACATCTTTATCGATCCTAGAAGAACATTCCAATCATTCAATCAGGTTTCAGGGACAAGTTTACAGTGTTTGTCAAGTTTAGGCCTACAACCAGAGTTACGTGCTTCTAAATCAGTGTTATTGGCCTCTCATTTCCCTCAGATTTTGTGGGGAAGTTATGAGTAGGGTCAGGTTTAGGGGTAGGGATTAGAATTAGACAAAATTTTCAGACAGTAATGTTTTTCCAGTAACATCAAAATACAGTATGTTGATCCAGGAACATGTCTTTTGGCAAAATTAAGGTTAAAGAGCTGTCTGTCTGATGCACTCATAACAACCTGGAGTTGAACATGCTCAAAACAGCATAACATATCTCTTATTCACATTGCCTTGCATTGTACACACATATATTTATTTTCAAATGTTCATTTTATTTGTATTACCTGTCTTGTCACTATCATTCTGTCTATACACTGGGAGCTTCTGTCGGCAAGACTAATTCCTTGTGTCAGCATACTTGCTAATAAATCTCTTTCTGATTCTGAGAATATGTTTTAACTAGGAGTAATTAATTTGTTTAATTCAGGAATACTTTGACATAAAACTGCACAATGACCTCAATTATGACTGATTGCTTCATTGCTTAATCTTTGCCACTATCTGTTTCATATAGGTTTAGAATTTTTTGTGTTAATTTGTTATAGCCTGAAGATGTATTTTTTTCTTCCGTTTTCAACATTGTAAACGTCACCTTCAATGGATTACATGGTCCTGGAGTTCCCTAGTTTTTTAAGATGATTAACACTTACAGGAAAAGACTGAGAGACTCCTGGAAATGTGTCTGCCCGGATGTGGGAGGTTCATTGTCATATGTGCGTGTGGAAAACTAGAAATGCACCTGGATTATGACTGTTATCGTTCTGTCATTCAACACCTGTCAGTTGTGAAATGCTGAATTCTGTCAGTATAAAAAAAACATAATCTATAACAATTTACCTACTCTGCATGGAATATTATTCATTTCAAATTGTTATTGTTCAAAAAACAATTTCTCAAAATAATTATAAATTATTACAATTATTTATAGTATTACAATTCATATTTTGTATGTTGATATCAAATAGAATAGCTATTTAAAATATATATATTTTTTAAGTGAACTAAAATCAACCTGTCTTGGCTTATAACCTAAGGTTGTTTATAGTTCTTTCTTGTTCATACAACCTGCATTGCATTATGTTTGTGTTATGTCAGCAGCGCACAAATGTGTTTAGCCACATTCTTGCAGAATGAGTGAGTTACAAAGTAGTGGTCCAGAAAATATGCACACCTTAAGGTGACCAATTATCCAACCTCATACAAACACACTCAAAAATTTACCCAACCTTGTCATGTCAGGGCCTGCATGTGGTTAGTTGTGTTAGCAGCTTCTCCTGACTCAAGCCGATGAGGAAATTCCCCAACCTGCTGCCTTGAGAGGAACTGTTGTTTTATACATAATTTTGAAACTTGTTGATGATGATGATGATGATGATGATGGTGATGAAGATGGAATTGTTTGTGGAAACTGAGGTTATTTTATGGCTGAGATAAATTATTCTAAACACAGGTTAAGAAGATCATGAAATTTGTGGATGTTTTGCTTCCTGAAACCTATGCAAAACACATTTAAAAATACCAAAACATCTCAGAGAAACTAATGTGTGTCTCAGACATTGTTCACAGAGATTTTTTTTAAATAAACACATTTAAACTGTTATAAAGGCGTAGTCTTGGTGTAGTCTTGTGTATTCCAACATGTTTAAATAACCTCTAATTACATGTGGGTTAATCAAACTTTGTGGCATATTCCTCTCACTGCAGCAGTGAGTGATCAACCACAGCTTTACAACTGCTTTCCTCTGCCAACTTAAAGAATCCTTTCTGCTCAAACCACACTTCTCTCACTCCTCATTGACTGTCTTTGGTAAAATCCATCCTTTTTTAGATTTAATCCCCATGTCACTTTTTGTTGTATTCGTTGTTTCTTTCATTGTCGCTTGAATGTGACCTAATTGCCCTTTAAACTGACTTTGTTAAACAAGTCAGTATTCTGAGTGTGGTTTTGCTGCGGTTATGTGTCTTTATATGTATATTTCTACATTTCTGTCTTGATATTTCTACAGCGTCTAGCTGAATAGACACTGCTGGGTTTAAAACTGCAGTGTTTTTTCAATGGAAGAGGGGAAATGGAAAACCACAGGTCTTGCTGAGTTCAGCTTGTGGCTGCTTTGGAGTGACAGTAAATTCTGGGTATTGTTCAAAGTTTATCAGTTAATTCTGAGCACAAAAAAACATCTGTTTTCTCGTCTTTTTGAGAATTTTTCAACCATTTTATTTAACCTTCATGTTTTCCTGTGAACATTTGCCTTAATTAATCTTTTATGTATTGATATTGCATTTGCATTTTTATTGTTTACAACAAATATAGAATCTGCAGTTTAGTCTGATATAATTAATATCACTCGCCACAATTCATCCAGGAAACAACATCATTGTGACAACCAAACACCTAATTACCCTATTTCTCAGTGCTTAAAATGAATCATTACAGCGAGGCCTGCTCTATGAAAAGATTTGCAGAACTTCTCCAGCCAGACAGAAGAGTCATCTGGGATTTATCAACATCTGCCCTTTGAGTCACAGATCCCATGGATGACAGACACAAATTTATTTTGATGTTGCTTTTTCTTTTCAGCCTAGTTTCACATGACACCTTTTTTTAAGGGTTTTAAAAATAATGCTTTACATTTGCTTGTAAACATTACTTAGCACTTTGTGTGTGACTGCATTTACACTAACAAATTCTTCAGTTTTTGAACTTCATCTTCACCAAAACATATTCTAATAAATTTTTGGTATGTGTGCATATCATAGTGGTTCAGCTATAATACATTGTTTTATATGTTATATGTGATAATTTGTTTTATTAAAATTTTAGGCTTCCTTTCGACGAACTGGTCAATGTCAAACATGGGGTGCGGGAGGATGAAGGAGACGAAGAGAACAGGTATATCTGTGACATCACTTTTATTGACAAAATCAAAAAACACTTTAACTAGAAAACAAAAGAGGATATAAAGTCCAGTGGGATAAATAACAAGGAGCACACCAACATATGTATGATGACAGATGAAGATAAAGGAATGCATGAGGGCTTAAATACACAAGGAATGATGGAACTAACGAGAGAAGTGATTGACACAACAGGTGAGGGAAATGACACAGGGAAGCACAGGAAGGAAACATCTGAGATATCCATATGATGACATGATAATTAGCCAGGCTCACTTTGGCTCATTTACAGTCTTAATCAAAACTGTTCATGTCAAATAATGATCAGTGCAATGTAAAGTGAATGTAAACGGCACAACATTACATACCGAAAACAAAGGCCTTGCACAATATATACATAATTCCAAAAACACATCAAATACTGCATGTGCACTTGCATTTAAGTGCTGCAGGGTATATCCAGTGACATGATGGAAGAGAAAGTAGACTGATTTGGCAGGGTGATGGCTCTCTTGGGGATGTATTGTAAGTGACAGGTGATGGGAGAGATTCTGTGTCAATCCATCTCATTCTGAAACTGCATGGGATTTTGAAGAAGGATGACTGAGAATTATTGGATTCATGCTCGGACTGAGGGAGTAGTTGATATGGGTCATGTTGTTCGAAATTGTTGAGACAAACTTCCTATGAAGAACCAATGTTTGCAAAAAAAAGGGTGCAGTGGCTCATATCCTACCCCTCACTGGTAATATTTAGGACCAAAAACTCCCCACTAAACTCCTATAGTGTCATCACATACTGTATGTAACCACAGGAAATGATTCAAGCTCTTAGGTAAACATCTAGTCTGCATTTGCTGTGCTAGTAGCAAAGTACCTTTGATGATAAAACCATAAAATTCTTCTGATTTCATTCTTCCTGTAAACCTTATGTTCAAAGAAAAAGAGCTGTTCTTACCAGAAGATTTGCTTGATTTAACTCTGCTTTATTTTTATGCAGCTGAAAATGTATGTCAACATTGCAGAGGATGATGTGTCAAAAATGATTCAGTTGATACACACAGAGGCCATACTCACACAAAAAACACAATACAGGCGTTGTATATGGTATACATAACCATGCGTTATGTTTGTTTTATGTTCACGAGTGACAACAACATTCAGGACTCATAATTCATAACCGCATTTTTGTGACTGAAAAGCAGCATTGTGTGTATAAAATGTTTCATTCAGATGACATTTCAGATGTCTTCATCTTTGATATGTATCTAATGTATCTGTATATAATATCGCATACATACTCTGCATGTTCGTGCTATTATGAATGACACAGTCAAACCAATAATTAAATACAGTTGTGAATCACTCGTTTTTGTGCCATGAGGCAAAAATACAACTATCAAATTATGAATTATATCATTGGATATATATATTTTATTTATTTTTTGTCAGGTTAAGAAACACAAGATCCAGTTGCGAATGCAATCAGTTGTTTATTATTAAAAAAATGATAGTCAGATGTAATAGTGCAGGAATGGTAGCGGGCCTTGGCAGCGAGGAGAAGGGTCCAGACGGTCTGTAATCCAGACACAAGCAGCAATCAAACACACAGGAACAAAAGACAGTGCATTCGTTTTAAATACTGCTAAAACGAAAACAGCAAGACATGAACACCAGAACGATCTGACAAAGAACACAACCAACACAAGACTACACATAGGGAGCGGGTGCGGCTGGGATGATTGGCTCATCAGCGCAGTTAGTAGCTAGGCAACGCTGTCAAGTACTCAGAGCAGTGACAAAACACAACAAGGCAGTCAGAATGAACAGACAAACCTGTGAACTGTGACATTACCCTCCCCCTAAAAGCATCTACTGGCTGTCTCTCGCAGGAACCCAACTCCTCTCCTCTGGACCGCAACCATCTCAGTCTACCAAGTACTGGAATCTGCATCCGAATAAGAAGGTTCCTCATCTACGATTTGCAGTGGTGGTTGAACCGGGGCAGGCGGATTAATGGCAGATTGAAAAACGGGTTTTAATTTAGAAACATTAAAGACATTATGAATTCTTCTGTACACTGGAAGAAGTTCAGATTAAGAATCTTGGTAACAATAAACAGGCCAATGAATATAGGAGCCAGTTTCTCACAGACAGTTGAGAGGATTATTTATAGATGAAAGTCACTCTTTTTGACTAATGACATAGATAGGATGGTTAGACTGATGGCAATTAGCCAGTGCCTTTGTGCGCAAAACCACCTGAAGGAGGTCTGGCCTTCCTCCAGGTGACTCCTCTGGATAAAGGCATGGACAGAGACTTTGGATTCTAGACTTGGAAATATTGGTGATTGGTAACCTAAGATGCATTCAAACGGAGACAGTCTCGTGGACAGGCAATAAGTTATGAGCATACTCAACCCATGAGAGTTGCTGACTCCAAATTTACGGATTCTGAGAGAGCAAATATTGCAACACTTGTTCTAAATCTTTGTTGGCGATCTCCAATTGACCGTTGCTCTGAGGATGAAACCCAGAGGAAATACTGACATTCTTCTCCAATAAATGACAAAATTCTCTCCAAAGTTTGAACACAAACTGGGATCCCTTGTCAGAGACCATGTCTGTCAGGAGGAAATGAATGCGAAAGATGTGGTCGATGATAGCAATCGTTGTCTCTCTGGCAGAGGGCTATTTGGGTAAAGGAATAAACAGGAAATCAACTGGAAGTCTTACAACTGGCACAAAATGATGTGTGTGTAAGTATGTAAATGACCCTATGTAAGGCCGTGTAGACCTTCGACCAAGTTATCATCGAAACCACAAGTTTATGTGGCAGGATGGGCTCAGGAGAATGTGGGAGTTCAGATTGGTCAAAAACACAGAAGAACATGTTGGGTTTGATGTTCTTGGAGATGGTAGGAGATGGAAAATTCAAAACGACCGAAAAAAGTGCCCACCGAGCCTGGCTGGGGTTTAGTCGTTTGTCGGATCTGGTGTACTCAAGGTTCTTATCACCAAAAATCGCATTGGTCTACTTTTGATTGGCTATTGGGCTAAGTTTGTTGCTAAGTCTCCTGCACAGACCTAGCAACCCACAGGCAGATGAACATGAGTTTGCAGAGTCAAGGTTTAAACAGAGAAGTCCTGCATAAATCCCCAGAGAGAAGTACAATATGGTGTTTTCTACAGAAGGTCCTGTTGTAACATTTAAAAAATTGTATATCTTTACCCCAGTGGTAGAATCTTATCTTATCTAATCTTATATCATTCCAGACCAATAATTTTAATAATAATAAATAATTAATTAATTAATAGTAATTTTCTCAATAGTTCCAGAAGTTTCAAATTTACTCTGCTATAAGGTGTATTCCCAATCAATTAAGCTGAAATATACATCAGCATCTTTTTATAGAATACATGACTGGGGTGCAGCCCTCCATTTCACAAGTGGTTATTGGTGATAAATCCAATAAGGAATTACTCTCAATGATTTATAAACAGTTTATTCGGTTGTTCAGCCATTTCGTAACACAAATCTCATGGGCCAAACATATCATAAAATATTATTAGAGTATTGTTTTCCTAAAAAGCAGCCTGCTGGAGTGGGACAAAGCCAAGTGTGAGGGTTCAGTGTCTGTGTAGGCTTTGGCTGGAAGACCAGGGCAGGGCAGACTATGTTGCTGTGGTTGTTTTATAGCCAGCAATCTCTGCCTGCGACATTTAAAACATAATTATTTTCATGCATCACCCTGAGAGTTTAAGAAGAAGCAGACACAGGCAAGTGCTGTTATCACACAGGATCATTGCAGATATTTTCTGCTTTGTGTGTATGTGTTCACACTGATGTCACACTCACATCCTCATTGTTGTGATGCAATAACCTATGTTTGTTTGCTGTGGTTTCCTCTTGTCACATATGGCGTGAGAAATGTTTTCTCAAATAAATGGTAAATGTACTGTTGGCAAACAAGGTTAGTTGATATTTTGTTCCCAGCAGAAGATGTTGTGCTAGGCGTTTTTTGGATGTAGAAATGCAAAAACACTGTGGCATTCTCTGCAGCCCTGGAGCCGTTTTTCATTACTCACTTGACGCCACACTTAAACACATACAGATGTTTTCGCATAAGCAATCTGAGTAGGTTTTGTGATACCTGGATATGTGACAGATGCAAATAGTAGCGCCCATATGATTGGGCATAAATTATTGTAAATTGATGTCCGACGTAAATTAACCCAGCCTATAAATAGTTATAGGTATAGGACGTCATTACCATAAAAAAATTAACAGAGTGTCAGCAAGTCATTATAAAATTTTTATTTTAGAAATACTATATGAAGTGAGAAATCACTCAACGGGATTAACAACAACAGTGTAAAAAACCAAACCTGACCACATTAGCAAGTTTTATCGTGCTTGGTGAATTCTGGTTTCTTTCTAAATATAGCACAACGGTCAATGTGTGTGTGTGTGGTTGTTGTGCTAATCCGTATTGAAATTTTTTGTAAGTTTGACATTTACCATCCTCGTAGGAAGATTCGTCCTCAAAAGGGTTTTCATGGCTAAACTTTTAAATGAGCAACAGCACTCTCCACATCAAAGTTGTATGTCACAAAAACATAAACAGCAGTATATTTCCCTTGTTTTGTTTTTAAGTATAAAGTGTCACACCCTTGTTGTCGTCTGAGAAAATTGTGCACAATTTGTGCATTAAACAAGTCTTAATGTGGACTTACTCTAGCTCAGAATGATCAAGCAATATTTTTACACACACATATGTATGTATATGAACATTAATAATAATAGAATAATATATCATATTTCTAAAAATAAATGTGTACTAGTTTGAACTACATTATGATGATGCAAAGTCTTTATATTGTGGTGTATAGTCAGATTTCAGACCACACCCCCTACATTATGAGGACATGCTGATGTCCTTGTAATTTAAAGCGCAAAATAAAAATAATAAACTATTTTTAATTCAAAATGTAATAATATAGAAAGTTTTGTGTGATGAGGATAAACATGGTTTGTAGAGTATAAAAACCATTATGCCTATGTAGAGTTCCAGTAAACCACTTATACCAACATATTTGTGTGTGTGTGTGTGTGTGTGTGTATGTTTGTATTTGGGGTGTGTAACTAGCATAATGGTGAGCGAGAAATTATTGGGAAATTTATTAGAAATTTGCAGATTCTGAGAACATTTTGTAAGCTGTTCTTACACATCCTCACATCTATTCACAATGTTAGATCTTTATTACATCATTAATTTCAAATAACAGCTGAATCCTGTGTCATATTGACACATACAATTCACTCCCGCACACACACAAACACACACACTGGTTAACAAAGTGACTTCATTATATTGTAATCTTAATATCCTTTTAACAAATCAAATGCTTTTTCCAATACAACTCCACCCATAGGATACAGACATTACAGTGCACCATAAAAATGTCAAAACTATTTCTGATAAAATGTTCTCAACATGTTTGATGCATTACCTTATATGGTCATGCTTTCTGCAGCAATTTACTTTAAAATCAGGGAAAACAGCAACATTTTACAACTTTATACAGATTACAGTTCCAAACCTCTTGATGGGTGTCTATGAGAAAAAATTTCAGCGGCAAACATGCAAGTGAAATGACAGGACTAAACCTCAGTTGGGATGCCCTTGTCGTGAAATGTTATATATCATGACACAAACAATGTCCCTTGCCCTTGGCATCCACTAAATCTGAAAATGACCACAGAAAAAATGTAAGTAAACAAGTGTGGAAGTCTCATGAGCTCATATTCTAATGTGAAAACAATGACACTGATGAGTGAATGTATGGCAGATGTAACACTTCTACATTTGAATTGTGAAATGGTATTTGAAATGCTATTATGTGCAATTAAGCATCCGTGTTATTATGATGTTGAAAGTGATTGAATTCCTGATGAAATTATGAAAAAGGATGTTGCATTTGTGTCGGATATGGCTCAGATGCAATAATGTCTTAATGCGGTTAAATGTGTCAAAAGCCATTACAAAATGTTCAGATTTGTGGCTATGGCTCTTTGCAGTACCTTTAAACTGAGTTTGTTCAATTGAAAAACTATATTATTCTTTTCCCTACCACATTCTGTATTGTATTCTTAAAAACAAAATGTATAAGTAAATAACCAGCTTCATTTATGTGCTTAAAAGAGAAAATACACATGCATTCACCACCCCCACTGTACCTGCTGATTCATTATCAAGCGTACGGTACATTGAGAGAGAGGAAATGAATTTTCATATCCAAAATAGAGACTTTTTTTATGTATGCAACACTTTTAGCTATGAGAGAAGTGTTTCCTGTTTAGTTTTAGTCGCAGTTTGTTAAGGTGTGTATACCAAGGAAAAGGAAGTTACATTAAATATATTCTGAGTGTTTTACATATGTAGTGTATGCTTGACAACATATTTCTAAAACCGGACATATACAATCACCAGTGACCGAAATTAGGAAATTAGCATATGATGTTTTTTTGCGTCATTTAAGAACACTCTTACATCCTCATTTTCAAAGCATCATTTATGCCCATTTAAGGATTAGGATTTCCTTTTTTGTCTCTGGGCCCAAAACAACTTAGAATCTGCATGACAACACCCAGTGCAGACTAACATGAATACACTTGCAGCATTATGTTTTTGTTGTTATGGAGCTGTGTTAGTAAGACACCTGTATGTAAACACAATCTCATGGCATTAACTACTTTACGTTTGGCAAATTGATGGCTAATTCTTATGAATTCATACAGTTCTCATGTTTTCATTTGATCTGCTTATGCCCCATGCAGTGATGGTTTATATTTAGGGACCCTCTTGCTTATTTTTTCTAATACTGTAGTTTCTAAACAGTTGCATTTTCCTGTGAGATCAGGTTGATCATTCAGCTTCAAAAATGTTGTGTAATAAATCTGGCACCTTTCAGTTTTATGGGTTTTCCAAATCATACTTAGAGTGACTTTACATCCATCTTTTGTTTTTGCAAGGCAACTATCCACAAAAAAAAGAAAAAAAGAAAAGAAAACCAACATACAAATAAAATTTCTTCTACATGTAATTCCTTCCATATACATTTATATTATATAAATGTATAAATTGTATATTTATATTCCTATAGCTGATTGCTAAAAAATATGTAATGTTTATTCATTTTCCATGAATACATTTATACTCTTAAAGCAACTGCTATGTATATATTTAAAAAAGCAACTGCTGTATATATATATATATATATATATATATATATATATATATATATATATATATATATATATCAGTTGCTTTTTAATTATATATACATAATTTATTCACTTTTCTTTTATATAAATACAGTCATGTACATATTGCCTATTTCTCACAAATAAATAAAATATAGTTATGTTTATTAAATGTATTATATTTATATTAAATATACTTATATAAAAAGATTTTCATTGAAGTGCCCTTTTATTTTAAGAAACTAGATAAAAGACAAGACAGTGATTGTTGTCATATTTTATGTCAAGCTCAATGTGAGGTTGCTGGAAAGTCCCTTATTTTTGAATGGACAAAAAAAAATCAAAAAATCATTCCTTTTAGTGGGCAAGTGTTTGGTAAGTGGGAGTGCTGAAATGACTTTCTGGAGGCGTGTGGGTGCTCAGTGACTAATCCCTGAGGTGCACATAAATACTGCCTTCAGGGCATGAGAGAAGACAGACGCATCAGGAGGAGAAGAGACAACAAGATTGCTTGCACTTTGTCTCCTTGGAAGACTGTTTTTCTAGTTTTAAGACTGTTGTCTTTTTACTTGCAAAGTTTTGATTCTTTAATTAAAACTGCAATCATGAGACTTGGAGTCGTGGTGTTTCTGGTTCTTGGAACCTGTTCTTTGAGAGCTTGGTGCGTGCCGCTCAAATCTGTGTATGTGACGTTCCCTGGAGATGTGATCAAGAACATGACGGACAAACAGCTGGCAGATGTGAGTATATCATGTTTTATGCTTTTATGATATGGATATCTACTTTCAGTTCCCTACTTTTCAACAGTACAAATGCAATTTTATCTTAATACTTTTCTATACTTTTTTCTATAAATTTGACTCCAGGAGTACCTGAAGCGTTATGGCTACTTAGATGTTCTCGAGAAGAGTAGACTGCAGGGAGTCGTGTCCCCTGCCAAAGCTCTGAAGATGCTCCAACGGCAGCTCGGGCTGGAGGAGACAGGGTCGCTTGACAAGCTCACGATTGATGCCATGAAGCAGCCTCGCTGTGGGGTCCCAGACATCCGCAACTATCAGACATTCGAAGGAGACCTGAAGTGGGATCACACTGATGTTACATACAGGTAGGATATTATCTGCACCAAATCTTTGACGGCAACACTTTTAAATCTCATAGGAGCCCGTTTTAATCTATTGCGTTGTTTTGTCTTGTAGGATTTTGAACTATTCACCAGACATGGAAGCCCCTTTGACTGATGACGCTTTTGCCAGAGCTTTCAAAGTCTGGAGTGATGTTACACCTTTGACGTTCACACGCCTCTTTGACGGTACTGCTGACATCATGATCTCCTTTGGAAGAGCAGGTGAGCTGAGTTTTTGTAATACAGTATATAACAATATTAAGATTAAATACTTGGACTTCTGAGAAGGTTTGAATGATCTGTTGTTTTTGTTTCAGATCACGGAGATCCTTACCCTTTTGATGGGAAAGACGGGCTGTTGGCTCATGCCTACCCTCCAGGTGCGGGAATACAAGGAGATGCCCATTTTGATGATGATGAATACTGGACCCTTGGATCTGGACCAGGTGAGTGCGATTCTAATTTAATTCGTACTCCAATACCCCACAATTTCACTTTATAAATAGCAGTGGCTTTGATTATACAAATAGTTTAAATATCACAGTTTCATAGGGCGCATGATGGGACAATTGCTCCCTCTACAGTTTTGATGTGTAGTAACAGTAACATGTACAAAATGCATCCCTAAAGCAGGATTTGTCAAACTGGGATAATATGTAAAACATTTGTTTTCAGTTCTGGCCAGTAACCATAAGAAAAGCCAATGACTTTAATTTGGAAACATATTATCTTTATAATATCACACCTAGCATTTTCATATATAGTATAAATGAGCTTTGTTTTTAAACGGGTCAGGAGTAATATTTAAAATATTTGCTTTAGATTCAATCTAATGATAAAGCAGATTATTTAATTTTGGAAACATATTGTCTTCAAAATATCACACTAAATAGTATAAATGATAATAATACAAAATAATTGTAGCTCGGGTTCCTCACAAAAGCATCATCATGTTTGCCCCTGTATATTTAGTTTCATTTAAATTTGTCTCCTTCAGCCATTCAAACCCGCTATGGTAATGCAGAGGGTGCATTGTGCCACTTCCCCTTCCTGTTTGAGGGAAAATCCTACACCTCCTGCACCACAGAGGGCCGCACAGATGGCCTCCCCTGGTGTGCAACCACTGCAGACTACGACAAGGACAAGAAATTTGGCTTCTGTCCCAGTGAGCGTAAGTAATGATTTTATGGGGCTTTAATTCCAAAACAGACATTTAAATTGACTCCTTTGCCCTTAATATACAGAATTAATGTGACAGTACTTCAACAAGTGCAAATGTTTATTCTTATGGGCATGTCCGTCTCTGTTTTCCCACAGTTCTCTTCACGTTTGGTGGGAACAGCAATGAAGCACCATGTGTTTTCCCCTTCGTGTTTCAGGGGGTAAAATATGACTCATGCACAACAGATGGACGAACTGATGGGTATCGCTGGTGCGCCACTACAGCTAACTTTGACACTGATACCCAGTATGGATTCTGCCCTAACAGAGGTGAGCAGCTCTTCTACCTTCATGCTCAACCCTGAAACTCTGATGGCGTAAGATATATATCACAAATATGCAAGAATGATATGTTCTCAAAGTCTCTGCAGTTCACAATCGGATATTATTGTTTTCACAAACACATATTTAATCTTTTCTAATATAATATTTTCCCCTCACAGATACAGCTGTGATTGGTGGAAATTCAGAAGGAGAGCCATGCCAATTTCCTTTCATCTTCCTGGGAGAGACATACACTTCCTGCACCAGTGAAGGTCGTAGTGATGGAAAGCTCTGGTGTGGAACTACCAGCAACTATGACACAGATAAAAAATGGGGATTTTGCCCTGATAAGGGTAAGTGATCTCCTTCAAACACTATAAAAAATATGAAATTGAGAGACTAGCTAACATGCCTTTTATCTCATAGGATACAGCCTTTTTCTGGTTGCTGCTCATGAGTTTGGACATGCTCTTGGTTTGGATCACTCCAACATCAAAGATGCTCTGATGTATCCCATGTACAAATATATAGAGGATTTCTCCTTGAATCAGGATGATATTGAAGGCATTCAGTATCTCTATGGTATTTATCCACTTAAATGATCCATCACTCACTGGTCGTTAAGTTTATTATGCATGTTCTTATTCAAGATTCAAGAATTTTGATCTTGAAACTTAGGAGTTTTGTACAATTTTGGTTTTATAGCTATATTTTATTCTTCTCTTTTTCTTTTCAGGACCTAAAACTGGCCCCAATCCCACTCCTCCAAAACCAAAGACCACCACTTCTTCTCCGATTGTGCCAACTAAGCCCACCCCAAGTGATAAAACAACCACTGTTTCCACCACAACCCCTGTAGACCCATCACAGGACGCCTGCCAAATCAAGGAATTTGATGCCATCACTGAAATCCAGAAAGAGCTTCATTTCTTCAAGGATGGGTATGAGCTGTTATTCTCCATATATACTGATATGAACTTTCAAACATAACTTAGGAAACTTGTCATTTTCAAAAGTACATCATCAAGCCACATTCTCAAATACATGTTTCTAAATTCTCTAAGGCACTACTGGAAGATTTCAAGCAATGGAGAACGCAAAGGTCCTTTCTTGATGTCAGAAAAGTGGCCTGCCCTGCCAGCTGTCATTAACAGTGCCTTTGAGGATCATCTCACCAAAAAAATCTACTTCTTTGCTGGTACTTATTTATCAATTTGAGATATCTTGCCATTATAGCTGAACATGTTGAATTTCAGATATATAACAGTGCTGCATTTCATGCGTACAGATAAACAATTCTGGGTTTATACTGGAAATGAGGTGCTTGGACCACGTAAAATCGAGAAGCTCGGCCTCCCAGGCGATTTGGACAGAGTGGAGGGAACTGTGCAGAGAGGAAAAGGCAAGGTGCTCCTGTTTAATGGAGAGAACTTCTGGAGGTAAGTAACTTTGTTTCAAGACTGTAACTGATCGGAAAGTGTAAAGCGTATAGCAGTGAGCTAACAATGGGGAAATTATGATTTAATGCTAATAATAGTAATTGTAGTTTTTCACAGTATTGTCTCGTCTTAATTATTGTCACAGACTCGATGTGAAGGCTCAGCTGATCGACAGAGGATACCCTCGATACACTGACTCAGTTTTTGGTGGAGTGCCCATTGATTCGCATGATGTGTTCCTCTACAAGGGTAAGTGAATATATGGTAAATTTGATAAACTACTCTGATTTATCTGAACAAGCCAATTAAGTTTCCCCTTTCTATTCTTTTTAGGATCATTTTATTTCTGCCGGGAGAGTTTCTACTGGAGAATGAATGCCAGAAGGCAGGTTGACCGTGTTGGTTATGTGAAGTACGACCTCCTGAAATGCTAAGACATCCAACATCCTAATCTGATGACAGAGCCCTTTTTAATAGGGAAACCATTTCTCTTCTGTGTAAAATTTAGTGAGGAAGACACAGACAGAATGTATTACATTTTAAGTCCTGTTTTGGGGATTTTGACTTTGTTATAGGAACAGTTTAAACACTGAAATTATCATAGGCACATGAAACAGGATGTTAGGCATATTTGTCTCATTGTCTGTCAGCTTTAACGTGGTCTTATAATTTATTATTTCAGCTTACTATATAACTGCTTTGGTCATGAGTTTCTTAACAGCACATTAAGAGAAACTATATTCTTGTTCTATAAAACTTCAACGAGGCAAAGCCAGTCTAATTAACTTTGTGTTTGTAAATATATGAGTGGAGTCACCACAGGAACATTGTAGCCTAAACGCATTTGTTGTCAACTATGTTGACCCCACTCAGATGTTTTTCAAAGGAAAAGTTTATTTTTAGCCTTAGAGCTAATGTTGAGATGTTATTAAGCCCAGATTTTGGTGTATTGTTTTATCATTTGCCTGGTGTAAATGATCATATTAATATTATTAATTTAATGTTCCACTTTCAATTATTTATATTATTTTTATTTGTTTGCCGCATTATGTTTACTCAATAAATTTGTAAACAAGATCACTCAATATGTGTAACTGCTCTCTCATTGGTATTTGGCCTTGGTTCACTAAAATACTGAACTTTTGGACTATTACTCTGATAATGAAGCTAAGTTTCAAAGATTGATGATTATTTCATTCTCATAATCTTTTTTTTTTCAAAGCTTGAATGTGAGGGGTCAAATAGGCTACATATACAATAGTAGTGGCGGTTGAGGAGATTCCCCCTTCCATGTAAAGCGACTTTGAGAGACTTTGATAAAGCGCTATATAAATGTAATGAATTATTATTATTATTATTATTTGACATGTAGCAACTGATTAATATTAATAGTAATACAAAAGTTTGAGCTTGGATTTGCCATACATATATATATAGTATTGTAACGCACATACTAATGTTTACTTTATTACAACAGTAATCAGTTGAAAAACTCGTTGAGAAATGCTGTGTATAAGAAAGTAAAACTGTCAAAACTGCTTACGAGGAAAGTAATAAAATAAGGCGACTAGGGAAATTTCAGGGAGACTTTTGGTATTCAAATAAATATTTTTTCCCCCTGTGAAAATACTGTCGTCTTTGACATTTCACACAAATGATACAAAGAAAATTGACAGAAAAAGCAGTGCTCTAATCCTGCTGTAAATTATGTACTAAGACTAAGTCATTTACGATTTTTTTAATTTACTTTAGGAAAAAATGCTAAAACAAGTGAAAGGGTTGGACTAAATTTATAATTAAACCTAAATTTAAAACAAAAAAGCACAAATATTAATAGTAAGAGGATAGCATATCTATATCAACAACATAGATTAAAAAGAATGCTAATTAAACCGTGAATACAACGTGACCCACATTCAATCTGAGCAAAGAGATATATTTATTCTTGCGTAATAAAAATATAAGTGAGAATCTCAAGATAAACAACTCGCGTAATATTAATCCGCGAGAGACGGAACCTCTCAGAGCAATAGTCCTCCGGTTCACACAATTACTTGATAAAACACTTAAAATATAAAACTAAAATTGTCTATAAACATGTTCTTTAGATAAAACATGACTTTAATATAAATTGTGATACATTATAAAACCCGATTAAGCGTTTATCCCACTCGTCTTTTCTCCCACGACGGATAAACGAGTTCCGGCCAGCTCTGAGGACAGGAAGCGAGGAGACGCAGATGGCGCCCGACTAGAAAGCACATCAACTATTCGCTTTCAAAGATTTATTTATTTCGCCTCATTCGCGAGCTTGAAGAACAAAACAGTCGTCTATTCACGGTAAGAAAAATTCCTAGCTCAAAATAGAGGGGTCAAATTGTTTACAAATACAGCTTCTTCCATGATGGCGGAGAGAAAAACATTCGGGCGGACTGGCTCTCCCTTCTCGCGCAGGCCCTCGAGGTCCCCGAGCGGTTCTTCATATCGCCTGAGCGGAAAAAATAAACTCTGAGCGGCGGGAGGGAAAATGGCGCTGCGCGAGCAGGCAGGAGGAAGGGCAGCACATACTCGCGCATAGTAGAATAGTCATTTGAAACGAATGGGAATAGAGTAACCTCAGAACATGCGGGGTCTCAAGTGTTATTAGGATCCATTTTCTCATTAAAGCTCATTAGTGTGCTCAACATTAAGACGCGCTAATGGTGATCAGGGACCTGGAACTTGATGTCCTTGAGAAGTTTGAGTCATTTGAAGGGGGTTTATGTCCCAAACATAGCCAGATTGGTGCTCTGGTGGGGAGGAGATGATGATCTTATGGCGTGTGAAAGAAATCAAATGATTTAGAACATGGGGTTTTGCTGTTTAAGTGCATTTAATGCAGTTGGCTTGTGGTTTTGCTGGTAAGCTTATAATGTTCTTATAAAGTACTTACTTAGGCTCTATCACAAGACGACTGTATTCATCCTCAAGGGGTTTGAGCCTACAGTGGTAGACATAAACCACAGTAGTAGGCAACGTCAATGAACACAACATATAAAGAGAATAGAATAGAAGTAAATAAAATGTGCTCTGTATTGTGCAATTATTTAGAAAATTTGAATGTTAGGTGTGTAACAAGGCTGTTGTGCAAATACTGCAGAGAAGATAAAGGTAAATCAATATTTCTGTGAATGAAAAGAACAAAATCATGAAACTAATTTTTGTGTACCTTTTCATTTTCCTCACAGATTTCTGTGAAAACACTTGGAAAATCTATGTAACATATAGTTAAAATATATATATTTTAGAAGAAATTTCTTACACGCACCCAAAGTGTGAACTAATCAAAACTACAGTAAGCACAGCAATATTGTGAACTGTCATTAATGACGCCAAAGATGAATTTTCAGCATCATTACCAGTACTCCAGTCTTCAGTGTCACGATCCTTCAGAAATCATTCCGATATGATTTGAGGTTCAAGAAGCATTATTATCAATTTTGTAAAAAAGTTGTGCAGCTTAATATTTTTTTAATGGAAACCTTTATGCACTTTTAGGATTCTTTTATGAATAGAAAATTTAAAAGAACAGCATTTATTTTATATAGTTATACATGTCTTTAGTGTAATTTTAGATCAGTTTAATGCATCCTTCTTTGTTGAATAAAAGTTAATTTCTTTGAAAAGCAAAATTTTACTTATTTCAAACTTTTTAACAGTAGTGTATATTGAACAAGTATTTGGCTATCAAATAAAAGTATTATTCAAATAAATATATTCACATTTATATGAACATCCACAAAGTCACATTTATACATCAAATTTTTGTAAACTTTTTTTAAACAAAATAACTAAAATTGTAATACTTCATTACAGTTTACATTATGCAGTTGTCCACACATCATGCCCTAGCATTTATCAATCAGGACACATTTATTGCTGTATAACGGCGTGACAGACTCTTTTCCACACAGCAGAGATGGATTCTGACGACATGGAGGTGGAGAGCAGCAGTGATGTGGGGCATTCTGGGATGGAGGAGCCATCAGAAAGCGGCATGGGCATGGAGTCTTCAGAAGCCATGTCTGCCGATAGCAGCGACGCTGCTGCTCCTCCTGCTCCAGCCCCAGAATCAGACTGTCACGTAGGACAAAGCTCTGAGGGACTTGTGGTAAGCTATCCATACAACTACGTAAGTTCTCTTGTCAATGTGCAATTCTTTATTTATTTAAATTTTTTTGTGGGGGGTGTGTTGTAGGTCTTTATCCCAGAGACAAGCTCCAGTACAGATGTGCAAAGGGTTCATCTCCCAGACTCCTCTTCTGTCGCCCAGTCAACCAGTGTGTCCAGCGTCTCTACCGTGACACAATCAGTCCTAGTTTCGGAGTCTGTGCAGGTCCTGGTACACTCCAGTGCGGTTTCTGAAGGAGGAATGATGGTTTCTGATTCCACTGCTTCCACATCCTCAGATCTTGGCTCGGCTATTGATAAGATCATCGAATCCACAATTGGACCCGACATTATGAATGGTAGAAAAACCTTACCTTATCATTTTGAATTACTCTCAAAGTATTTAAGTTTAGTATTTAATGAAAATACTGTGTTTCTATGCCCATTTTACAGGATGTATTGCAGTTACAAGCGCAGAAGATGGCAGTGCAGAAACCACACAGTATCTTATACTCCAAGGTCCTGATGATGGTGAGAAAGATCCCCAGAGTTCAAAGTTTAGGGCTGCGTCTGAAATCGCATATTTTTGAGTAGGTACTTCTTTTGAAAAAGTACTGACTGTTAAAAACAGTATGTTCTACATAATATGAATGTAATCCGGACGTGACCTACAGCATCAGTTGCGTCTCTTCGCTGCCTTTCACAAATCCTTTCCCGCTTCCTCATGGGATAGTAAAGTGTCCATTGGTTGCACACTTCAGAATCTTGCCAGTAGTAGTAAGTCATTCTGGTACTTTTTGTCTACTGTTTAATGATACTGTGAATTTGGACATACAGTACTACTATTTTTCACATAGTGTCTTTGACACACATACTCCATGCATATTTATACGCAGCCAAGGTGTAGGTTTTAAATTAAATTAAAGGGATAGTTTAGCAAAGTTTTGCCGTCATTAACTTAACCTTATGTCATTCGAAAGTAAATGAATTTATTGTTCAATATAACTCAAAATGAGTTATTTAGCTGTCCAATTTGCTCACTGAAGGTAAGTAGGAACAGGTCTATAAAGTTATAAAAACGTAGCATACAAATAGTCATGCAATACTTTTGTAGCACCTTTTTGTTCTTTTTGGAGGTTGGCAGCCCCAATAAAGGGAAAAAAAGCACTCAACAGGAAGCACTATAGTGCCTCAGCACACATACAAGTGGACCTCAACATGCATAAATATTCAAATTAAATGATGAATTATTTAAAATGAAATTATTTATTTGAAGCTATGAAATAAGCTAAAGTTACCAAAAATCTATATATTTCCTATATTATTTCACTCCCAAACTTCTGAAATCTTTTTCTTATTCACATTTACGCATTTGGCAGATGCTTTTATCCAAAGCGACTTACATTGCATTCAAGGAACACATTGATATTCGAATCAGTTCTTGATTTCCCTGGGAATCGAACCCATGACCTTGGTGTTGTAAGCTCCATTGCTCTACTGGTTGAGCTACAGGAAAGCTTTAAATTTAAATTATATTTAAATTATAATTGTCAAAAAGGTTGAGAACCACTATTCTAAATGACTGTGTAAAAATGCAAATCATGTGCCTTTTGAACATCATGAGCATGATATGGCAGATGTTTGGCTAAGTTATAGTGCCATTCATATGGCACTGTCATGAGTTATTCTTGCTGTCAGCATAACCTGTGTCACCAATCTAGATTTTAAAGTAGTTAATTAATATACTGTGAGAACATAGTGGTTCTGTGAGATTTTAAAGTAGTTTTGGTGAACTATCCTTTTAAGAATCAGAGTAATTAAAAGAGAAGTGTGGTAGTTTTTGAATATTCAGCCATTTTCTTTGTTCACTGTGTGTAGGAGCTCCAATGGTTGCTCGGATGTCTTCTTCTGCGTTGTCGAGCCGCATTGCCATTGAAGCCCTTGCTGATGGACCCACCTCCACGTGCCTGGACCAGGCAGATCTGTCAGAAAACCCACAGGGCAGTGTGGAACCTGACCAGCCTGGACACTCCGGATACCGTGAGCACGATGACAGCAGCAGCAGCTGCAGCCGCTCAGACCAGCCCCAGCACTCCCAGTACATAGAATGCAGTGGAGGAGATGACCCAGACCAGACCAGGGAGGCTCGGTACATTGAGTGCTCGGGAGCCGAACCAGACCAGACCCCACTTCGTTCTGGAGTCACTGACTACAATGTGGCTGACTCGGAAGAACCTTTACGGCGTTACCCTGCAGAGTGCAGTGGTACAAACAGTAGCCCTCAGAGAAGCTCGTTTCGCTCCTCCCGCTATGTCGTAGAGTGCAGTGATGGGTTTTTGGAGTACGGAGCAGAGAGGGCCGAGCGGCCGCAGCATTCTCGTTATATCGATAGCAGCATGGACGACAGGGAGCACGTCTCGGCCTCAGAGCAGGAAGGAAGTGTGGTAGAAGAGCCCCAGCACTCTTACATGCCGCAGGGCTCACTATATTGCGACGAAGGCGCTGTTCGCCACTCCCTGGCTGACACGATGGGGTCTCAGCTTACTGATCAAATGGACTGCAATGATAACTTGCCTGGCCAATACATAAGTAGCAGTGGGACCTATTCCACCCACCCAGATCCTGAAGCAGTGGAGTCTGGGGTGGTGGTTGAGCCTGGGCACAGAATCCCAGACATGGCCGAACTGGAGGAGATGATGGAGGTAGTGATCGTACAGCAGTTTAGGTGTAAGATGTGCCCATATAAAAGTGCCTCTAAGGATACGCTCATCAACCACATGAGAGACAAACACTTTAAACCAGCAGGTAATGTAGGAGGTGCTAATTATGTCATTTTAAAATGTAAAAATAAACTAATATCAGCCCATTAATGACTCTATCAAACCTTGCAGTCTTTAAATTTCCATCAGGCCTTTATTTATGCATATAGTTTGGATTTTTTGGTTCTCTTGGTCAGGATGTGCTATCTCACAAGCAGGTGTTCCAGGCCAAAAGAAACGTGGACGGGGACGTCCTAGAAAGTCCGAAAGCAAGGCAAGAACGGTCACTGAGGTCAAAAAGGAGGAGCCGCCAGAAGAGCTAGAAGATGACATCATTGATGCGGGCGCTCTTGATGATCAAGGTTAGTGGAGTGTAGTCTGCATTCTCTGTTTCATAATTTTCAGTTTTTTTATTGCATTTTTATTTTGCTTTCAGGTGACAGTGATTATAAGCCAGCTGATGAAGAACCCAGGCCCAGGTTGGTTACTAGTTACTCCACGCCTCCTTCCTGCTCTTCATCATCTTCCTCTACCTCACGGAAACGTCCCCGCAGGATGGTGGGGCCACCCCGTAAATTCCTTCCAGAATCAGGTCAATGTTAATTTAGTTTTTTGGGTCACAGAAGTATAATTAAATATTAAAATAGCTAGTTGCATACAGAAATTAAAATTCAAGGCCTAAGTCTACTTCACAACCTTTTCATTGGTTTCTGATAACTCACACTTTCACCTTTGTATGAAACAGAGACACCAGCATTGTCTCAGACGGATAATGCAGAGGACCCTCAAGCACCTGAAGAAGCAAGTTCCTCTGGATTGGAGAATGGAACTTCCTCATTGTCCAATGGGACACCAGCTGAACCAGGCGTCAGCCAGTCAGATTCAGAGAATAAAGATCCATCATCAAACACAAGCCACGATGACCTGGAGTTTTTACCCAAAAAACGAGGGCGGCCTTCAAAACGTTTCCTTCAGAAGAAGTACAAAAAGTACATGAATCGCAAGTATGTAATGCTGGCACTACTTTTTGAGCATCCGCAACAACATTTGATTGATTTGACAATGACTACAAATTATGTCTTAGAATAATTTTATAATCCAATGTAACCATTCAGGACAGTCAGCATCTCATTTATCTCTTTTTAAGTAAATACTACAGATCCCTTAAGCCTCTGCTAAGGCCTCATAACTGCTGGATCTGTGGGTCTCGCTTTCTATCGCAAGAGGATCTCAGATTCCATGTGGATTCTCATGAGGGAAACGACCCTGAACGCTACAAGTGCCTGCAGTGCAGCTATCGCTGCAAACGGTGGTCCTCACTCAAGGTTAGAACTAGAGACCTTCATCTGACAAACTGTAAATCCATAAAAACATATTTTATTAACTTTTTTTTATGTTTTAAAATATTTTATGTATATATTGGTGTAATGTATGCTTCACTATACAATAAATGTATTATCTTTGAGTTCTGCATTACTCAATATAATTGATATATCCTATAGGAGCACATGTTCAATCATGAAGGTACAAAACCTTACAAATGTGAGGTATGTGATTACTCCAGTGTTTACAAAAAGGACGTCATCCGCCATTCAGCCGTCCACAACAAAAGCAAGTAAGAACTGAAAATGTCTCCTCTTTTTAAAATCTATCACTGTTTATGAATTTTATTCGGTCTAACTGTTGAGGTCATTTCTATGCTATGTGAACTTTTATAAGATGACAAAAATTAATTTTAGCAGATTTTCACTTTTAACATTTACAGTCAGGAATTTAAAAAAAATCTCATTCTAATTTAAAAAAATTATATCAAGCTCCATTTTGTATGTCCCTTTAAAATTTGACAAATTATCAAAATATTACGTTGAATTCATTTAAAACTTACATCTGACATAACCTGATTGTAGAATTAATAAATGTTCTTGTTTCTTCTCTTTTAGGAGTCGGAAGACCGATATAGTAAGGCTCAAGATGTTAAACGTCAACAAACAATCATGTTTATGCATATTTGATATGATGTATCATGATGTATCAGTTTAAGTTAGCTCTGAGTGGTTTGATGAGGGTAGCTTTTCATGCGATAGCAGTCTTGTGTAAATCCTTCACAGGTTCCCAAAGTGTCAGAGTTCCCATGCCCCATCTGCTGCCGCGTGTACCCAATGCAGAAACGCCTGACGCAGCACATGAAGACGCACAGCACAGAGAAACCTCATATGTGTGACAAGGTAATGCTTTTGTATGCTTCAGCTAAGCATGTGAATTTTGTTAATTAAACTAGTTTTGATGAATATATGAATAAGCGTAAGCAGATTTTAAAAAACACCGGCTTATGATGTTTTTGGAAAACGCAGGCCTGGATATTTGCTATGCTAACACTAGGATAAATGTGTTTGCCTTGCAGTGTGGGAAATCCTTCAAGAAGCGCTACACTTTCAAAATGCATCTCCTCACACACATACAGAACTGTGGAAACAGCACGTAAGTGAGATGTCAGGACTCAATGTACATGCCAGTTTCTCCTAAGAAACTCCACTGTTAAACAAACTGTAAAGCTAGCAATTTTTCTCGTCTTTTTTGTCAGGTTTAAGTGTGAGTTTTGTGAGTACACCTGCAATGACAAGAAGAACCTGCTCAATCACCAGCTGTCCCACACCAATGACAAACCTTTCAAATGCGAAGAGTGCAAATACTCCACGAGTAAAGAGGATTTCCTGGTGTCCCACATTGCCATTAAACACACTGGTGAGTCACGTAACAATTAGGAATGTTTCAAATTTTGGAAGTAAGGTTACCTGATCGCTCATGTCTGTCCATTTTTACCCCCTGCTTAGGTGAAAAGCCCTTCTCCTGTGACATGTGCCACTTCACAACAAGACACAGGAAGAACCTGCGGCTGCATGTGCAGTGTCGCCACCCCGAGGCCTTCGATGAGTGGAGTCGATCCCATCCAGAGGAACCAATTCGTCGACGTCAGACGCCTGTTTTCAGCATGCAGGAGATTGAGGAGCTGAAATTACAGCAAGAAACCCAGGGATTTCAGGGGACCATTGTGAGTACATGGATAAACATTTTGATGCTTTTGTATCTAAATGGGAGGAAAACCCAGCATCTATCTATCCTTCTAACCATCAGTGCTGTCAAATTAATGAATCGTGATTAATCGAATCAAACATAAGTTTATGTTTCATGTTATTATATTTATAAAGTACAGTATATGTGTGTATATACAGTATACTTTATTATGTAAACAAAAACCTTTCTTTTAGATCTATGATTAATCAATTTGACAGCACTACTATCTATCAATCTATTACAGTTGTTCTCGATTGCTAAGACACATTTCTTGAAAGCTGCTCTCCTTTTCTCTAAACTGTGAACACAAAACCCAATTTTCAAGCTACATTCACAAAACCTCAGACTCTTCTTGCAAAACCAAACTTTCACCTCAAAACAGTTCAATCTGTGCTCAGAACTGAACTTTGTTGTCAAATCGTGCCTCGAGTCAATCACAATTAAAAACACTACTGAACAGTCACTAAACACTACATAGAAAAAAAGAAAACACAATGCTCAGGACATGAAGCTGGAGAAATACATGTTTATTGTTCACGGTAGGCTAAATGCATGTTACAAAAAAAAACTGTGCATTTAGCACTTGTACAAAAAGACAAAACAGAAATCTTGTGCATTTACACATAGCACTTGTAAAAACAAACAAATCTTTTGCGTTTGCCACGTGTGCATTAAGCCCATGTAAAAAATAAAGTATAAAAATATACATGAATACTGTGCCTACAAACAGTTAGACCAACCCTCCATTACAATACTACAGTACATTGGTACAGTGATGTACTGCTGTAAAACATATATTTACTTACAGTATACTGTGATATATATATAATATATATATATATATATATATATATATATATATATATATATATATATTAGTATGTCATACAGTAATTGCTGTATATATTTACATACTGTACTATAATGTCTAAAATCTTGGGATTATGGTGGACACAGTGAATCTACTGATGTTTGGTTGAACCCTGTGTCCAGCCTCCCTCATGCTCATAGCATGGACAAGAACATGGTCAATCACAGCAGCTCTGATTTCATCAGATATTACTGTTTTTTTGTCTTCACTGACCACCTCGATCTCCTCTCACACAAACTCTTCCTTTCAGATTTCTATCTATTGTCTCTGAACTGGCTAACTGTATATGTTCCCTCACATCATTAGCCACAAGTGTGATCAATTTTGAGTTGTTGTGTTCAAGTGGTGAGAACAGTGCTTTAATTGTGTTTGACTTTTGTCACCTGTGCTCACCATTATGCAGCATGGGTGCATCACAATGAAAATGTGTTGGGAAGTTGTGTCTAAACAGGTGAAAAGTGCTTATGGTTTTGCCAAAAGAGTGATTGAATCAATCAGTGGGTTCAGGCAATTGAGCATTTGGTTCAGACAATGGGGTTAAGGGTTGTAGCAATTGAGAAAAACTGTAATGAGCCTGAAGTCGAATACCTTATTGAGAAAGGCACGAATAACTAATTTTACCTAACAGTTGAACAAATTTGACAGCCAGTCACTCTTTTTGTTTGCTGGATATATGGTGAGGCAGGTATAGCACTACCTTTACTACCTTCAACCTTTAAAATCCCTACGCAATAATGAGTGTGTAATGAATGAAATGAGTGCAAATTAAATAGCCGCATTGTCGTCTCCATGTCTCTCAGAAATTAGAGCTTGGCAAGAGTAATGTCAACTAAAATGTCTTCAAGACTGTGCTTCAACAACTAAAAGATTATAATTGGTTATAATAATAAATAATGATTTTGAGTTGTACAAGCCATATTTGTTAAATAATAAATGTGAAGGGAACAGAATCTACATTTAAATATGTAGATCTTCTATATATATAAAGTCTTTTATATATAAATGTACATGTATGTGTGTACATGTATTTAGTTATTATTATTTTATTTTTTTACACCAAAAGGTAACGGTGGACCCCATTACTCTGCAAACCATGGAGTCTATTGGGAACACATCTGTATCCCAAGATGCACTGGGAAATACTACCATCATTTACGAGCAAGGTCAGTAAAAAAAGATTGTTATATCTGTGGTTGTAACCCATCTAAAATATAATGTGTGATTTATGAATTAATGTACATATATATTACTATTCACCTCATGATATTAATATTTAGGTGTTAAATACTTATGGCGTTAAATTTCAACTGTATCTTCTTTCACAGCCCAGACTACAGATCTCTCAGCCCAGAATGCTCTAGATCTGTTGCTAAACATGAGTAACGCCAGAGAACTGCAGGTACTGTACTGACACTTGGACCTTTTACTAGAATATAGGGTAATTGTACTGGAATATAGAATAGTGTTATAATGGCTATTTTATATGCCAATTATTGGATGAATAGGTATCAGTAAGGAAATTAATGTCATATGTATAAAAGATGCGTAAATTATTTTTTTTGTTGACTTTTTTTATTGATAATAATGATCATTTAATGATAATAGCTTTCCTGTAGCTCAATCAGTAGAGCGTTGGTGCTTGCAATGCTAAGGTCATGGGTTTGCTCCCAGGGAAAAGCAAGAACTGATTGAATGTATTCCTTGAATGCAATGTAAGTCGCTTTGGATAAAAGCGTCTGCCAAATGCATAAATGTAAATGTAATACAGATGCAATCAGATCTGTTTTGCTTTTAAATTATGCTTTAAAGTGTTTAACTTTAGATTCACCCCTACAAAAGGCACACAAGCTATTTCAGTGTTACATTTATAATGTATAACAGTAATTATCAGTATATTAATTTCCATTGAACAAAACTTTATTGGACCTGTTAAGTTGAATATATAACAAACCTATATTTCAAGAAAAGCACAATGAAAGAAAAATAATAAATATTCTAATATGACCATTTTATTGAGGTTGTAATATTTGTACTGTAACAGTAAACAAATAGTTTTTTGTGATAGAACATTACAAATTACTTGGAAAATAAGTTTAGTAGTATAGCAGAAACTGTGCCACAGGTTTACATTTACACAGGTCTTTTTTTCTCTAAATGCATGTCTACATTGATGTGCTTATTAATGACATCAGACATGCTTTACAGAGGAATAATTTGATTAATTATAAGATTGTTTGCTAAAAGCCTGCTTATTGTAGATAATTTATCAAATTCAATAAATACTAATTATTAAAAACATTATAATAATCTTATTACATTTATCCATCTAGAAAAGTCATTGTCAATATTAAACTAGAATTAGTATTTTACTATGATTCATGAATCATCATATCGTCACATGTCATATGTCATGAACATGAAGCTATAAAGTAATTGAACATTTTGTTTCAAAGTCTTGATCACTCAATTCACTCTTCTCAGGTGGCTGTGCTGAAAACTGACGGGAAGACTCTGGAGACGGGAACATGGCCTGGAGCTGGCTCTGGGAGTGAGCCTCAGAAGATCGTCACCTTCCATGTGTCAGAAAACGGGGACACTCTGGTTCAGGAGGCATTTGAGACTGCTACAGGAGCCGTGGACCAAGAGGAGACAACTGGTGAGTCGCAGGAAGTGACACAGATTGGCATCAGTGAATACGAGGGAGCAGATTTCAGTGTGGTGGAGGAGACCTCTGAAGAGACCGCACACAGGTACTACTGCACACTTAAAACAACCACTCTAATGCCTATGCATGTCATATAAACCCTTTAAGATGAAGTGTGTGTGTTTGGTAGCAATTTAGAGGAACCCTCAGCAGAGCCTCAGGTTATGGAAGTGAGCACAGAGCCCTTGTCCATCTCTACACCTCTCAAAGAGAATAAAGAGAGGTTTTTCCTGAGCTCAGGCTTGACAGATGGAGTCCTGCAGCAGGTAGAGGTGAGACTGGGTTTTGCTACTCCACAGATGGAATAACCAATGTTATATTCCTTCCCAGTGGAAAGTTAAGCTGCTGAAATTCTGTTCCTGCAGCTAAGCACTGAAGTTCCAGGTTCCCCTTCCCTGTGTCCATCACCCCCTTCTCAACAGTTAAGCACCAAACGCTTCTCCTGCCGCATCTGCATGGAGGCTTTCCACGGTCGCTCGGACATGGAGAACCACAAGAGGGCGCACATAGACCCCAAAACATTCAAGTGTCCAGACTGTGACTTTACAGCTCCTTCTTGGCCAGAAGTCAAGGTATGTTTGTCCTGTGATATGAATGTTACTTCAGGGTATATTACTTCTATTCCTTACCTGTTTTTTTTTTGTTCTTTTTTATAATCTTAGTCTCACATGGCCATGCATGCATATCTAAGGCCTCATAAATGCACCAGCTGCAGTTTTGCCTCTAAAAACAAGAAAGACCTGAGACGCCACATGATGACACACACCAACGAGAAGCCTTACGCCTGTCAGGTCTGCGGCCAGAGGTGAGTTGAAAAAAATGTAAACAACATGTTTACACACAGACCTCTGCAGCCTCTCAGTGCTCTGAGTTTCTCTTTTAGGTTTAACCGCAACGGCCATCTAAAGTTTCACATGGAGAGGCTTCACACTCAGGAACCCTCACCCCGTAAAAACCGTGCTGTTCCCTCTCAGCAGACCATCATTGTTAACAGTGATGAAGAAGCTTTAGCCACACTACAGAGTAAGTGATAACTGCATTTTGTTTATATAGAAATAATGGATTCACACAGCTCTGTTCTGATTATTTGACCTTTCTTGTTTTGTTGTAAAAGTGCCTCTATTATGCTATTTCAAATGTTACTAATGTTGTTGTTGGAGGTCTCCTTGGGTTTACATGCACCCAATTCATTTTATTCACTGCATCAGCTCTTTTTTCACTATGTCTTAAATGGTTTTGATCAAGAATTCTATCTACCAAGACTCCTTTCTGCAAGTATTCTCTGCTCTGATTTGTCTGTTGTGATTGGTTTTCCGTTATAGCGCATATTGAAAGGCTTCCTCAGCACTTGTTTACCCACTGACGCAAAGTTGCAAACAGTAATGATGGTGCCTGTTTTATCGTATCAGTTAGTTTTAGTAAATCAATTCTGTGGTTGGTGGAGAATGTTGTGTCCATTTTGAAAATCGCCGGGACTATATTATCTTCACTTGCTGTCGAAAAGGCCACTCCAGACTAACCAATACGTTTTCATTGATGGATGAAGATTCTCTTTATGCCCCTCTAGCCAGAGTCCTTTATCACTGAAGCATATTTTGATGGACTATAATGTCTTGAACTACATTAGGACTCTTTACTTTTCAGTTGCTTCTTATGAAGAGATTTTTAATGAAGCGAGACCATTTTTAACTTTATCAAAAATAAACTGTAAAAACCTCTTTTTTTCTTTACTTACCTTTTTATTTATTAGCTTTTTATATCCTTCACTTTGTCTCCATGAATATACCCATGGTAGCTAGCATGGAGTTAAACTATAAACGAACAAACTTTATCAATTCCAGTCCTAATCCTTTGGAAGTGCATTCAAAGTGGTTTTGCTTTTGCACATTCGCTGCCCAGGAAACTGTCTTCTCGACATTTCAGCAACACAAACCAAACTCTTCCAGGCCTCAGAATACAGTGTTTGTCGGAGGGTAGGGGCAGATATTGTATGCAGGCTCTTGACCTACTGATGACTCAATTCAGGCAGTTAGGGAGACACTTTGATCTTTTAAACTTTTTAGATCTTTTACATTTACAAACTACAATATTACACACTACGTGAAAGGTACCGGTAATATCCAGAAAAGCATAATAGGTGCACTTTAAGCTTTTGTTGTTCATTTTTACTTCTAAATATTTCTTTTTCCAATGTTCTCCAGATCTGCAGGTGGGTCAGACAGTCATTAGTCCAGAGAGGTTGCAGCAGGCTTTGGGTCAGGAACACATCATTGTGGCTCAGGATCAGTCGCTTTCTGACCAGGTAAAGTGTAATTGCTCAAACCACACTACGCACGCTGACTCCTTTTGATCCCTTATGTAATTGACTCTTTTTGGTCAATCGAAGAATATCTTATTACATTTTAATTTGCATGTAATACAGATAGTTTTGATAATTATTTTATATCAGACTTTCATGATTTTGTTTTCATGTTTAGCTTGTGTTTGACCAAATTCTACATTTCTCAGGAGGAGGCGACCTATATTCAGCAGATCACAACAGTAGATGGACAGACGGTACAGCACTTAATGACTGGAGACAATCAGGTCACTGAGGTACTCGCCTCATTTTCTAAGGCTTTATTCTGACAACCAAAATGAACCATTGTTTTTAAGCAAATGTCTGTCGATTTATGAGACAGGAAATATTTTATTTGAAAAGTAGTCAAAGCGTTATAACCCTAATATCCACATTTGTTTTCTGTTGTTGGTTAGATTTCAAAATTTACAAAGTTATTTTGATGCTTTCTTCTCCCCTATAGGTCCAGTATATCATCTCTCAGGATGGAGTTCAGCACCTACTCCCACGGGAATATGTGGTGGTATCTGACGGAAACCACATTCAGGTTAGTATGTGCTCTTTAAATCATTCATAACCCAAGGGTACTCAAGAGTTCTCTGGCTAGGAACAGGCTCATCTCATCTGAAACTGCTGAATTAAAAGCATTTTCAGTTTCATTCATGGTCTGTTGGACGTTATATTTTATCATTATGACAAAAACAAATTATGATTATGAATTTCAGATGGAGGATGGGCGAATAGCTCACATTCAGTACGAACATGATGGGACGTTTCTGCAGGAGCAACAGGTTGAGCCCAGAGCAGAATACCAACCTGCTTTTTACATTACAGCTTAGTTTATGCTACATTATATGAATGTCTTAATTACAGTAAATACAACACAACTCAGAAATTCCACTTTGAGCTGTCTGTGTCTTCAGACTTCAAATTATTTCTTTCTATGGCAATGGTCGTAATTCTAAATGGCTCCATGTGCAGCTTTGTTGTTAATGACAGCATATTAAACTTTTATAAGTTAGTTTAATAAAGTACTGTTCAAAGGTTTGGTGTCGGTAAGAATTCATGTTTTTGTCTCAAATTCTCACCAAGGCTGTATTTATTTGATATAAATACAGTAAAAACAGTAATATTGTGAATTACTACTGTTTTCTATTTTAATATATTTTTAAAAATTAATTCTTGTAAGGGAAATTACTCCAGTCTTCAGTGTCACACGATCCTTCAGAAATCATTCTGATATGCTGCTTTGATGATAATGTTTTATTATTTTCAATGTTGAAAACAGTTGTGCTACTTAATAATATTTCATAAACAATAGAAATCTTTTGTTACAATGTAAAAGTCTTAACTGTAGTTTGTGATCAATTTAACGCATTATTAACTTTAATCATTGATTTCTTAAAATAATAAAAAGGAACTGACCCCAAACCTTTGAACGGTAGTGTATGTGTAAGTCATACATGATCTAACTGGCTTTAACAGTGAAAACAGTAACACTTGTTTATGTGTAAATCTCACATAAAACTCTGTTTTTTGTCAGATTGCTCTTTCTCAGGATGGACAGATCCAGTACGTCCCCATCACTACTGAGCAGCAGGTTGTTGCCTCCGAGGACCTGGAGGCGGCAGCCCATTCTGCTGTAACCAGTATGACCTTTCACCTTTTAAACTTGCCTTTAGAAATTTTAATCACTCGAAATGCCAAGACAGAACCTTCTGGCAATGTGCCGAAGAATCAGAAATGATGTGTGTGTGTGTGTGTGTGTGTGTGTGTGTGTGTGTGTGTGTGTGTGTGTGTGTGTGTGTGTGTGTGTGTGTGTAGCTGTTGCAGATGCAGCCATGGCTCAGACTCAGACGGTTTACACAGAGGCCACACCTGAACAACTGGAGCAGCTGCAGCAACAGGGCATCCAGTATGACGTCATCACATTTACTGAGGAGTAAAAACAAAATACACACTTTAACACAGATAGACTATCTGTGGCTCGTCTTGGTTACAGATGGCTGCAGTGGGGTCTGGCGAGTTATTCCACAGACTTAAATTTGTCTTCTTTCAGAATTATTCAGTAAGAGGGTGAATGTACAGTTAGATCCTCTCTGCAAATTATACAACTCATGCCACTGTAAATATTTGAATCATTTATCTTTGTGTGCCTACGGTGTTTTGCCTTGTAAAGAAATAGAAACACGAAAGCCAAATGCAGCCTGTATAGAGAATAATGTATTTAATTCTACATGTCGCTATGATGTACTACTGTGGATGCTGCTTCAATGACAGTGTGTAAACCGTAGACTGGAGAATTGACAGTTCCTAGCTGTAGCTAAAGTGCTTATAAAGGAGGATTGATTATTTGTTTTCATTTTATGTAAAGTGTGTTGTTTCATCTTTAGCTTCTTAAGTTTTAAAGATTTATTTTTCTTTGAGATGGCTACAGAAAGGAACTTAAAATACATACCAAATAAATCACAACCTCTTTATCTGAACCTGTCATTGATTTTCTTAGCGTCACCATGCTATCACATTCTGCAGGTTTTTACAAAGCTGCTGCACATGATACAAACGAACAGAACATAACAGAATTTGAAACAGGATATGGTATGGCATTATTTACGCTTTGCATACATTAAGACATCTTGCACACAAATGCCAAGTTGTGTTAGGTATATAAAAAAAAAAAGGTTCAGCTGAACTCATGGTCAAATCACTGCATTGTCTTCTGTGTATTGTCTGCTCAATACCAAAGATCAGGTCCATCCAACTGGCAATTCAAAGGTGGGAATTTTCATTTGATTTTCATTAAAGCTTTGCAGAGATATGGACAAATTATGACAGAATTACATTTTTGGATGAATTAACCTGTGTAATGTGATGTACATGTTAACCAGTGACAGCTGGAGAATGTCCTTCAGGAGTTGTTTTCAGTCTTGTGGTGTTAGCTGTTGTTCCTTCTAAAGTGTGTGAAGAAAAAAATCCACAGGTTGGTTGAGCCAAAATATTCAGCAGTTTTGAGCGTTAATGCTTCTGATTGTTTTTTAATATAATCCATGGTTTTCTTTGTACGTTTAGATAAATATGGAACTTGCAATTCTCTCAACACAGGTTTGGCAAGCAGTTTGTGCGTCTTTCTCCTCTGACTCATGAACACATGAGTGGCTGGCAGTAGTGAGGATTAAAACTCATGTTCAGAACGTGACTGACTTTGCTTCATGGGAGGTGGCATATTCTGCAGAAAACCCTTCAGATGGTGAGCAGACAATGAAAACACTGAGGTATAACTTCTGCTTCAGTTTGGCAACAATCTCCATAGGTCGAAATAAATAGGTTCAATAGAATCAATATATCATCAAGAGAGTATTTCAACTCTCAGGGTGGTGTTTACCATTCAATCCCACTACAACTTGCTGGTATAATTGTGGAGGAGCAGTAGATGCAAATTGGGTAGTTTGATAATGGTACTGTTTAGTCCATTTCTTTTGTCAAACACACTCTATAGGTGTCTGGATTCTTTATAGGAGTCTGCTAAAAAGTTCAGAGATAAATAGTGTAACAACAATTGTAGAAAATATTACTAAATTTGACGTAATGGAAATAATGAGATTAATTACATTATTCTTTTGATAGTTATATTTTACATATCTAACATTACTCTTAATGCTATAGGTAGAAACAAATATATTGACTTTTATTGGTATAGAATTGGATATCATTTTGTGCAGATGTGGTTAAGATAATGAAAACATGCCACAGATGCCAAAAGAGTCTTAAATCTAATATCCAGTTTTTATTACAGGATAACAGGCTTGACTAACACATTTAAAGAACATCTTTTTGGACACACTTCCTTTTTCTATGTGTTATTCACCATGGTCTTATGCTTAAATAGTTTGTTCCTCAATTTGACAGAAGAACAACCAAAGTTTACCAAAGTCATTCCAGCTCTTTAGAGTACATTTGAACATTAAAGAGGAAAATGAAGCTGATTTTCTTTCTTCTTGTGCTCATGAAGAATGGTGAGAATGTTTCTTGTTTCTCTCTCTTCTTATTAAAAGATTATGGAGCAAAAACATCACTATAATCTTAATTCCCTATTTAAATGTAATAGCAGAATTGTTTTTAATATATTTAGATGCATTTTTGGATAAACATTTTTTATTTCTCGTACTGAAATCTGTTTTTGTCATTTGAGGAATAAAACATCGGTATAATTTTCATGATAACGCTACAAGTAAAATTTTCAAGCAGCAATAAAAGATGGGTTATGTCTATAATCTCAATTATAAAATAAGAAAATGTTAATTTTTTCCAGGAATGAATCCAACCAAAGGACTCCATGTGCTTTATTCATCAGGGCACATTATTTTTAACTATTATTATCCATATTATACTAGATTTGAAGTAGGTTGCTGTAAATTTGAGCAATCTGAGTGCTTCCGCTTTGTGAATAATAGAGGACAAGTTGCTTCACGGTATCAAGGAAGAATATTCATTAATAATTACAATGGAAATCTTGAAGTAATAATTACGGACCTGAGCATAATGGATGCCGCCATATACGTGTGTGGTGTCAGAGGATTCCCTGAAACTTTTGAACGCGTTGAAGTTACAGTTTCTGGTAAGATTTTCAGATTATAAATTGAAGTTTTTGCATGCATCGATTAAAAGTTGTATCTTATGTGGGCTCATACTTCATATTTCTATAATTATTAATATTTTGTCAATAAAATAATATAGTATATAATTTCTATATCTATCTAATATATACATTTCACAAATAGACTTAAAATATCTCAGTGGAGTAAACACAGTTCCTCTCTTGCCAATCTCCTCCACCAACCCATCCGTCTGGCCCTCTTCTCCTCCCTCTTCACACCAGAAAGATACCGATACAGAGAAACTCAGGTAAATTATATCACAATGTTATGTTATGAATCTCTTTGTGATAATAGTCATTAATCTGTGCAATACTACACGTTAAGCAGTGATGGCTGGAGAACATCCTACACCCTCGCTGCTGTTTTAAGTGTTCTAGTGTCTGCCGTCATCACAGTGACACTGCTTGTCTATTGTCTAAAGACCAGATTGAAAAAATCCACAGGTAAATTGATGGACAATTATTATTTTCCATTATCTAATGATTTTCCATTGACCTTATCGCTTTTTTTCACACAGGAAAAACTGGAACTTGTGATTCTGCTAACATCACCAGGGTAAGGATTTTGTTAATATATTTTTAAATGATGGATGACTTTAATTTAGTCCCATAGCAAAGACATTTCAAAACAATTAAACATGCAGCAGACTCAGATTATTTATGAATTACAGACTATTCCACTGTCCACAAATAAGGTTTATCCTGGGGCCGTAAAATTTGTTTACGGCTTAAGCTTTTCATAATATCTCAATATGCTGATCTGTAATCAGCTTCATCATCTTTAACCCTCAAGGGTCTGAAGGGGTTTTGGGGCCCTGGAGAAGCTTTTTTCAGTTGCTTATAAACATATTATAAAGGAAACAACTTTATATAGAGAGATGAATGGAGGATTGTCTGCTTAACATCTCTCCACAGGAGCAGAACAGCGTCATCTACTGTATGGTGGATTTCAAGCCACACCAGGATCCTTTTGAACTTTATGCAAATTTGCAGATTCACAGTCCAGGAGACACTGATCCTTCTTCAAGCTGTGCAGTCAAAGCAGAGGAAAGTGTAGAATATTCCACGATTTTGAGAGCACCAGCATGAACATTTGTAGTGTTTGTTTTCGATGATATTTTCATTGCTTAGATTTTGTTGTTGTGAGAAACTAACTGTTTGATAGACAGAAACACACAGGAGGACAATTTGTGATGCAATAAGTATAATTGCAATCATTTTATTTCAGATGAATAGAGAACCTTTCAACTATGAAACCATAGTTAGATGTTGAAATCGGTGAAAACCAATTTTTGTAATCCAGTTTTTGCCCGGCAATGAACCCATCAGAATTCAGAGTCACAGTCGAAAGGTCAAGTTTTGCAGAGCAAGATTAAAGATTAAGGTTTAATTGAGGCCATTTAAAATGAATCAGGACAACAATTTTCCATGCCAATAAATTCAACATCCACATTTTAGGGCACCCTTGCTTCCTTTTCATACCTTGTCCTGGGCAATTCGTTGTCGTCTCCATATTGATCTGCCAGAAGGTCTCGGAAATGAAGAGAATTCCTTTGCCTTCACTGCAGAGTTTGTAAGAGCCGTCCAATCAGTCCAAATGGTTTTCGATAAGCGGGTGAAGGGTTACTGCGCGTTCAGTCTTTTCAGTGTGGCAAAGTAGTGTAATTTAATTAATAAATTAAACTTTTGTCTGACTCCATTTTATTATGACCTCAAATTTACATTTCTATCCAACATTTTTATCCAAAGCGACTTGATACAAGTGTATTCAAGATACACATTGACATTCTAATCAGTTCTTGCTTTCCCAGGGAATCAAACCCATGACCTTTATTGTTTGATCTACAGCAAGGATAGAATGCCAATTAGTTTATTTCTGTGTAATGTTTATTTCTCGAGAAATAAATACCGGCAATAATTTTTTCACATTATATGAACTGAAACTCAAATTGCTAATGTAGACTGTTGAAAGGAAGTGAGCGTAATAAGGGTCAAATGGTCATGGTTCATACATCTCTAAATAGAAGTTGACTGTTTTTTACTCAAAGTAAAATATGTTTTAGGTAGCATGCTAATTTAATATTGACAACAATGCTACATTTTTACATTCATTAATCGGTTACGCTTTGAAACAAACTCAGGTTTCATTAGTTAACTAACATTGTTAATATGAGCTAAGAAAGAACAATACTTCTACCGCATTTATGATAAATATCAACATTTACTAAAACTTTATTAAAATTAGTTAATGCACTGTGAACTAACATTAACAAACAATATCTGATCTCTTATTTTTCATTTTGAAAAAGGAGGTCTAGGGAGGTCTAGGGCATTTGTTTTATTATGAATATTATTTGGTTTTCATTAGTATGTTGGAAAATCAAAGATTATTTTTCAGTGAGGGTTGTTACCCTAATGCATGTTAACTAAAATATGATTCTAAGTGTGTTTTCCCATCAAGTTATGAACATGTTATTTCTGAATGTTCCCTGAACGTAAAAAAAAAAAAAAAAAAAAAAAACATTCCATTTTCCAATTCCATAACATTCCGTTTCATAACTCTGCAAATATTATGAGAGTGTTACTTCTAAATGTTCTGAAGCAATTAGTAACATTTAAAAACATTAGAAAACTAAACAGTTCCTGAAAAAGCATTCCTTTAATGGTGTATAAATAATCTTTTTGTGCTAACATTTTGAGAACATTATTAAAGACCAGATAACTTTGAACAAACATTCTTTTAAAGTTACTGGAAGAACATTTGTTCATAACTTTGAGAGAACTTTGCCAGAATTTTAGCCAAAGTTCTTCCCTTTTAGGGATGAAACACTATTGTTTGCTTATAATCTTTAATTATATGAAACTATTTAAAACCACCTTGAACATTAGATGGGAATTTCAGAGGAAGACAGGAGTACTTTGTTGTTTTGTTTAAGTTTTAAAGAGATTACAGTAAATTATAAATTTCCCCCGTCATGTGCTGTGAAACATTAAAAGGGAAGGCATCAAAAAGTCTGAATGCATAAAAAAGGTCCAGTTCACTTTCAAAACTTCATGCACACAGAGAGAAAAGCACAAAGACAATTCAGACTGATTATAATTTATTTACAATAACTAAGCCTTCAACATATTTACAGCATATTGAAGATAAGTTCATCCAGAAATATGACTCCCTCCTAAACACGTCTATGTTTGCATGTACACTCAACATAAAGGTCTGGTAATGAAACTAACTGGGTTTTTATTATAAAGTGTAGTGGATGCCAAGGTAAGCCAATAATTCTGAAGTAGACCTTATGCCATGGTGAATATTGTATATCTGCATTTCTGGGGAAGCTGAATAACAGCGCTTTTGTAGTGCAAAGTGCATGAGTGTGAAAAATAAAAATGAGCAGAGAGGTATGGCACTTGTTATTAATCTTCTTGTGCTATGCTGCTTTCAAGTATTCCCCTCCTCCATTCCTCTTTTCCTTGCACTATTTACAGTTAAAAGTCTATGTTTTTGAAGTCGCTGGTGCAGCGATATCTGTTGTCGCTGTACGTGGTGCAGACCAGATGTGGCAGGCAGGGACAAGTATGGTGTTGTCTCTTGCCGGGGAAAGGAACCTGCAGCAAAGTCGAAACACACAGTTACTGTATTACTCACTAAATCATATTATTAATACATATAATTTATTATTATTGATCAGCAGTGCATTGATTATGAAAACATGAATTGCTACATTCAAATTCATATTTAGGGGGGGGGGGGTTAAATTGTAATTAAATATTTGCAGGTGTTAGGTCAGCCAATCAAGATTATATTACAAAACTCTATAGGCTTAGGTTTCTGTATAAGAAGCTTGTCAGTTAAAAAATCAGCTTTTCTTCCTCTTGTAGCTTGAGCTGAATGGCAAAGCTTCTGTATCGGTCTGAGACTGTCTGACAGAGTGATAAACAGCCCTGTTCGGTGAGACATTCAATCGATATCAGTTACACTTATCAGCAGATTGTTTTAAAGCCTTTCTCAGTCATCTCTGACAGCATGTTTACGTCACAATCAGATCAACTGTTTAAAAAGAGATTGCCTTCTTGTATCCGAATGGGTTTCTTTTCACTTTAGAATTGTTTGACCATTTATTGCCCATTCTGACTAGTTTATCCCTGTGTTCTCTTTCTCTTCTTATAACTGTTAACCTTGGCTTCCCTCGAGTCCGCCAGTCAAATCACTGCTTTTCTCATGACTCTGTGCAGTATGCATGTGAGTGTATTTCTGTATCTGTGTACCTTGTGGCTGTACGGATGGCATTCGTCTCCTTCCAGCCCCTGCGGTGTGCACATACGCAGGCCTCTGAGCCACAGACTCACAGCGCAGCACAGACCCACGCCACACTGCACATCCCTGTCACACGCCTGAGACATAAATGCAACACAATTCATCACACACTGCATGTCCCTGATTGACAATACATATAAGATCTTGCTTTGGCTTTGTTTACTGGTAAGAAATGTACAAATGATAGTGTTTTTGATTATGTGTGTTATTTCACATATCATGTTGAGCAAGTATTTGAGCTAGTATTGAAGTATTTCATTCTCAAGTGCCGAGAGTGCAAATGACTTTTGTTAAACATTTGAATTTATGCAAATAATGCCTTTTTTCACAGAATGTTTTTTCCCTTGTGACAGACCAGCAAGGAGGATGCCACTTTCTTTGTAAGTCTGTTTTTCTGCGTGTTTGTGTTTGTGTTTTAAAGTGCATCTTCCAATAGCAATATTTATTATTCTATTTGAAATTAAAATGCTAGATGATAGTTAAATAGGTGTTAAATGAAGATGTTACTAATGGAGCTGTTAGAGTATGAAGCTAAAATTGGGAAACAGTGATAAATATGGAAAAATGTGATAGAAATGCAAAGATTTCTAAGCAATTAGGAAAATGTGTGAAATGTATCTAAACTCTGATAATGAACAAAATGTTCTTTCATAAACATTTTTCTAACACAATAAATTTAATCTACTCATAGGCTGATAAGCAAGCATGGTTTTTAAACAATTAGGCTGAACAAACATGTCGGCAACACATTACAATATAAGGTCTTGTTTATTAACATTAGTTAATTAGCAATATATTTTAAAACATTTATTGCCCTATTAGTTAGTAAAAAATATTCATTTTTATGATAGTTCACAGTTGCAACTTTTGATCTTAAAAATGTATTAGTAAATGCTGATATAACATTGACTAATAAATGCCGTAGAAGTATTGTTAAAGGTTAGTTCGTGTTAACCAACGTAATAACTAAAGTTAAGAAATTAAACCTATTGTAAACTGTTACCAATCCATTTTGGCGAAATGCAAACCTCTAACTTTTTTCACTGTTAGTTACTGAAACCAACGGAACACTGTTCATTATTATGAATAATTGCATACATTAATGATCATTTTAATCAAATTAAGTCAATTAAATAAAACTGAATAAGAGTAGATGGAGTGAGATGATTTGTCAGACTTACCCCTGTGATGACGGCACATCTGCACCAGCTCATGGACAGCAGGAGCACGGACAGAATCAACACCCTGCTCATAGCAGCAGCAGTGGGACAAACACACACCACTAAACACTTCTTTTTGTCTTTCTAAATTTTCTTATTGATCTTTATTCTGTCCTGCGGAGCTCCCAGAGGATTTGATATGGCCCTGAGAAGATGATTTGACTTCTCTGCTGTTCTTCTCCTTCTGTCTCAGAGTGTGTGGTCTTTGGTAACTTCTGAAATGAGGTCTGAGATCTTGCTCTGTCTCTCTCTTTCTTTCTCCATCTCTCTTTCTCTTTATCTCCCCTCGCCCCTCTTTCCCCCACCCACACTTCCGCAGGGACTTCGTCATCTCTTTCTGAATGACGCTGGACCGGATGATGGAGTAGAGACCTTACTGGATGTTTCACTTCAAGCAAAGCCTTCCTAATGACACCAGCAACATTAGCACATTTTTATTCGATTTTTGCTTTTATTAATCAGCTGAGTTAAATTTAGAACAGCATTGTGTGCCAAACGTTTTTGGCTAACGTGCCTTCAAAAGCCCCATAAATACGGCTCTAGTACAACTTCACTGAAACCAGAAGTCTGTTCATTTTGTCAACTCATTTTGTACCAAATATAATTTATCATCACAATATCATTATTGTAATTAAAGTCAGAACCTGACACGTTGTTTGAAAACAGATTATACACATTATTAACACATATATACAGTATATATAGCAAACAGAGCATGTATATTCTGAGTGTCTTCCACAGAAATTTAAAAACAATATTTTATTTATTTATTTAGTTTTATTACTTTTCTTAAAAGGAAATTAACTCTTTATATATATATATATATATATATACTATATTTTACTCCGTTTTATAGGTTTAATAAATCGAAATCCAATTATCCCCAACTTGGGAATTACTAGAGCACAAATCACTATGTAATATTTCAGTAAATCCACAAAACATTTTTTTTTATTGATTAGTTGGTTGGTTGATTGATTGATTATATAATACTATAAAAGTTTGTTTCATTTTGGGTATCTGCAGTACATGCTGTAAGATTCTCTAATTAAATTATGCAGTTTTTAAAAGAATATTATACTATAGTTTTTTATATTTTAAATTTGAGGGTTTGTAATGATGTAAGAGCTGCGGGGAGATATATTTTAAATGACTTGTTATCAAAAAGAAAGAATCCTTCACACCTTCATCATCTAATATCCTCAATGCATCCGGTTTCATGCACAGCTTGTTAAAGTCATTTCCTTTTTTTTCATTCCCTTATTCAATTCTCCACAAGGCACTTGTTCATTTTACAGGAGTCCATGAGCCATAATTATCACCTTCTCATTTGAATCATTAGGATTCATCACCCATTACAGCGCCAAAGTAATGTCAGTCTTCCAGCCAAGTTTCAGAGTACCAACCAACACAAGTCAAGTAAGTTCATAGGAAATGAGTCATCAGCGCAAGAGAAACGTTTATTTTTGCTTCCTGACAATATGATGCAGCTAGCAGGTAAATCACAACAAATTAAGCACTTGTCAATTCATTTGAGACATTTAAGCCTACAGTCACTCCATGACATAATATGCACTGTCATTCACTGACAATTTCCTATTTACAAGTCTTAAATGTGCCAGTCAGGCATAGATGGTTAAACGTATCCGACATAATGTCCTCTCAAGCCTGAAAACTTCTTTGACCCAGCAATAACAAGAGTAATTACATCTCATCGTGGACACATGTGCCCTACTCACTACAAACAGTACGTTACTCGCGAAGGGACTGTTTAAAAATAAGGACTCTTCAATTTTGCGTGTCAAGTTCAATCTGGTCTCGTTCTTCAGCTATTGCTGCTGTGAGTTCATTGGAAGGCCTACTGAATCAGCGCCATACAAATTATTCATACAAATTATTTTACATAGCATGGAACATTATGACAGTGCTTTTGATTAATAATTCAGCTAACAATACATTTAAAGAAAGACACTTAATATACCTTATTCAGCAGCACTCTCATATGAAAATGTAGATCGAGACTGTATGAAGTGCTGATCATCAAAGCCCCTGGGATACGTGCTGGAATGCAATTATACAGAATCAATGAGCTTACTTGAAATTATAGCTAAATAAAATATCCAACTTGACGGCAATTGGAGTGAAGGATAGCCGGCTGGAAAATGTCAGTCCTATCTGTTGGGATTTGATTTACGTTTAGCGAGAGCATGGGAATGCCATTGGTTAGTCAGCAGTGCATTACTTGGCTGCAGTGAAAGTGATGGATGCCATTGACGCCCGGGCCACGTAATTACATTGCAACTTTTAGCCTTGTCAGCAGACCAACTTGGCTCTAACTGCACGGAGCTGAGCAGAAATCAAGCGTTGCCAGCAGGGGAAGGTCCTAAGTTGGCTAAACGAACTTGGAAGCTGTTAAATATAACTTCAATGGGATGTGAACATTGAACCACAAAGAGGTGAAATAATATATATATATATATTATATATATATATATATATGTAATAGTTCACCTCTTTGTGGTATGTATATAAACTCACATACTAATTAACATAATTTTTATTATTATTTATCAGCGCACAATATCTTGTCATTTTAGTACCATTAACACACAGTATGACTAAAACCAATACTTAATTTATTTGATATATTAGACATGTCTGTATCAGCTGTTTGTAATAGCAGCTATGTAAAAGATCTTGTCACTTCTTAGTATATTATTAATTTATCTATCATGAGAGAAATGAAAAGAAAATAAATAAAATTGACCTCATATGAAAAGATGATATACATAAGGCTTCATACGTTCTGGGAACCGGAACCTGTTCTGATGGGCTTGAGAGGGATAGAAACGGCAGATGTTGCTCTGCTTACTTCTATTTGGATGTATATAGAGTTCATTAACCTGATTTATACTTCACATTTTGCGCAAATACAAAATGGTATGGCTCTATTTTAAAAGTGTATACAATATATGCAGTCTATATATGTGCTATACACAAACACAATTTTATTTATCACATAATGGATATGACAGAAAAACTGCTCTTAAAATGGGCGCACGAAACAGAAGACAGAAATCCTCAGTATTATGAGTTAAAAATGGAGAAGACAGCATTGGTTTCTGATAAAGAACCTCTGCTCAAATACAATTGATGGCGAGGGGCAGGACTGGTCTTTTATTCTGCTTTTGGTCAGAGCATGCATGGGGTCGACTGGATCAACAGTGCACATTCACACATTCCCCTGTGAGTTCTCATCGACAATGACAGCTAAATGTTAACCGGATGTATATGCCCTTTAAAGGACTTTTAAAGAATTCTTTAAGAATACATTATTGATTTAAGAAAGAAAGAAAAAAAGATGTTGATCTAGACACTGAATCATATGTTATCAATATCATCCAGTAATAACAATAGTTCTGCAGGAACATCTGTCTAAAGCTGAATGCTCCGTTTTGGTATATTGTGGCTGTTTTCTAAGTTAGTCTTAAACCATTTCGGTCCAACAAAACATCTATCAGCATGTTAGGCTAATTGTTCAGTTCTCCTGTCATACACAGCATCAAATTAACTTAAACGTGTATTTAACCCCAAAAAACATTGCATTACTACATGGAGATTATACATGGAGAGTGTTTTGCTGCTAACAATCTTTCTTATTTAATGACAAGACTGACTTAAGCTAGATGGCACTAGATCATATTCGCTTAGTGTTTTGTTTTTTGTCCCTTGGAGGGCGCCGTAGTGTTCGTGTTACATATTAGGATGTCAGCTGATATCCCGGAAGTAGTCAAAATAATAACTGTTGCTTCATCCCTGTCGGTAATATTTAATCTTTTCTGTTCATTTAACAGGGTTATTTAAGCCGCTGTTATGGAGGGTGCACTAGAGCAGCATCTTGATGATACGTATGTTTCAAAATATTGTTATTTACTAAGCATGTATCATTATTTTGCGCGTTGCTTTACTAATCTGTGTTCTTACACTAGAATGAAAAATCCTGCCATTGTTGGGATTCTGTGCACTGACGCTCAAGGCCATAATCTAGGATGTAAGTATCGTTTTGTCTCATTCATCCACCTGGTCATGTTTTTTCAGCAACATTAAATTTAGGTCAATAATTACCAAGTTCCAATAACACAAAGCGAGGTGTTGTAGAGCCGATAGAAAATTACTAATAAAAATACTAATAAAAGTTATTCATTATATCTTACCACAAATGTTTGAATGGTATCATGTTTCCACAAAAATGTTAAGCAGCAAAAATGTTTTTGTGAAATTAAACAATTTTATGATGCAAACATTTGATTGTTTGACATTTGAACATTGATGTTCTTTTTTCCCTCCTGTCTTCATTGCTATTTTTACCAGGCACGCAGGTTCTTTGCTTGAACCGTGAGGTTACCAAACCATACTGTAATGATGCTCTCTATAACACCCCGATGTAATAAATGCATAATTTTCTGGTTCACTCCACAAATCCTATGATGAAATAATCTGCTGCACACGGAAGCAAATCAAGAAATATAAAGTTAAACCACTGGAGCAATATAGAGTTTAACCATTTAACATATTCTTTAATAAATATATAAGGTTATAGAATTGTGCTTTTTGTATGGGTTTTCTTGAATGTTTGAAATCGTTTCCATTGCTCACCATAATATGAGAACGACCCATGTACTGAAACCGTAAGCTTCTTTAATGTTTTAATCTCTAGGCCGTGGCTCGCTCTCTGATGAACATGGGGGAATTGTGTCTGTACTGGCCAAGCAAGCTGCTTCTCTAACCAAAGACCCCACTGACTTCCCTACTGTGTGTCTGGAGTCTGATTGTGGGTAAGGAGCTTCTGGATTAATCTTAATTTTGTGAGAAAATGAAGGACAACAAAACAAACTCCAGATCTTAAATGCTTCATATCTTCATCCTAAAGTTAAAGTTACGGATAATACATATTGCACCTGCTTTTTAAACTATTAATTGGGAAACCTTTGTAATTCTGTCATTGCAGGAACATTTTGGTGCGAACTCATGGAACAATTACACTGGCTGTGCATAAGATGGCATCATGAATTCTGTTTGTATCTAATTGTCAGATATTGAATGTGTGCAGTGTTTTTAAACCTTGTTACTTTGAGTTTGAAAAGCTTTATGGTCTATTGTCAGCACATAGGTTATTGATTGGCTGAGATCACATCTTCCATCATATCAGAAACCATCAGATGTTTGTTGTACGTGGTTAATCATCAATTTCTTTTCCTATATTTGTATTTTCTTATAACCGAAAACTACCGTTCAAATGTGTGTACTGCTGCAGGTTTTTTTTTTTTTTGCTTTTTTTGTTCAAACAATGTTTTGTTTTTTTAGTTAATAAATTGTGGTAAGGAAACTAATTCTGACTGTCTTAATTGGTGCTTTAGTTGAAATACCACAGTATTTCAGGAGGGGGCAGTAGTTGTAACACATTTTGCATGATGCAGATCACTAAAAATAATCAAATTATTTCAAGTATTTCACAGAGAACGTTTTAAAAGTTCATTATGAGCTGTAGTTCATATCGCAATTGAGATGGGTGTTGTTTTGTTTTTTAATCCTGCTCTGTAATAAGATTATTTCTTAAACAGTGACGTAATCTATGAGAAGCTCATTTGAAATAAGACAACTATAATAATTACTATTGTTTTTTAGGAATAACAGAAATGTATATTATCCCTAACCTCTTTTCTTTGTTTGTTTTGGTTGCACTGAAAGAGGTTTCTGAAGATTGATGATTTTTTTCATCAGTCACTCTGACCTGTCACGCAACATTCCTTCTTAATGCATGTGACCGGTGAACCAGACTTGAGTTTGTTGGTCAAGTTTAAAATTAATTTGAAACCAATAGGTATACAAACTATGCAGCATTAATGAAATCAGGCTTAGTTTGTGTCCCTTTCTTTGATGTACTGTATCTATAACGTATAATTAAAGAAATGTTTAGCAGATGTTCTTAATGTCAACTTTTTTTCAAGCACGAGAACGCAATGTAATCATCATCATAGCACGTGTGCATGAACCTAACATAATTTCATGACTGTTAAGGTGAACAGTTGAAAAATGTGCACTGGATTTTTTTTTTTTTTTTTAATGCCGTTTATGGATATACAACTGAAAGCTCAATTTCTATTATCCAAATTGCAGCTCTAAATAGTTTGACAATTTCAGGATAAACTACACATTGCAGAAAGTTTATGTGTGCTTAAGTCAGCAGATAAATATCATTGAAGTACATTGGAATTGTTATAAAATTTCAGAATACAGCAGGTGTATTTATGGTAGATTTGACCCATTGTGCCATGAGTAAAGAAAGACACTTGACACATGTTTAGATGTATAGATATTTCAGGACAGTCTGTCATTCATTACTGTCATCAAATGTAGCATCAAATGCAACCAACGTTTTAAGGGTCTGAGCATTAGTGGCTTAGACTTTTTGGTGATATCTAGTATCTGAATACCTGGATTCATAATTTGCACCTGAAGCAGTCACAGAGTAGTGATTTATTTCAAATAGCCACAGTCCAGGAAAGACCCTGATTAGCTCCACTTCAATAGTTGGATACTCTGTTCCGGTCACATGGTCAATAAATGCACTAGGGGCCGGTATTTGGCTCTGCACAACCTGAGCGCACTGCATCCGATCTGTGCCGGTCCAAGGGGTCGGACATGACCCCTGAGAGACTCAGAGACTGAGGGCAAACTTTCAGAAAGTAAGAGAATCCAAGCACAGCGAGTCCAGCCATGTTCAGAGATGACTTTGATAAGACATACAACCACCACATAGGAGGAGCTGTAACCGGGAATCCACGGATGTTGGCCGCAGCGCTGCTGCAGATGTGCCTGTTAGGAAACACGAATCAAGTCTTAACAAGTGAAATCTGGAATAAACCGACTAATGTCATTTTGGCAAATATGGTAAGTCCTACTTTTTGTCGCCAAGCGCAGGCATATGGTTCTTAACAGCTGACAGAATAAATTGTTCTGTTGCAGACATGTCACAATGTAAAAGTTTTTCTAGGATAAGTTAAAGTCTTACTACTCTCTCGCACGAGCAACTTGCCGATCATTTTTCAATAAACAGTCGTTTCCTTTTAATAGCGAATGTTTTTTTAGCATTATTTATGATGGATTTATTTGTGCAGTAATTCATAAAATAAAGTGGGCTACATTTGAGTCTTTACTTGAATAAAATAATCCTTTTATTTACTTTTAAAATTAACAGGTGAATGCAATGTGTTTTCACTGTGTTGTTAATTTTTGAATTTTTATGAAATATGTGATTGGCAACAATGAAACGACAGGTAGACTATGTGGGACGATTTAAAAAAAAATATTAGCATAATTATTATTGTGGGTTTCCAAATAGGCTATTTCACTAAAAAACCTGTTTTACCAGAACGTGAAGCATTGGTCATACAATGCCGGAGGTTAAATGTCTGTTTTTTTTTTCTCTCCCATCGACTGTTATCGATAGGTGTAAAGTACTGCACTCCAGTAGCGCGCATTCTCATGAACGGCGCTGGGCTCGCGCGTACCACACATGAGCGCTATGCGGCTGCGGACAGCGCGCGACAGCATCAGCTCTGGCGTTTGGGGTAAGTGCATAAGTGAAAAACCCTCGTGATTTTCCCTACTGCTTTGTGTCATGGTATAGGATTATAAACTCAGCCTAAGTTTATAGAGGTTTAACTATACAAGCTCACTGCTAGATGTCGTCGATGTTTGGGGATGATCACGTTGTAGGCAGTATGGGATGTCCTGAACAGCGCGTTCCCAGTGTGCAAACCCTTTACAAACATAAAAAAAAAAAAAAAAGTTAGGAGTCTCTGTTTTCATTTATGGCAACGGCAGTGCATCAATAAAGTAGAGTAAGAGTGATGTATCATAATTTCTATAGTCCACATAAAATCACTTTATCCCAAAGTTAGAATATGCTCTGTTAATCTTACTCAATCTTAGCAAACCTACTTGTATGTTTTACATTATTATAAGTTGTGTATGTTTTGTAGAGTCTAAATGTTTGATGTGAAAACAGTGGTAGGCAATGAGTGGAAATGTACCTCTGTGAAAGTATGTTTTTAGAAAATGTAATCAATAGAGAGGTCAAATGATTTCCTTCCCCTGGCTGTAATGTCACAATGACAAGATTGCATTTGCAGATTCATCATAAAAGTGAGAGTGATAGATTTAAATGAAAGTCTCACTTGAATTGAGGTGATATAACTCAATAATAAGAATCAACCCCCCCACACAAATCCAATGCTAGAAAAATGGTCCATAGTCACAGGGGTGTAAAGTTCCACAAAGGTATGCCAAAACAACAATGTTAAAAAAAATGGAGGCAAAAGCAGTACTTTGACCTTAGTTATGAAGATGTGACCCAGTCAGACATTTCTGACAATGAATGTAAAATTTACTGCGTCATGCGCATGTCATCGTGGATTAAAATTGTGAACATTTTTTTTGATGGTCATACACCTTGAACACCCAGTGATGAAAGATTCTTTTGTGGGGATATCAAAAACACAGCAAGTTATAACAGAGTTTGTGTAACAGGTTCGTCAATTACAAGATCTGCAAATTGAGCTTCATGCAGACGATGACAGAGTAAATAATCCCCTTCATTTTCCTGTACAACAACTATGCTGCCAAAAGAGCAACACTGGTGAGTCTGAAATTTAGTGTCTTTTATTTAATCAGCGTGGCACGTGAATATATTGTCTTATTTAGGATTAAAGTGTTCTGTTCTGTTTATGCTCTTAAGACTTGAGAATGCACTAGTCAATATAAGTTACGGTTTGATGTGATTTTGTTTCTTTGTAAACAAGATGAGAAAAAAAATCATATAAACGACATGGTATTAAAGATACACATATAAAAAAACAAAGGTAAAAAACGATATATAATGGTGAAATACTTTTTTTTTCTCTCTAATTACATTGTTATGGATAGCCCTTTCCTTCTATATGCACATTTTGCTCTGACATTTCTAACAAAGAAACCAGTTCTGCACTTCTAAACTGTTATGCAACTGATAATGATATAATATTTTATAAGACATTTAACGCTGCTGTTGTAACAAAGAAAAAAACTGATTTGAATTATTTTCGCTGACAAATGTTGCTTAGGGCTATTACCAAAAATGCAATTAGCTCTGGATTTTTAAGAGGCTTTTGAGCGAAAGTGTCAGGGTGGATCATAGTTTGCGGCCATACCTTTCCAGTTCAACTTTCTGCACTCGAACCAAGGCATTCACACTTGTGATCTTGCATACATGCAAGCACACACACACATGCACAGATACACTCTGGGGTGGCCCGCAGTAAGCACATGGACGGAAATGTTTTCAACTTACAACACACTGGCCCAATTCATTGCTCTGTAATCCTCTAAGCAGTTTCTGCATGCTTTGGCCTCTCCACTTGTCTATCTTCTCTTGAAGGAACAGCCAACTACTTGAACTCATGAGCTTTATGTCAGGGTTCTGTCACTTTGGTCGTGTTTTCTAGTATTTTGGTGACAGAGATCTGACGCTGCCCTATTGTCATGTATTTGTGGGAGCATGCAGCTTCGTGGCCTGTTTTGTGTTGGGATTCGGTCATCCATGGCCCATGTGTTTGCCCCTGTTTGAGCGCATGGGATGAGCATTCGCTTGTTCTCGTGTGCTCTGTGAGCGTGCATGGTTTTCGAGCACGCCACCGGCCCGAACGAAGCTAAAAACTGCACATGTGTGTGTTGTTGTGAAGCACATGGTTTTTTACTTTGGCCACGTGCTTTCATGTTGTGTCTTGTGCTGCGCGCGGTATGTGTTTTACTGGCTGCGCGCTGTCTTGTTTTGTGGACATGCAGCTTATGAGTGTTCTCGTTGGCTACGTGTTTGTGTCATGTTTTGTCCTGTCAACTGTGTAACCCCGCCTGTCTTGTTCCCTTGTTATTGTTTGATTTGCCCCATCTGTCCTCACTCATTCACCCGGGCTCATGTTTTCTATTTATTCCCCTGTTATTTGCTGTCCTGTGTTCCTTCATTGTTTTTTATGTCTTTGAAATGTTGCTCATCAGTTCTTGTCCTGTCCTGTCCTGTCCTGTCAGACCAGTCCTGTCATGTCAATATAGTCTTGTTTTTCCCCCTCTGGGTTGATTTGTTTGAGGTTTTGTTTTTATTATTAAATAAAAGCCCTTTTCTTCTGCGCTTGAGTCCACGCCTCATCCCTTCCCATCCATGACACTTTATGTATGAGACAAACCACATATTCTGGTAATCCAGTGAAATCACAATTATCTTGATGGTTCTATACGTTATCTTATCGGATTTTCCTGTGCCCACTGATCTCAAAAATAAATATCTAACATGTTGAATATTTACGATCAGAAATCCGGTTGTGTGGTGGGAACCCCAAGGACAAATGCACATGCACTCTGTAGACTTTCAACTCTTATGTTGGCTAGCTTTTAGATAGTTTATTTAAGAAAGAACGTTTTCTTGAAATTTACTTCAAAATGTATGGAAAACACAAAAGTAGATCTTTATAGCAGAATGCCCAAGCTGCTTTTTTCCACACAATGGAGGTGAATTGTGACCATTACTTAAGTTAATAGAGCATTGCATTTTAGTTTATTTCTCATGCAAGATTTGAAATATAATCATATAAAAGAGGCTACATCTTTGAGGCGTTGTTGTCCCTATCCACGTTTACAACAATGATACTGTATGTCCAGTAGCAGCTCAAATATTATACTAAATGTCTCCTTTTTTTATGTTCCATGGATGAAAGAAAGGAACAGTAAATTAGTACATTTTGAGTGAACTATAACTTTAATATAAAATGGGTATAATTCTATACAGTTGTTGTGTGCACGATATGCACACATTTTACATTTACATTTATGCATTTGGCAGACGCTTTTATCCAAAGCGACTTACATTGCATTCAAGGAACACATTGAATCAGGTCTTGCTTTCCCTGGGATCGGACCCATGACCTTGGCGTTGTAAGCAACAACGCTCTACTGATTGAGCTACAGGAAAGAATACATTTTAAAATCAACAAATTTCATCATATTCCTGCTGGAACCACCTGTGGTGTTGACTTTGATTGCTCTGTATTTATAGTTGAGCAAGCATTTATCTCTGTGAAATATTCCAAAGGGTCCGCATGGGGACTCACTATTCGTTTAACTTTGTCACAGGTGTTTGTTTGAACAAACCCATTATCCTTTGACCGTTCTTTTGCTTAATCTCTCGGTCATTTTGAACACTGTACTAGACACACACTGTATTCAGCTGTATCAGCTGTAAATAAAGAGGTCTTGGGACGGCATCCAAAACACTTCACCTCATACTGATTACCAGATTAAACCAGTGGCAGCCTTATGTTACTTAAATTTTAACCACTTTAAACAGAATAACCCATGGTATTACTGATGCCAGCATAATCCACTACCTCCTGGAACAGAAAATATTGGAATACTGGAACAGATAGTGCTTAGATCACACCACATTATGTTCCCAACACTGTATTTGGGTCCAGTGCAAATGAGATAGAGTGACAGGAGGTCAACTTAAAAGTTAACTGGAACATAGGGAACTTTGTTTTATTTGAACCTGTTGATGCAATAATTAATTAATAAACTAATATGTTCACAAAAGCCTTTTTATATGTAAGTGGGATTTCAAATTACGCATTTCATTTTTTTTTACTAAATGTGATCAAATTCCAATCGGATATGCACAAAAATTGGATTTGGACGGACACTCTGAACAAGGCTTTAGATCACATTCCAATCGGATACACAAATAATTTAAATTGGACTGACAGTATGAAGAGTCTACATGGTCTCATGATCCTTGATTTTATGAAACTTTACTGGTTTAAGTGGACACATTGTGTAAAGTGTATTAAATGAATTAAGTGGATATGGTGATATTCCAGTGATGGCAAGATTGCCAAAACCTCCTGCAATGAAGAAAAAGCCAACGCCATGAATAATGAAAGGAAGGAGGTTGTGTACGTGGACCCACCAGATGGCGGTTGGGGTTGGATGGTGGTTCTGCATTGTTTCCTGGTATGTCATGAAAATCACTTTTGTAGACTTTGATTTAGAGCTTTGTTCATGATAAAACTGAAGTGTTCTGAATCTTCTGGTGTCTTTTCAGGTGAATGTGTTGGTGATGGGTACACTGAAGAGCTTTGGGATCTTTTTTGTGGCACTGCAGGATGAGTTTGGAGGCTCATCCGAGAGCATCAGCTGGATTGGATCCATAATGTCCAGCCTCAGGCTCTCAGGAGGTACGGTCACCACAGCAACCATCTTCAAACAAAAGGGTCAATATGAGAGGTCATGAACTTTGTTTGTTACCCTTTAGGTCCGTTGGCCTCGGTGGCCTGTGCCAAGTTGGGGAACAGGGTTACCTCCATATTGGGAGCAATTTTCGTCAGCGCCGGCTTTCTCTCCAGCATATTTGCCACCAGCGTGATCTACCTTTACTTTAGCATGGGGTTAGTTGTTGGTGAGTATTTTGTTTTGTTTTATGAATTAAAGTTAAATATTGGGGGGTTAAAAAAGTACTCTACATGGGTAGTCGTGCCCTAATGGCTAGTAAAACAAACTGGTAACCTGAAGATTGCGAGTTCGATTCTCTATACCGGCTGGGAATGACTAAAGTGCCCAATCTGTGCGCCACATCACAAATAGCTGCCCACTGCTCCGTGTGTGTCCACGGTTTGTAGTGTGTGTTCAGTACTTCTTATGTGTGTGCACTAACATTAACTTCACTTTCACTTTTAAAACTTTGATCTTTTCAGGTCTCGGGTTTGCTCTTCTTTATCAGGCCACATCTGTTGTAATAGTGACCTATTTCCGAAAGAGGCTGGCAACTGCATATTCTATTGGACGCTCTGGCATGGGTTTGACCTTTGCCCTCGCTCCCTTCACTCAGCTGCTTTTGGATCAGTATGCTTGGCAGGGTAATTTTTCTTTGGCTGCATTATTATAAAATTTGTAATGCAATATCAGTATAGATCTTTAACTGAAATTCATATTATGTCATTATTAGTTCAATAGTTTATCTGTGATGGCTGAATTACTCTCGTCTTCAATGTCATGTGATCCTTCAGAAATGTTTTTCTTATTATGAGTGAAAATGATTGTGCTGCTTAGTGTGATCGTTTTTTCAGGATTCTTTGAGGAAACTGAAAGTTTGAAGAAGTGCATTTATTTGGAATAGAAATAATGTGTAATATTTTAAATGTCTTTTTTTGTAATTTTGGAGCAATTTAACATATCCTTGCTGAATTGAAGTTTGAATAAAACTTATTTAAAAAAAGAAAAGTCTTATTTACAATGATTGTTTTGTGTTCTGTCTTTAGGAGCACTATTGATTTTGGGAGGTCTGATGCTGAACCTTGTGGCTTCTGGGATGCTTTTGCGGCCCATTAACGTTAAACCTCCAGCTTCACTCATGTCAAACTCCAACCTTCATCAGGCTGGATCTGAGAAAGATCCACTTAAGAACAATATGAACGGGAACACGCCTGTGTCCAATGGCAATTCCAAAATGGACAGCTCATCCCCCAATCACAGGAACACACTTATAATAGAGAACCCAGCTCATGAGCAGAACACTCTTCCACACCTGGAACTCAAAAAATCCACCCAGAATGGGGTGAACGGAACGGACGGCAGCCAAATTAAAACGTCCCCTGAGATGAATGGGGTATCTCCTGTGGATTCGTTACTTGAGAACAGCAAAGTAGAAAATCGTCCTGAAAACCTCCAAACAGTGCTGGACTTCTCGCTGTTGAAGAACCCGTTCTTTTGCATCTACACCTGGTCGCTAGTCTTCAGTCAGCTGGCTTATTTTATCCCTTACTTCCATTTGTCTGCAAGGGCCCGGAACCTGGGTATCGACCCCATGGATGCTTCCTTTATCATCTCTGTGGCTGGTGAGTTATATTACATTTGACCAACCTATGTAACACTAGAGTTTTGTTTTTCCACTTTCATCTATTTTAAGTATGAAGTGCTTTTACAGAATTAATTATGCATCAACAGGGGAAAATATAGATCATTTTGGTGACAAAGGTTACATAATGATTCTAATTACAAAGTTACCTAGTGCATAAAAAAGTCCTCTAGTCAGTTATTTATGTTCTCTGGCTGCAACAGTTCAACTGTACACTAATAGTGTGTAACAGTAGAAGAAATCAATAGGACGCGAGCACTGCTGAGCTATGCTGTAGAAGTCCATGTCATTTCAGTGCTGGTGGACAGTGTGTCATTAGAGAACAGATTTTTGCTGTATTCCTGGAAAGCCATAAATCCTTACCTGAGAGATGCACTATGGCCGTTATGCTTTGCAGCAAGTTGTGATCCAATATGGGCTTTGAAGGGTTGATGCAAATGCAGCCAACTTCACATTAATTATTTGTGAGCAGTTTAAAATCTGCAGTGTTATGCAATGAGTGCTCTTACATAAATAATGAACTTTGGCCCAGTGGCTAAAACCAGAAGGCTTGTAAGTGCCCTATCAAAAATGCCATAGTGAATGAAAGAGTTTACTCAAACTTGCTATTTTTCAATCATTTACATTTCTTTACCAAAAGATAACAATAACGACATGTCTGTTAGGGGGATTAGGAACGCACTAATATTGAAATGACTGCTATGATAAGCTGTTGGCTATTTTCATGTTGTAGCCGATAACTGACCGAATGAACAGTAATTAAATTATATAGTAAATATTTTGTTAAAATAGATTAAAAAGTGAATTTTGGCTTGCTATATAAAATTGCATTTTATTCTTAGTCACGCCTAAAAATGCATGAATGTCTGAATTATAATATAACAAAATCTCAAACCAGATTGCATTATCTATCAAATGATTAATGAACAAATCAAATGATTTCTGCGAAAATGTCTCAAAGGGAAAGGTTTAGCATCACTTATTCACAGAAGCCATTTTTACAAGTATTTTAAGTCTCCAAATACTTTTTGAAGCCATTGTATTTTATTTATTTTTCTGTTGTGTTGTTCCTTTTGCCTGATGTAAGCTTTTTAAAAAACTGATTTAAAAAATCTGAAAACTTCTATTAAGTTTCACAAATAATTACAAAGAAACTGCAAGTAACATATTGAAATCAACATAGCATTATGAAGTAGAAACACTGAAACATTTTCTTATAAAATAATCTTTGTTTGTATTTACAGCTTTGAAAAATCTTATTTTACTGAGTACTTGAATGAACTTTATTAGGCTTTCTTGTATCATTAGAGTCTGATAGCCCCACCCTCTCCTCTACGTATATGTTCAACATTTCACACTTAGTTTTTGAAGTGCTGAGTGTTTAAAGAGCTTAAAGTTTTGTTTTTGGAATTTTCATATTCACATATTCCAAACGTCTCATTTCCCCCACCCTCTCCCACATGCCCATTGCAGTTTTCACATCAGGCAGGGTGAGCAGGGAACTAATGCTCATCTCCTCATGGCAGGTCACACACAGTCAGCGAGCTGAGGGAAGTCGCTAAGCAACAACCCAAGTAGCTGACGCGAGGCTTGGTAGTTCTGTGCCCAGTTCTGAAGTGCCTGACATTGTGTGGCTTGCCACCGTGGCAGCAATGTGGACAAAAGAGAGCAGGGAGACGAGCCAAACACGTTTTGTGTTTTAATGAGCTAGTAGCGATCGGACATGCATTTGGGCTCTCTGTACCTCAGTGAGGGCCTATTGTCCACCTTTGATGTAGTGGGGACATTGCATTCGTCCAGTCCTTTTGTGTTCTCTGGGTGAAGTACACAAAGACACAAACACCTGTCACATGCCCGATTACCCTAGTGAAAGTCTACAGAGTTTTGTGGCCTAGGCTCCTCCATTTAAAGGCAGTTTGCTACTTTCTGTCACTGAGATTTTGTATTCAAGTTTCATTGTACAAAGCATGACAGGAACAGCTGTGAAACTCAATGGCCCTGCTGGGATTTAAACACACAAACAATGCACAAAATGTCTTTGGGTCCAAGCGGTGCACACCAGGACATCACCTTTAGTGGCGCACCGTGGACACGCAAACATTGAGCAGCTGTTTTGTTTTATGTCTGGCCAGCAATAAATGACCCCACATGTGCAGGAACTGCAGCATCAGCTCAAGCCATCAGTTCTTCATCTTTCCCAAAAGCATTGTTAGCTTATGATGCTTTTAGGAAACGCAGCCATGGTCAGAATGGTTGATCACACCAACATCACTACGTTTTTGATCTCAAAATTGGTTATGAATGATTTACTGAGTAAATGTGATGAATAAATATGCAGGCCACCAATAAACTGTGGCAGCTGCATGTCAGCAGTGAGTGTCACACTTTGGATCTGTTGCGTATGTATGAATCTGCAATAATGCTGCATCAGGTCTTTTCCTAGACTGTTCAATAAAGCTCTGTAGCACACGGACACAGACAACAGCAAATGCAAACCTGTACTGAACACGTTGTACAGGACGCCAGGACAAAATAACTAAGCTGTTATCATTAGTTCTGTTCCTGTTCTGTCACTCTTTGAACTGAAAAACTTTAAGCTAAAATAATGGAGGATGTTAAGCATTCTTTTTCATATTTCTTGTTAGAAATACACAATGAACACCACCGTTCAGAAGTTTGGGATTGGACGGGTTTTTTTTTTTTTTGGACGGGGCTGCATTTATTTGATCAAAAATAAAATAAAAACATTAATATTGTGAAATATTCATATAAACTGTTTTCAATTTTTATATATTTTAAAATGTAATTTATTACTGTGATGGCCAGTGTTCAGTGTCACATGATGTGTCTTCAGAAGTCATTCTAATATGCTGATTTGATACTCAAGAAACATTTCTTCTTATTATCAATGTGGAAAACATATGCTGCTTAATATTTTGTTAGAAACCGTAATACTTTTTTCAGGATTCTCATATGATTAATTGATGTGAGATAGACGTGAGTGATAATGAGCTCTGTGCGGCGTACCGGCCTTGCGTCTCATGGAGGAGCGGAAGCATAAAAGGAGAAGCGAGGGATCGCTGTGCTGAGGAGGTCGGGCAGCATGGAGGAGCGGAGCACTGCCAGCGGCTGCCCGAGGCGGTGGTGCTGGATCGCTGGATGATGGAGTGGGACAGAGAGCTTGCTGCCGGGCTCTTGGGACAAGCTGGGGTGGTTGCCGTCTGGGAAGGAGCGGAGGAGTCGCCCCATTCGTGAATGCTTGCACTGCGAGGAAGAGCCTTTCAGTTGGCTGAGGACCGAGAGCCAGCGTGTCCGGGAACCAGACCAAGATTTTTTTTTTTTTTAATGTTTAAACACTCCTCACGGACGACTGCCACCCACACAAACAGGCCCGGTCCTCTCTCTTCTCTCACTGTCGTCGCTCCTCCTTTTATGCCTCCGCTCCTCTCACAGCTCTCGGCCTCACCCTGCTTGCCACGATGAATAAAAATAGAATATTAATAAAAAAAATCAATAATTGTAAAACTCATCTGTGATCAACAAAATGTCATATTAAAAAATATATTCCAGTGAAAAATCTTTAAAATAGTTTGAATGTAACTACATCCTTGCTTCATTTAGTAAATATGGCTGAATATGCTAATTAGCCCGCCTCCACTCACTCACTCCAGCTCAGAGATACACTCGCTACATTTTACTATAGTAAGCACTGCACAATGGTATTGCTCCTTGCAACGTCAGATATCAGTAATTAATATTATTAACCTTTTGCTTGACTACATTATCAAACAGCTAATGTTACACAAACCATGTTCTCATTCGCCATCTCAGAGTCAGACAGCTGCCTTCTAACAATCAGTATTCTTAGAAAAACTTTGTAGAAAGGCATGAGGGTGAGGTAGTAATAATAGAAGCTGCAGTATTTGATTTCCATTTATGTATTCGGCAGATGCTTTTATCCAAAGCGACTTACATTGCATTCGAGATACACATTGACATTCTAATCAGTTCTTGCCTTCCCTGGGAATTGAACCCATGACCTTTGGCATTGCAAGTGCCACGCTCTACTTATTGCCTGATGATGGCTGACTAAATTCAAATGTATTCAAAGCTCACTCATTAATGTGTTGCCAGCTGCTAGTGGTTTAATATAATACTTCAATACTCTATAAGCATGAAACTTCAGAACAATCCAACACTAAGTGGTCCATTTTCAGTTCATTAGTCAGTGCCTTTTCTTTCTCAGGTATAACAGAGACGGTGGCCCAACTTGCTTCTGGTTGGGTGACAGACAGGAATCTGGTTCACAAATATCACTACCATAAGGCCTACTTGATCCTGTGTGGTGTGGTCAATCTTCTGTCCCCTCTGGCCACCTCGTACATCTTGCTCATGGTCTACGCTGTCTTCTTTGCCATCTTTTGTGGGGGATACATGGCCCTGCTACTTCCTGTGCTGGTGAGTATAAACTCAGTAGCTTGATATGGACATTACAGTTTTTGACAATCGCCAGGATCCATTTTTCAATACTTGGGTCATTTTTTCAAAGTACTCCTATTGTGCTATTTTAAAGGTCCCTCGTTTTGTTTTGGAGGTCTCCTACAACAGGTTTGCATGCATACATTTTCCCTTAATATACACTGCACATCAGCACATTCTTAAGCGGCTCGTCTGATGATTCAGTCTCTCTAAATCGCTCTTTTCCACATGCTACTCTGCTCTGATTGGCCAGATGATCCAGTGTGCTGGGATTGGTTTACCACTTGTTGAAAGCTAAATACCCAATAACTGAACTCCACAGGCTACCTCGGTTCTTGGCGATTGTATACACTGTAAAGAAGGTTTTACCACATCAATCTGAGCGCGAGTCCGATTATGAAACACTAGAAGAACTAGTTATTTAACCCAAAACACCATCCCAAGAACAACTTGAATTAACATATGTATGTTCAACAACAATTTCTACTTTATTGCAGTGCACATGCAGGGATTGTATCAATAACAGCGCTTATATTGGCCTTACTCCATTCTTTATCATTACTGAAAGTAGTAAGAACTACAGATAATCTGCATTAAATGGCCAGTAAAATTACTTGGGTGGGTTAAGTTGTCCGCGGGCGCAGTGGGACATGAATTAGGCCTTTAGGTGGTTCAGAGTTGATTTTTTTTCTTTTGGCACAATGACTTTTTTATCATGTACTTTCAACTTTTCAGAACGTTTACATTCACAAACAGCTACATTACACATTGCATGAAAGGGAATATTATAAAAAAAACAGTGGGGCACTTTAAAACTCGTCACACAGTGAACACAACAGCAGCCTTTATGTGGGCTTGTTAATTTATACTTGTTAATTTTTGTACTTGTAAGTGGAAATTGTTCTGCAGGTACATAGACTTTTGATGGTGTTTGTGTCTTAAGTGAGATAAGAACTAATTTTTTGATAAATAATCCACATAGACTGCTGTTGTGTTCACTTGTAAAGTGTTTTGAAAAAGTGACCTAAGTATCCAAAAATGTGTCCTAGCGATTGTTAAAAAAAAAAAAAAAACTGTAAATCAACACTGAACTGACTCACACTGAACTGACTCAAGCTGAATAACAACACTAACGGGCTTTACAGCTAAATTTGAATTGGTCACATATTTTTTTAATTATTGTGATGTTGCTTTCCAACATTATGTATTTTATAAAGTGCTATATGAATACAGGTGGCTTAACTTGACATGGCATACATTGGCTGGCAGGGTTTGAGGACATCCTAGTGCTGAATGCTGTTTCCTTCACTTTTATTATCTGTGCTCATGAAAAGGTTTCTGTATCTTTCTAAGTATTGAGACATTGAGTTGTTGTGCCCTAATACTGTGTAGGGCAGTGTAAGAAGAGAGGGATAGATTGACAGACAGCAGTGCAGTAGAGCCGTTCCTCTGGAAGGAATCTTAGGTTTTACCTTTCAAATATTTTTAGTGCTTAAAAAGACCCTGAGGAAAAAAAAGACCCAACATGCAAGATAGACACTAACTGATCCACCCACCCTTGCTTTTCTTGTTGAATGCAAAAAAGTGATGTTGAACATTGCTTTGAATTAACAGAAAAGCAAATATTGATTCTTTGTGAACTCTCTGAACCTCAAGAAAGCAAAACCCAAATAGAAAATACCATTTGTGTCAACACATCATTACATGTCCCTGATATGCAAACCAGCTGTTCTATTATAATTGAATTAGTGAGTAATTTCCTCCATTTTAGCAAGATTTCATACTGTATAGTTCTGAAAAAGTTGTTATATTGTTTAAAAAAACTTTCTGTTTCTATTTGAACTTTCTATTAATCAAAAATCCTGGACAAAATGTATCACGGTTTGAATATAAAAAGTAAATAAATGAAAAAATCAGCACCAAATCAGCTTTTCAGGGTGATTTTCGAAGGATCATGTGACTGAAAAAAATAATTCTGATTGATTTTATATTAATTATTAAATTGCAACAGTCCAATAATCCATCATATGGCCATATACAACATTTGCCAAATAGACATTCATTTTGATATTAAAAATATATAGAAAACATATTTTTATAAATATGCTTTGGGGAAAAGAAGTGTATTTATAAATATAAGAATATGATTTACTTTTCGGTTTCAACTTTTATTCATGATAATTGTCTTGTCCATTTTTTAGATCAAAGGTTTGCTAACCAAAGCTCCGTTTCTTCTGGCCTAGTCAGCAAAGTCATAATATTTCATATATCGTCTATCATAAATATTGTTCATTTTCCTCTCTGTGTTTTCCAGGTGGACTTGGTGGGTTCTGAAAAGCTGAACAACTCAATGGGGTTCTCAATGTTCTTTGTTGGGCTTGGCTGTCTCACAGGTCCTCCTCTGGCAGGTATGTGGAGTTTGAATGAGCACCAGTGACTAGATCATATAAGCATCAATAGGTAAATGTAGTCTTGATGTCTCACGAAAACAACCTGCAGCTTTGGAAAGTCTTGGCCAGTCTTGATAATGTGCAAGTCAAGCCTGCTTCTGTGTATGTGGCTTGGGGGACACTGAGGTCATATCGTTTCATATTTCAATTTATGTGGGTTACAGATGCAAGACATGTTAACCCATCTAAAAATAGGATGACCTGTCTGGTTAGACTTAAAGCATTTTGAAGTAGACAAGGACTTCCTAATATGCAATTTTTGTCACTGTTTCATCATAATATAATGCTGAATAAAGACCTTTCCGCTTCTATTAGCCATATACAGTAATGCATACCAGTACAGAATCATATGTAGAGCAGCTGTAAACTGAGGGACAATTCTTGGAAATACAAGTCTTGCAGTGGGGCCTCTTTAGGAAGGCGAGTATAGACCTTACCCTGAACTCTGTTACACAGTTATGCTAACATGAACCATCTTTTCAGGGCCCCCTTTTCACAGTCCCCCCGCCTACCAAAAATAATGAGCAGCTAGGGAAGCAAAACTGATTTTTCTATCCTACCCAAGGCCTTTCTGGAGCTGACCTACTGTTGCTTGCATATTGAAAACAAGCCATCGTTTTAAAAGCGTATCGACTCAAAAAACAGGTGTGGAAGCTTCTGAGGTGGAAAATGAAGAAAGTTTTCTCCATCTGTCCATCATCTTAAGTGTTAGGTTACTGATTGTTCTCAATTGTATCATGCAAGGGAAAGTAAAAAATAAAGCAAATTCTTTTTTCCCTGTTTTCTTCACTGATCCATTTAAGGAGAACTCCTTTGCCAACAGTTTAAAATATGTCTAACGCATTGCACTTTTTCCCCGAAGGCTTCCTGTACGACTACACTCAGACCTACGACTGCTCCTTCTACTTGGCAGGTGTGTGTTACCTGGTATCTTCGGTTTCTCTTTTTCTCGAGCCTCTAGCGAGACGCTGGCAAGCCCGAAAGAAACGGCTGGAGAAGATAAATGAAGAATTGATGTGGAGTAACGGCTGTTTCTGCCCGGCACCTCAGAGGAATGGTGTTGTATAATAAAGAAATAAACTCAAAGCCATTTGACTTTCCACATGTCATGTGGTTCGCCCTCTGACATCTGATCGGAAGAGAACCTGACCTGAACATTTGGCGGGACCACAGTGTGGCAAGCAAACGAATGTCCATTTGAATACAGAGACCAATAAATTAATGCTCGAGGACACCGCAATGCAAACTATTTTGTTAGTGGGTGAATGAAAATAGATTTTGTCGAATTTGTTTGATATATAAACAAACAGTACGTTTCCCTCACGGCAATCTTTATTGACAATCAGATCAGCACGGTAACAAAATGAGTCTTCATCACTACATAAGCATTGATTCTGGGTCTGTATGAAAGTTACTCAAATGCTTCCACTGAAATGATTATACATTTCTGTGTATCACATGACACATTTTACTCACTTAGGCAAATATAGTTAACTAAAATGAGGGTATTTTTACAGAAGGTAATGGGTCTATGCAATAAGTCTAAGACAGCTGCTTCCTCTGTGAGTCCCCATTTTGAGCCTTTAATGCCTGTTCATGTCTGTTGGTGTTTTTGAAATCTATCAGTTGCTATGAAGCTGTATTAAGGACAACATAACCGTCATAACCATTTGCCGTCAACTGGAATACATTTTGGGGCAGAATATTCCAGACATGGACTTTTTTCTCGCTTGTGCCAAATCATTCAGTCATTCACCACTGATGACAACCAAGAGAGTTCCTGGAACAAGTGAATATTCTTCTGATGCTAATGAGCCAAGAAGTGAAATAATTAGGTCAGTTGGCTTGTGGGTTCATGTGTACCTGTGTAAGAGGCCCAGATAGTGAGCATTTATGTGGGGAGTTTCTCTAAAATGCAAATCCTTTATACTTGTCATTTTTATTTTTAGGTTTCAGTTTTGCTGAGTAATCTACAGTGCACAATGTTTGTCACCACTATTTGCCTTTGTACACAATGACTGTGCTAAATATCCTGTGATAAGAGCCAAAGATGCAATAGAAATATAACTTATCAATCTATGCATTTGAACGTCCTTTGTACATAGAAATACTCTCACGTTGCCGTTCTCTCCAGTATTTCTGCGTGCGCTGTTGCCCTCTAGAGACACTAACGGTGTACTGCTAATGGAATGTTGCATCAATTAACAGGCAATCCATGTTCTGGAATGTCTAAACTAGTTATTTTCTTTCATCAGCAAGTAAAGACAAACAGGATTGAGCAAGACACGCAGAACTACGACAGTTTCACAAAAAAAACTCATCGGAAAGATAAGAACAGTATGCCATACTTTGGCCACTTTTTTTTTTTTGCACTCAATTGTTTAACAGGTTTCTTTGGAGAAATGGGTTAGAAATGTTTTGGTAATGTTGCATAAGTTGTTTGTAAACTCAAACATTAGCCTTAAAGAGAGTTAAGGGGACACAATAACACTATTATTGTCGATTACAGACTTCAGAGCCATTTTGTACTGTTAGTGATTTTGCAATTGTGTAGAAATGTGATAGTATTAGGCTGGTAGTGGGTTATTAGCTGAAAGGTTTTGTGTTGGGGTTTTTTCTGGGTTTTTTTTTTACTGTTTCTGAAGGGTTTTATTATTTTGCTGACAATGCTCACAACTGTCAAGATTTACGTGACTGCAATTAAAGCCAGCAGTAAATTTGATAAAGCCATTGGGTTTTCTGTAAAACATTTGTTAATACTTGATAGATGTTCTCCTTGTTCTCCATTAGGAAAATATAAAAGAAAAGAGCTTAAAATAGATACTATAATCTTTGAAATCCAACTATCTTAAGTACATTAAAGTATTAGGGTTTTTTGTTGGAAAAAAAGATTGCATTTTCATGTGTAAAATCAAAATACCTCACAAAATGGTGTAAAAAAAATCTTTATTGAGAACACTGAACGTAGTACAACATACAACAATGGTATGCAGTATTTACATTTTTAATGCATCATTCCAAAACATTACTCTTAACATGAAAAGATCTCATATATTATATGACAAAAAATAACATTAGCACTCATTAGTATTAATATGAACCTAATCAATTCTAAAATATGGAGAGAGAGATAAAAATACTTACAAAAAATTAACTGGTACTTACAGAAATGTGAGCCATGATGAGAGACACTTTTTTTGTGTTTAACCACTGATGGATACCCACAATGCAACACTGATGTTCTGCAGACACCAAAAAACATAGCACATAAAAACATAGATTACATATTATTAATTACATGCATAAAAGAAAACATGAATAACTAATCAAAGGCTTATAATCAATAACAGTTTCATTCAGATCTGTCCACCTGGTACTTATTCAGATTAGGACATTGGTTAAAAAATATCAACATATATACTTGCTTGGGAGAGAGTTGGTGTTAATATGAAGTTATGTCAGCAGAGGATGCAGACAGGTAACCTATAATATCAACAATTAACAATTGTGTTGTAAAACAATTATCACTCTATCCTCTATAATAGTTAGTACATTTATAATAGTTCAAACTTCTTACTATTCAGTTTGTCAGATTTAACTTGAGTTTCCAATAATTCAGTCATAGTAAGATCATTCCTAGTAAGATCAGAGGGTAGAAAGCCTCTTGTGAGACCTGAAATAGCTTATAGTCATCATGTGGCAGCTTATACAGAGAACTAAGCTACAACCAGGAACAATGAGCTAATGTTTTGGACTGTTCGACTTAATGTGGTCTTTTCATTACTTTGAAAAATGGGAAGGGAACAGTGCCAAGACTACACAAAGAGATTATGTAAATGAGGCAAGAGGGGCTTGGCTGTTACCGTGGAGACCTATGGTTACCAAGTTACCAGTTCCATTCCATAACATCAGAAGACAGGCTACTCAGTCAGAACTGTGGTGAAGACACAAGAGAAAACATAAGAGACCGCAGCCGAGTGCCATGGACTGAGTGAACTCATCATTGGCATGGTATTCTCTCAATGCGTAACTGAAACTGAGCAAGTTCAAAAATTATAGAGATGAATTATATGTATTACTTTGTTAATGCAAATATATTTAATGTGATCCAGTGCCCAAAATTTGTTTTGCAAAGGGCACATGTCCATACATGTGTTCAGGACGCAGGACATAAAGCAGTCACATTTCATACACTGTGCAGAGAGCCTTCAAATATTGAAATAAAACCAATATTTCTTTAAATGTAAAAGTAACATTTTAATATTTTTATAAATAGAAAAAATGTCCAAACATATTTCAGCTTGCAAATTCTATTAAAAAAATTCCTGTTTGTCTTTATGTTTATATGTAAAGCGGCCTTCATAAGAATACGAGTTTTAATGTCACTGCAAAGGGGGAAATTATGGCAGTCCTATAGGGGGGTACGGGTGGAATTAGTAAAACTTTATGCAATCAAATAATTTTTCTGACACCCATCATAATTTATACAGATATTCAACACAAACTCCCACATTAGCTTATGAGAGCCAATTATTTACCCTAATAATGCATCAATCATAATACTTTCAACATGGACAGGAGAAAGTTACAATGGAAATTATCAGAACTTATATTGCTTGAATTTTAAGGCTGATTGATTAATGGCTTAAAAGGCTAATAATAAACATAGTGAAGCTTTAACTGGAATGAAAAGCACTAGAAACATACAAAGGTTATATGAAGTGTGGCATTGTTAAATTTCATAATTGTGGAAATTGTAAATGTGGTTGTTTTCTAATTATCCGGTCTAATAAAATCTGTCTCCAATGTTTCATAATCCAAATGAAAAGAACAACAATTAACTTACTTGAAAGGGTTTACTTATTTTAAATAGTTCACCAAAAAATGAAAATTCTGTCATCCTTTACTCGCCCTAATGTTGTTCCAAACCTGTCTGAGTTTCTTCTGTTGAACACAAAATAAGATATTTTAAAGAATGTTGGTAACCAGACAGGTAAGTTAAAAAAAAACAATAAAAAATAAATACTATGGAAGTCAGTGGGCAGCCTCATCTCTTTGGTTACCAACATTTTTTTAAATATCTTATTTTGGGTTCAACAGAAGAAACTCATACAGGTTTGGATCAACATGAGGGCGAGTAACTGATGACAAAATGTTTGTTTTGGGCTGAACTAAGCCTTAAAACTAGCCTTAAAAGTTTTTCGTTCATTCTAGTGAAAATACCAACAATTATTTGTGATTAAAATATGGTTATAAATTTACCTACATTTAAAAATACAACGCATTTAATATCCTCAACCTAATGGGATAATTCATTTACTCACCTTCATGTCATTCCAAACCTAGATTACACTTATTATTCTGTGGAACACAAAAGATATTTTAAAGAATGTTTTATCCATTATTGCCCATACAGTTACTCAATTGGGTCCAAAACAAGAATTATATATATATATATATATATATATATATATATATATATATATATATATATATATTTCTTTTAAATATCTTGTTTGTTCCAGAAGTCAGTCATAAAGGTTTGGAAGAAAATTTGAGTATTTTTCGGGTGAACGACTGCTTTAACATGAACATCCTTATTGGCAGTTTATTTGTGTTAAGTTAACAAGCCTTTGACCTCAAACCAAAAATATAACCAAACATATTTCTGCATTTTTCTTGTTTTCTTTGTTTGTTTTCAGAAAAAACTAAAATGAAGGTTTAGGATAAAACAGACCAAATTGTCACAGTTACAGTCAGTGGTAATATTCTTAACTGACACTTACCTGTACCAGGTAGACTCTGAGTCTAAAGACCTGATATGAAGCAAATGCTCCCTACTCACCACCCACACCAGAGGACTGGTCTGGATCCTCAGAGGCCTGAATGAGCTGCTGGTGAAGTGCTGCAGCTGACTGGATGTCTTACTAAGGAAAAGGAAGGAGGTGGTGTTCATTCTCTTCCTCCTGACGAGGCTCCTCGCGAGCAAACTCCATGTTAACATTGGGTGGAGTTCACAAGGGCAGCTTGTTTTCTTTCAGAGGTTCTTCACAACGTCAATTAACCACGTACCGATCGTCTGGATGCATTTTAAAATCTCTTTCGGAAAATAAACGTTTAAGGAAACAAAACTATCAAAACTCGATTCGAGTCGAACACAATTGCGAAGGCTAAAACCGCTTTTGGCTTTTCTAAATCCTCTTCCTTCACTGATTTTCAATGGAGCGAAACAAAATCATATCAGATGAAATCAAAGGATGGGATAAACAAATGCCTGCTCCTCTGCATTGGAAATCACTGAGATCAGGTTCAGGCAGTCGCGCTGGCAATGCGCAGTGTGGCCGGCCGGGTTACAGCAAGCCTGGATGCTTCCAGCTGAGGGACACATGCCTGAGAGAATCGAAAGGTGCTGAAAGAGATATTTCAGTTTAGATGAAGGTCTGCGCAAACATCATCTCTCCGCTCATTCTCAACGCTCAGCAGAACGGCCCCTCTCTCCCTGATCTGTTTGAGGGTTGAGGGCAGCAGCACCCTCAGGTTACTTAGCATGTGGGGCAACTCCAGGACACAAGGGTGGAAAACACAGATCAACAACAACATCGAGCCTCAAAAGAGCGCTTTGCTCTCACTGCCATGACTGATCCCGGGCCGAACACAAAGGAGGAGAATTTCTCTTTCCTGAGCAGAAACAAGCATTTGAGTAACAATTCCTCCCGAAACACAACCGAAAAAAGCAGCGCAGGCGTTCTTCAATTGATTCCCAAGGAATAAACATTTCTCCCTCAAATGAAACAATTTATTGATAGCGTGATATAATCAAATGAGGGGCCAGTGCACTTTTTGTGTGTGTACAAACAGCCACGTCAAGAGCTGTGCAAGGGGTGAGTGATGCTTCCTCTTTCTCCCCAATCAAGAAATTAGGTAAACACAGCACAAATCAAGTGTCATTACTTCCGTTTAAATACGGGAACTGTAAGCACAAAAAAAAAAAACAATTACACAAGCAGGAAGATGCTCTCAGTGAGAGTACACTAACACTAAATGGAAAGCTCTTGCCCCTGTGCATCCAAAGGGCTCCTGAATCATTTCAAACAATTATTTCTGCTTCCAGCCATGTGAAGTCCACTTGTGGAATGGTCCATTTGCTGTCCTGTCCTGTGTGACCGGGACTGAACGTACAGTATGTCCATTTAATCATACACACAAAGAGCTGTTATATCGTGAAATCACCAATCAATCAACTTTTAAAACACAATTTAGTGTGAAGAATAGAAAAGTCATACATGAAAAGATGTTAGTTATGCATCAGATCAGTACACTGCAAATAGCTAAGACTAAGAACACAAATTTCTATTTCTTCAGGATTTCAGAGAAATTTTAAAACCATTCGAAGAATGACACATAAGAACCACAACATTGTGTAATATTTCAAACAAAAATGGCTGTTAAACTATGAACATACTTAAATGTACGTCTATATGGTCAACTAAAGGTATGTCAATGTAATAAAATGTAGGACTGTCTTACAGTTGCACAAAAATCAAATCATTAGGGCATTAAGTATCCGCTTTTGTACAAATACGTGACCTTGATTTCTTTAAATTAGTCATTCACTTTGAAGGGATAGTTCACCCAAAAATGTAAATAACATCAACATTTACTCACCCTTACGTTGTTTTAAACCTGTACGAGTTTCTTCCGTTGAACAAATTATTTTGAATAATGTTGGAAACCAGTTGACGTTCAAAGTAGGAAAAAATAAATACTACACAAGTGAAGCGTCAACTTTTTGGTTATCAACATTCTTCAAAATATATTTTGTGCTCAACAGAATAAATTCATACAGGTTGGAACAGCATATGGGTAAGTAAATGAAAGAATTTTCATTTTTGGGTGAACTATCCCACAGACGACGATGACAAAATTACATTATAGGCCACATGCACTTAACATTGAAGATTTGAAAAGTCTGTTGTTAGAGCAAATGCATTTTTGTCTTTATCTCTATAAAGAGACCTTTATATGAATACCAGCATTAACAACTTCACTGTCAAGAGGACATATCTGAAAAAAGATGACAGTCCTATGGGGAAAATAAAATTAAAAGCACATTATGCAGTCAAATGAATGATCTGACACCCATCATAATTTAAACGGAGACATTTAACACAACCTAACTTTGAAACCACAATCATGCTTCATTCAAAACCTTTCAAATGTAACCCGAAAACATGAAAATAGTTTGTCAGAATACCCTTTTTTCTTCTTTAAACACAAAATCTGATGCTTTGGTCTAAGGAGGGCTTAGAAATATCTACTTTTATAATCAAAATACCGTATGTTCACAGATAGTTTTTTATGTGATAAGGGGTGTTAAAATGCAGCACGTTTCAATCTAAATAACACTGATGGCATTTTTTTTGGCCACATCTTTGTATATTAAACCTCTGCAACAGCTTACAGCAGAACACTAGCATTAACATGCAGTTCACTGAGCAAACTATTCTGCCGGTTTTAGTTGCCTGCAGGACTATATACCTATATTACACTCCCCATTACTGAATGATTGTTCAAAGCATCAAGACACATAAACCAAGTTCCCATTAAATCAGATTAATTGATAACCATGAACATTCACACAAATGATTTTGTACAGGGATAACTGTCTGGACTCTGACTGAAATACATGTTGATAGGAAGTATTGTAACTAGACAGTGTTTAATGACCAATAGCAAATTAAATTTCTATTCTAATATGCCCAAAAACATTCATTCTTTTAAGCAGGGTACAACTTATCACAAACTAGACATCTGAATAAATTGTAATGGAAAACAAATATATTGCTATAGAGCTAAACTTTGCTATACGAATGGGCCTTGTTCTCTCGTTTTTGTACATGTTTGGCAGAGCAGGTCATAACATTTGCCCTTTACTCTAGAACCACTTCTGCTTTAGAGAGCATGCAATCAAGAGACATGAAGAGAAGCTTGCATTTAACAATACTTTAGTGTGTGTTATGATTGTTAGGATGCTCCTCGAACAATGATCATGACCAGGAAGTCCTCTTCCGTTTTGGCAAGAGCTTTCGCAGAGGAATCTAAGAACTGCTGAGAGAAATCACATGGTGGAAATGCGTGCAGGACCCCAGTGTTGTCCTTATCTCTACTCCCCCCCACGGGTAAACTGATGACCCCGGCGGCCTGCTTTTGCTTCAGGTAGGAAACCAAGTTGCGCAGAGGCCTCTGCGTCGATGCTGCTGGGTCCGAAGATGAAGTCTCCTCGGAGCTGCCCGGAACTGCCAGTAGAACCGCATACCCGCCCGGGCCTGCGACTTTGATGCGGCGAGACACTTCGTCGATCTTGGGCTGGTCGAGACGGAGGCGTTGTGTGATGCGCAGCTGAGTGACCTTGCCGCCCGTACTGCCGTCCATAAGGAGACTGGTGGCGACGCTCAGGTCCCCGTCCAGGAGATGCATGCTGGCTGGGAAGTTACTGTTCTTTAGGAGCAGCATGCCATTCCAGGCCATGCTCAGCTTGCCCCCTGCATCCTGCTTTGAAGCCTGGTTGCTTTTGGAGCTGCTCTCAGATCTGTCCCTCTTGGAGGCGCCTTTGGCTGAATCACCGGCTTTGCGCTTTCTTTCCGCTGGACTTGCACCGACACCGGACTCTGAAATGTTGCCGCCCTTTATGCGCTTCTCACCAGGGGCTCGGTCCAGGCTGCTGCGGCTCTCTCGTGCAGGGGACACCCGATCCGCTCTTGCTGGTCGCTCTGAGTCGCTGAACCTGCCGTCTCGGCTGCTTCCTCCTGGGCTGCCTTCAAGAGACGGCGGTCGGCGGCGTCGGGCTGCCCACTCGCTGCTGCTGTCAGGTGAACACTCCAGATGTCTCCCGTCCTCCATGAGCCGCCGTTTGCGTGCTGCGTCCCTGGCCGGCAGCTCCCGCTCTAGTGACCATGCCTCTCGTCGTCGTTCACGCTCCAAGTGCTCAAGGGGCTCAAACGCAGGAGTACGTACACGTTCACGAATGGCAGGGGCCGGCCACTCAGCCCCGGCGTACAGTTCTCTTTCTCTGAAGTGCAGTGGTGGGGGAGTTCGTTCCCGGACCCTGATGGCCTCAGGGGTGGCACGATGGACAAAAGACTCAGCCACGATTTCATAGTGTTGCAATGGGAGGGGCTGTAGGAACTGCTGCTGGTAACGGTGCTCCGTGTCAGCGAAGTCCACCCTCAGCCTCCTGTCAGGACCGCCAAGAGGAAATCCACGCATGTGTGTGCAGGCTGCCTGAGCGGCATCCAGGCTTTCATACTGAATATAAGCCCAGGTGTCCCCTTTTCTGTAGTCTATAGTCCTAATAGTGCCAAAGCGGTCAAATTCCCTGGCTAACGCAGTCAGAGGCACCCAAGGTCCAAGACCGCCCACCCACAGGCGTGTGGTGGGGGTGGCTTTGCCATATCCAATTTTTATGGGATTTCGGCCCACTACTTTCCCAGACATGTTCATTTTTGCTCTGTGGGCCATGTCCAAGTTCTCAAATTTAAGAAAGCCATAGGTGCTGCTCTGGCCCCGAGAGGGTCTTTTAATGTCCACCTCAGTGATGGTCCCAAATCGTTCAAAAGCCCTCCTTAAATCATTTTCAGTCACAGTAATATCCAAATTACCCAGAAATAGTGTGCGGTTGGCTCTCTGGTCGTCCTCTGGAGAGATAAAGTCCTCCTCGCGGAAAGGAGCGGCTCGCTCAGCGATGTACGCGGGCCGCGCCCTCGCTTCATAAAAGGCAAATTCTCTTTCTCTTTCAAGCTCTCTCGGTAAGGGCGGGGGTGGGGGAGGAGGAAGCCGACCCAGCGCTAGCTGCTGTAACCGGTAGTCTCTGTAACCCAGACCGGTCGGAGAGAGCGGTCTCTGGGTATGCAAATGTCTGTGGCCTGCAACGACTGAGAAATGGTCCTTATCTATCGGAGATCGACTTCTCCGTCTATTCAAGTAGACCGCCTCGATTTTCAAAGGACGGTCGTACAGCACCAGCCGTCCTCGCGCATGCTTTGCCGCCCTGGCATCATCCGGTCTCCTAAAGTTGACGAACGCGATTCTCTCGTCATTGACTCGGCTGATTTTCACACTCACGTCGCCAAATTTTTTGAATTCGTGGAAGAGGCCGTCCTCGATTTCCTCGTCGCTCAGCTGGGAGCCGAGCTCGCTGATTTTTAAAGTTTTGTACTCACTTTCGTTGGTGGGAAGCGGGGCGCGCGTCTCTCCGCGCGAGTTAGTGCGCGCGGCCGCCTCTAAGGACAGGCTCGACGCGTGATTCTTGCCGCTCGAGCTCGCAACGGGGCTGGTGTAACCGTGGTTATTTCCAGTCCGACTGGAGACATGTCCGTCAAAATCCCTTCCATCTCTTTTATCACCGATCAGCCCCCGTCGTGCAGAACCCCCTTCGCTTTTAGAAGAACTGTTGCCGTTGTTGCTCCCACCGCCAGAAATCGAGATAACCCCCATTTTCTTACTGGTCGGGTGGCTTCCTCCCCTGTCTCGTATATCATCCAAGGCCCTTGAACGCTTTTTCACCGGCGACCGCTCTTTCCCTTTCATGTTAGAAATCCTCTGGCTTTGCGTGTCTAACAAAACACTTTATAACAGTTATGCTACCGCGATGGCAACAAATTTACACGAGAAACTGTATAATTTGTTCAGTGTCCCTGCGGCAAAACAACCGCATACGCCATCTTGTCAAGACTAAAGCATGTCCCGCCCGTCGACTTTGATTGGTTTGATTCTCTGAGAAACATCAACGCCATTGGTTGTTCTGTCTGTCATTCTAAACCGCCCGTACAGCGCCCAGTCTCCGTGTACACCATTTTAGTTTCTAAAAGACAAATATTTACCATAGCCACTTTATAAACACGAGAGGTGACATTTAACATGTAAGGTCTTGAGGTTGTGCATTAAAAAAATAATATAATGTGCTTCTGCAAAATATTTCATAATATTTGAATAAACACGATGAATCTATAAATCTGGTAGGAAGAAAATAGTTTGAATTTAAAAAGTGCTTTACGTTTAGTTGATACTAAATGAGTTGTTTTGTTAGGAGTTTTGTTTTACATGTCGTTTAAATTACAAATATAATCTTTATAAATTGTGAGTGGTCAAATAAATACAACTTTTAAAATATACATATATTGTAGTTCACTTTATGTCCAACAGAGGGTAATGTTTACTTGCTCCACTGAGGTGAACGTAAGGGTCACGTTAGTGTAAACGTGAATAGCTTTTTACTGTAACCATGTCGGTTCAGTTAGATTTATCATTGCCACCGAGGTTCACCCTTATAAAATGTTTTGTTTAATATTATTTTTTTATATATAAAAAAGAACGGGTGGAATATATTGTTGTCTCACAACAATGGCCAAGGCTAATGTAAAATAATGTAAAAGGGCACAGTTAAATTGCTACAAAAAGGAATGCATTTATATTTAAGGGCAATATGCTCTAATCTGGAGTTTAAAAATGCTTTGGCTTTGTAAATGTTTCTTGTGTGGTCAAAAGAGAGCAAGCATGCAATTCAGAAAAATATAAAGGAATACAAATAACTTGTCTATTATAAATAAGGATTAAATGCACAAGCTAACATGTGATATATATTTTAATTTTTGTTCATACAAAAAGTATGAAGTGCCAAGTTAACTGCCAAGCTGTCGTTGAAACTGCTGAAGGCCTAGTCATTAGGACAGGTCAACTCAATACTCAGTAGTTTGGCAATTTCATGGTTCATGTTACTCATAAATATTTAGATTCTGTGTGCTATTTTATTGTGTGTCTGCCCTGTCACTACCTACAAGAGTTAGCATACTCTCTTTGTGTTAATTTTTCATCCTGCCAGTTTCGTTGTATAGTTCTCATCATTTAGTAACGCTTCTCTTACATTCCTAAATTGCATTTCTTTATCACATCCTTTAATCTGGGATTTAATCAGTTTGCATGTGTAGCTGGAGCTGGCTCCACTTTTTTGAAAGAGCAGGCTGGAATTCGAAGTTGTGGGTGTGGAGAGAGTTTCTGTCAGTCCCTTTCTATCCTGTATTGGAACCACATGTCAGCTCTCTCCAAAACACGGCATGGTCCGCTAAACTGGCACTTAATGTGATCCAGCGTTTCTGTCATCCTCAATGCACAAAGGAAAGAAGCAACAGGAAATGCTTGCCCCAAAGCGACTGTCGATCTGTTCCCATTTTGAGAATTAGGAAAATGAGAGAAGCTTTGAAAATCCTGTCACTGCAGCTTTTTTCATCTCAAACAATTCCGTCTTATGTGTCATCTAAATTAAGTGAATCACTCTGAAAGAGTGGCTGGCAGGACGGGCATGCATTCATTAAACCCAGATGGAGCTGAATAACCCACACCAGTCCCATGCATTGCTGGGTCACAGAACAGCCCTCATCAAGGCCGTTTGGCACTTGTATCAACAGAACACTTTAACTTCAGCTATTTCCCACTGGATTTGGATTCCAAAAACACATCAAACATGATCAACTGTATACTCTATTCTTATGAGAAACATAGTTTCAGTTAAAAGTCAATGTCAGAAAAATTGAATATGTTTTCACCAGGCAGATTTGAATTTGACTAGTTTGATTAGTTATTGAGATCCATGTGCATTTTGAACCATGCAGATATGTAATTAAACGATCTTTTCATTTCTTTTTAATCCCATACATCCGACCACAGGGCCAGCTTCAGGAACTTGGAGTCTGCTCTGCAAAATTGGGTATATGACATTTTTGTCCAAGACTTTTAAATTAAACAGTAGCATAATATGTAAGCGGACTCATAATTCATTAGGCTTTGTGGTTGTGCTCTTCTGTCGTACCCCAGACCTACAATTGATGGCTATGACAGAGAAAAACCTTGGAATCCATCATCAGTCCTGGAGTGAAGGGCTTGTGGTTATTCAGTTGGTTTTGTATTAGCAGGGCTGTCACATGCTGCTGAAGTATCGAGTGACATCTGACAGCCTTTACAGCCACGCTAGAGCAAAACATACATTTAAAATTACATATTAGAAGTCCACGTCTTCTCTAAAATACAAAATATTTCACCTTACATGTCAGCGTTTATCTATACTAACCTTAAAGAACTGGCACACACAATATTTTTCTTGCATTATCATTTTATGAGATGCTTCTATGGATCCAAAAATGTTGAATTTGCTATTCTGTACTAAATTCACAAATTCCAGATATATTTTAAGATTAGAATTAAGAATGCATGAATAAAAAAATTCTAGTTTGTCTAAATAAATTCAAAATAAAACACTACAAAAATGCATCAATTGCAAAAATGCATCATTTGAATGCATCAAGTGAATTTGGGTAAGTATAATGCTCAATTATGAAGATCTGATGTTTTCTAAAGATTTTATGCACCAATGTCATTAAACTGTAGGTGCTTTTAAAGATTACATTTAAGTAGGCTTTAGATAATGGCTAAGGTAATCTAAATGTAAAACCTGCAGAAATAACCAGTCATACGTAGATATTAAATATAGATTAAAACCACACAAAATGCAATCTATATGTAAAGATGCTTCATTCCTGCAAAAAAAGCACAAATGTATTTGGTGTTTTTAGTGGTGATGTATTTTAATGCACAAAGCTGGGAAATGTAAAAATCATTTATTGACCTGGGCTACATATATACATAATGGGGCTAAAACACTGCATACACTGAAACAATGAGATTAACATTAACATACTTAAATAAACATGTTGCACATCCTCTTTGGTAATTAATATTACACCATTTTTACAATTTTAGTATCCCAGAAATAATTTTATATTAAGGCAAGTTGTGTCCAAAGCCCATTATGGCTCATTGGGTTTCAACAAAAATTCACACAAACAAATGAGATGCTTCCAGAGGGAAAAAGATCAACATAAAGAGTTCAGGCACAAAATGTTTTTTTGCCGTGAAAAAATCTGTAACACAGAAAGAAAGCGTTTAAAAAATAGTGTCTTTCTGAGTAACACTAACATGCCAGTATGTGCAAGCATGCTAAATGTTTGTTGGCTCAGTGATGTCATGGCGATCGCAGCTGCAGCTGCACGGTCATGTAGGCCAGGATAACAGGCTCCCGGGGTCTTTGGTTTTCATGCGCAGGGCTACCAGACCTGAGGGCTTGTATTCAGACTCTGGTCCGGGCTCAAAGGAATGGGCCCCCAGGCTTCCTGGGAAACCATGGAGTGAGTATATCCCGTTGATACTAGGGTGGTGGGGTGGGTGATGATGATGATGATGAGGATGGCCTGCAGATGCCGACATACCCATAAGACCGGGTAGGTTACCATGAGGATGCGGATAAGGGGTCATACAAGATGACGCCATGTTTTCTGTCCCCAGAACACAACCACTGGCCGCTCCGCCCACACCTCCCGTTCCCACACTGCTGGGCCATAGGTTATTTTGCATCTATGTGTATATATAAATATAAACACACACACACACACACACACACACACACACAAAAGACATTAAGGATTGAAATATGTCTCAAAATGAATGATAATTATAGAATATTGTCTGAAAAAATAAAGTAATAAGAAAAATGCATAAACATAAAAAATATTTGAGAAATGTAATTTTAAGTGCTTTATCTTTTTCTCTTTTTTTGCATTTTGGTAACCAATATATAACTTTTTTTTTATAAACTTTTTTGCTATGCACAAGTGCTATATGGCTTGAGTATATGAATATATGGGAACGTTTACACAACAATAATGAACTAAAAATAGAAATGTTTTTCCTTCGCGTTTTTTTTGTGTATAAAAAAAAATTGTGTATTACGTGTACCAGGCCAGTATTTGGCAAGGTCACTTTATAAAGAAACACTTCTCACCTTTGCATTGAACACATGATAGGCATTCGCATGATGTCACTCTGACATTTGGGGTGATATTTGGGGTGGGGAAATTGCATTTTGAAACCAGTTTTCAAAAGTCTTCTGTTTTTAGTTAAAAACAATGTTGTGTAAATGGCCCCTAAAACTACATTGAATCTCTGTGTTTTTGACAACAAATATAATGTTACAATGTTCACTATACCCCCAGCCAAACCAAAGCAACTCTCCATTGTTAAAACACTAGACCAAAAAAATCTAATTTGCATTCTTGTTCTTAAGCGCTATCTTACTGTGTCTTCTGTGTTTGTTTGTTTATTTGTGTGTGTACCTGGTATGTGTCGGAGCGAGGGAGAAGGGAGATATCATATGTAGCAGCAAAGTGGTTTCGCACCTCTTGCATCTTCCCATATCGCTCTCGTTTTCGCCATTTGGCCCGTCTGTTTTGGAACCACACCTGGGGAAAGAACACATTTATTAAGCTGAATGAAACACATCTGTCTCAAGTTCAAATGTATAAATCTTTTCTTAAATCACTATTAATTTTCAACAGGGTATTAAGTATCCATATATACTAATTATATGATTAATTATACCACAGTTCAAAAGTGTTTTTTGATGAAATAGATTTTTTTTGAGCAAGGATATATTAATCAAAACTGTCAGTATGATTTTGACAATGTTACACAAGATTTCTATCTCAAATAAATGCTGTTCTTTTCATCAAAAAATCCTGAAAATAAACGTATTAGGTAGACAACCTTCAATGTAATGTTTCTTAAGCACCAACTTGGCATATTAGAATGAGAATGGAGTATTGATTAGCTTTGACGACAGGAATGAGTTACGTTTTTAAAGAAACTGATTGTTGTTATAAATTCTATTAATATTTCAAAGCATTACTGATTAAGGACATTCCGCTTTGGTGAGCATAAGTGACTTTCAAAAACATTTAAAAACGTTTTGAATGATAGTGTATCACGTTTTAATTTAATCTTACACTCTTACGTAACATAACTAACAACCTGTTCCAGGAGGTGGAGTCGAACACACCTGCACTCTTGCCTCTGTGAGCTCGGTCCTCAGTGCCAGCTGTTCCCTTGCATACACATCTGGGTAATGCGTCTTCTGAAAGACCTTCTCCAGCTCCTCCAGCTGAAAGGTGCTGAAAGTTGTCCGGTTTCGCCGCTTCTTGTTCTTGCCTGAAAGGTCGATGGAGTCAGCGATGGAGTCTCCAGCCAGTTCGTTGGACGGCTCTTTCAGTTTTCCGCAGCACTCTGAGTTTAGTGCAGGATAGCCCAGGGACTTGGGCAGGGTCTTCTCTCCTGAAGAAATACAAACAGGCCAGATTTCCCACTAAATGCAGATAAGTGACCATTTAGTCTCTAATAAATAAATGTAAACACTGTGCAGGCCAATTAAACATCAGCTTCTGAGTGAGTGCAGTGCTTTTCTTGTCTCCTCAACTGATGTTAATGACTATTTATTTTATATTTCTATGTATAGCCAGAATATTTCTAAGTGACCTCGGACTAACCAGAAAAAGCATGTCAAATATGTGTATTTCAGTTTACCAGCAAGCAGAAATATAATGCTGTATTTATGTATTAAAATAAAATGTAATAAAATTATATTGCAGGTTTTCATTTGAATATATTCCCTAAATAAACATTTAGCTAAACACACACATCATTGATCTGTGATAAATTGATAGCAATCACTGTATATGGTACTGTAAATTGTTAAAATAAAGTAAATAAAGTTGTGTTGTACATTAACAATGCTTATGCAATGTGCTTCCTGGCACATAAAATAAAAATTTGCTCTGCTTCTATAATAAATAGTAGACCATTACCAACATTGTAAAGTCATATATTTTGTCCTTCAAATAATCTGTCTGTTTTTGAGTATTCTGCGTAGTTTGAAAATGATAATAAAACACAGTCAGAAGAGCTTACTGTTTTTATTAAGCTTGAAACTTGAGATGTAATGGCTTAAAAATGAATGTTGCAATTTTTGCAAGCTCAGATGCTTGCTTGAATAATACAATAATTAAAAAATCCTCAGCTATTATGATGTGACAGATAAAAAGGTAAGAAGTTGAAGAATTTGGACGACAAAAACAACAAAAAGATCAGTTAAAATCACTGTAATAATAAACATCATTCAAACAGGACGTGTTTGCTTTTCTCAAGAGAATATAAAGGATGGGAAGTGCTGTTTTAAAAGGAACCAACCATAGAGCTTTAGCTTAAGAAAGCTGTTTTCATTCACCCAAAATAGAGAGACATTGAGAAAAATTGTAATCTGATATTTGTATTCCTTATTTTTATTGAAAAGGAAATAAAACACATGCCTCACTGTACCATTTCTATTGCCGGATTCATATTTTCAGATATATTTGTGCAATTTCTCATTGTTGCATAGATTGGAGAGATGATGTTTAAACAGGTCAATCAAATTACAAAATTATGTATCTAAATATGTAAGTTAATAAATGAAATACATACAGGAATGGAAGTCTTGTTTGTGAGACACAATAAAAACTATTACGTTAAAAGTATTTAGGACACATCTAAACTTCATAATAACTAAGCTCAAAATGTTGTTTGATAATGATCGACAAATTTGATGAATTACATGAATTTGAATTTGATTACATTCATAAACTAGCTGTTTGGTTTTCTCACAAGAACTCCACTGATCCATCTGAATTACATTGAAAATTGTAAATTATATGTTTCTCTAGATATTAAAAACATCTGACCTAGGGTCATAAAATGTCCTCTGGCAGTTTGCTTGATAGCTCAATGTGTCTTTTTGCTCAGTGATTACAAGTAGGAGAAATGAATTATGGTTCTCCCTAATTTAATTTTCATCAAAACAGAGGAAGCCATTTACTAGAGCTACATAAATTTAAAGTGGATTATATTTGATCTTTTGAAATAGTTTAAGAACTAAAGAAAATGCTAAACTGCTAAATTAATAGAACTGCCAAGAACAGTTATATATTGTACTGCAATTTATCTTAGTATCAACTTTTTTAAATCTTTTTTTTCCTTATAAGCCAAAAGACAAAAAAGTAAGGAGAGTCTGTCTTTGAAATGTTGTACTGACCTCTCATTATAACAGTGTTGCCTTCAGAACTAGTTCCTTCTGTCCGATCAAATCCAGACTATATTTGTGAGACACACCCCCATTAGATATGAGGCTCCCAATTAAAAAGGCTAACTGGCTGCACATATCTCATGATTTCAGAAATGGAAACCTGCTTGTTGACTTAAGGAAAATGGTAAATATCAACAATATTGTTTATTAATTAAACGAATGTAGAATCATCAAGTATACTAGATTCTACAATGTGTTATTTCATAAATTCCAAAATATGAGACATTTAGTAAGGCATTTAAGAGTCCGGCCTCGAAACTGCGCAGACAAGAAAAGTTTGTCCAGTTTTGAATGCTGTAATCGAAATAAATTGAGACTTGCGGTTAAATGAAATCGTGTCACTTCGATGAGGGAAGAATACGTTAAATCGGTTTTTCAGACGTAAATGATTATAAATAATCCTAGAACTTTATAAATGCTTTATATTTTATCCTAATACGGAAAAATCTGAGGACGAAACGGGAGCAGGCCTGAATATAAACTACTAAGATTCCCTATCGCTCAACAATCTGAAGAAATCACTCAACTGTTCAAAAACAAATCTTATTAAGATTTAAATCTTATCTTTCTTACAAAATTATGAAATAGAAAATATTGTAGTTAGGTAATTTGAGATCAATTATCTCTACAACCTGACAATGCTAATTATAATATTTTAAAAGCCTAACAGAACATGGCCCATTTAAAATATAGCCTAAATAAGATAGATAATAAATAAATAACTTTATTTTATAGAAATACTGTCTTATATATACTTATATTTTAAGATGTTGGTATTTTTCTTCCTACCTTATTGTTAACGACCTGCTCGGTTATTAAAATATGTAGTATATTTTATTAGTAATGTTAGATTATTATATATTTAGATCTTAGAATATTTTTAAAACTATTAAAAATAAATGGTGTTAATAATGGCATTTAGCCAACCATTTACAAAATGTTGGATTACAGGTCGAACGAAATAGGCCTGACTGACCGAAAAGACTAAATTGATAAAAAAAAATATATATATATTACAAAATGCCTAATCTATCTCTAATCATCACTGACAAACATCTTAATTGATCGGATGCCATTTTAAGGGAACATTTTATATTTACATTTCTAATTGCCATCAACTTTTAAGAAATTATGTATCAATCAAAAACATGAATGGTGTATCAAATTACGTTTTCAACGTTTTGAGATGGGGGTTTTCATTTAAAGTTTTCTAAATTTGAATTGAGAATTATTATTTTTTGTTCTTGTTGTTGTTATATTATTATTACTATTATTATTATTGTTATTATTATTATTATTATTATAGCATTTGGAGTTTCCAGCCGTTTACTATATTGTGAAAAGCAAAAGTACCATCACTTACCATCGGAATTAGTCTCATAAAAAGACGAGTTCTTCTCAGTGATCGAAGAAGGTTTTTGGTCCTGATTCATATTCTCCAAAAACTTGGTATGCTTTCCAGGCGAGGCGCGGGGAGTTGTGGCGCTGACGCCTTGCGTAAAGTCCGCGGAGCCGCCGTCAGCGTAGCGTCCCATGAAAAACTCATGCCGGTGCGCAAGAGAAAGATGCGGAGACTTTTGAAGGTCGTCACACTGAAAGAAAGGGCCGGAATTATGCTCCAAACCCGGTGAGTTCTCCGGCGTGATCCTGTTTGGAGGCGAGGAGAAAGACAAACAACTCTCAGTCTCCATCACCCCGTCCCGAGCACGACAGAGCAAATAGTGGACTAGGATGCTATTAACAGGGGACAAGTTAGTGTATAAGCGAGCGAGATGGGGATTTTTTCCACCTCTTCATTTCAAGTGGGTGGAGTTTAGAGGATCAGAAACAAAGACCCGTGAATCGGGAGGGAGAGAGAGAGAGAGAGAGAGAGAGAGAGAGAGAGAGAGAGAGAGAGAGAGAGAGAGAGAGAGAGAGAGAGAGAGAGAGAGAGAGAGAGAGAGAGTGAGACAGCGGTCTGATTCAATACGCCCAGAAATCAATCACGTGCGGCCCCTGTCAATTAACCATTTACCTCCAAAACATTTTCTCTTATAAAACAAAATTGTTATGAGAGATAGGACAATGTGATTCAGTCGAGTAATTGTGACTGGCTGAGCCCTTACAACTTTAACAGCCAAGTGGACCTCAATCCAGATTTGATGAGTTTTGATCCAGGGATAATTTCATACCAGAACTCAATCAATCCAGAGATCGTGCACTGGCTATACAAATGCCCTGAATTAATGTGATTATGATTTATTACATCTACATGAAGGATCGATGACAAAATGATGATATTTTGGATTTACGGATCTATCACAAATCAAATAATTATGCTGAAATTATTTTATGTTTTTACCAGGCTATAGGCTATGGATAAAGTAGATCATTCAGAAATTAGGCCTAGACTTTTTAGGTTTTATGTAGAATTTCAGACAAGAAAAAAATCCCTTGGCTTCTATTTATATTTATTCCCACATGCCTAAATCGAGCTTGTATATACTGTATATACTCACAAACACAATGAGACAGATTATGGTTGGAAAAAAGGCCTTAGTTAAATAGAAAACAGCAAAAGTATTTATAGAAAACAGCGAGACACCGCCAACTTAAACACATAAATAAACTAGCAAGTTCATAGAAATATGCAGGTTTATGTTTAGAGCATCATTCATAGCCCGCACATTAATAAAAAGAAAAGAGTCAAAACGTTACATGTTCAATCCTTAATTTAAAATTCGTCAATACGATCAACTCACCTGTCACTTCTTTCCACTTCTATCATCGCAAAAGCACAGAACTTCAACTTCACTCATATAACTAAAGAATATGCCAAAAGCAAACCACTTTCAAATTAAAATCTATTAGGAGAATGCAGTCCGCGAGTTCATGCGTTCTTTGAAAAGGTACAGTGTTTGCTGTAATGGTAAAACGAAAGTCTTCTGCATCCATTTCTTTTTCTGCTCGCCCTGTGGTTCTTAAAAATACATTTAAAAGCCAAACCACCAGAAAAGTTTGTGTTTTAATAATAATTCTCTTATTTTAGGTTTCAGCTCAAAAGCTTGAGTAGTCTACTGCAAACAGAAAACTGTCCACCAAATGAATCCAAGCGAATAAATTAAAATCCATCTCCTTCCATGTGGAGTTGCTTCAGTTTGCACATCCAGAGATCGAAGAAATTCAAAACTGTTGATATTGACGTGGCAGCTCAAATCTCTGAAATAGATCTCTAAACACAGAGCACTTAAAGAGCTTGAGCTGCTTTCCAGGATGTCTAAAAGTTTTTTGGGATATCTATAAGGCCGCATGGAGCCAGCCTGACGGACAAGTGTGTAAACATTAAGTCCATTTGCTTCGGTCAGCCCACATAAGAACCGTTTCATTCGACGACGAATTCAACAAGCTAACAGACTTTCGGAGAACGAAAGAGATCATATCGCTTCCTCTAACAAGTTGTTTTGTTGCACTGCAAACTGCGTGGTCTTTTGAAATCTTAAATTAAATACTGATTCACTTGTATGACACTGACGTCGTGTCCTACGTCCAAACTAAACACGGCCTACATCTCATATTCAGATATTTTGTTGCATAAACTTCTATTATAAACGTCTCTCACTTAGTTAGTTACTGCGGTTTGTGTATATAAAATGACTTATGCTGATTTGTAACGGGCAGAGAGAGTAGATTATGTTTGTTACAAATAAGGAGAAGTAAAAAAAATCATTTTGCGGGAAGCCTAGAGCAAACAGCCCACATTTAGCCGTGCACAGACGAGATGGAGATGAAAAAGAGAGAGTAAAAACGCCGTCTTTCATTAAAGTGATCCTAAAAGGCATCAGGAGCCCCGTTAATTACCGAGCAGAAGTTAATCAAAAGGACATGACCGGCCTGCCGCTCGTGGTCGCAGTGGCATGTTTGTAACCCAATTAATGAAGAACATGACATAGATTATGGAGCTCTGGAAACATATGCTTGAAAACTAGTGAGCCTCTTGAGTAGAACAGGACCGAATTGCTGTCTATGAAATGATATCGCCACACACCGAGAGCATAATTTAATACGCACATGTGCGCAGTAAAAATACAACTCTTTTAATTCAGAGAGAGAACGCGTGTAATTATTGAACCATAATTTATATACACATATTGGGTAGACTGGTCTATAGGGTTTGGAGTCAAATATGCAATTCCAAAAGTTAGTTTTTCAGTAGTTTTGTTTGTTGGTTTCAGGTAACTGTTATTTTTTTTAAGTTATTTTTTTTAAATTAGTGAATTACTAAATCAGTAGTGTCATTTTTATAAAATAGGTAAAGGAGAGGGCACAAAAGTACTTGCATAGAAAATGTCAAATTTTTAGTATTATAATAATTTTAATGTCCTCATGACTGTGTCATGGTGTCCAAAAAGGTCAGCTTTTGTTCATTTAACTTGGGTAATCCCCCTCTGGCAATAATAGTGTACATTTTCAATATCTTTTTGAAGCCTAGACTTTAAGGCCTATAGAATTTTGATATTTAGTGGAGTAAAAAGTGTGACAACTAGCCCCACTCTCCTATACTTCAATATGTCTTTGTTAATACTGTACTGTAGTGCACCCTGAACACTTCTCTTGTGTGTGATCCAGTAGCCTCAGCCAAGTTTTGTGATTCTGGCAACTGGTTAAATGGCTAAAATCCTGTGGAGAATATTTCACTCTATCCTGAGGTGATGGCGTGTTCTCGAAATAAAAAAAACCAGTAGAGAAAATGTACTCCAGAAGACACATTTGGACAAAATGGAGAAACTCTGAGTCGGCTGGATGGCCTCAGGAACCAGTGCTCTTAACTTTGGTGTTGACAGAGTTGGCGTGTGCACAACCACTGAGATATCATTTGCATCTGCAGGAAAGCAGAGCAAGAGCCGATGCTCTCCTCAACTTCAATAGCTTGCTGATATAATTCAAATATGACAACCGGCAATAGAGGAAAAAAATTATGCCCCCCCCCCCCCTCAAACAAACAGATCAGCAGCCATTTTAGAGTACAGAGAAATGTGTTCAGTATATAAAACATGTAGTTCTTGTATATGAACACGTCTCCTCTTGAACTGAAAAAAATGAACAACACTATTCAACTCTAAAGGTTTTCCCAGAGGGAAATGAGGTTCTCAGCATCCGTCCTCCATTAAAAGACCCCGATAACCTAAACTCCAGCCACCAAAACTCTGCAGGTTATAGATCAGGAGGAAACCCCAAATTCTGCCCATGCTGTAAATCTCCAGCAGCTCTTTGTATTTCTGGTAAGTCATCAAACGGCTGACCCTCGCTCCTCTGCTTGCTGTGGCTTTGTGGCCACTCTTGTTTCCTGAACCTGGGGCAGCTGAACCTGTCCCTGGCATGACCCCACACAGGAAATCAGTCCAGTCTGTGGACCACAGTCTCTTTTTCCCCTTTCTCCGTCTCTCTTTTTCATCCAGTTCAGAGTAGAGAGCTGGATGTGATCCTTCTGAGACCTTCAAGTCACACAACATTGCACACAATGCTGGACCAACAGTACTAGGCCTATTAGTTTTTCTTATCTGGTATGAGAAAGAAACAAAATAATGGTTTTTCATTGTTGCTGCAGCTGCATGAACCACATGCACCATTCAGAATAGAATAGAGAGTGCCTAGTACATTTTAGATAGCTATAGCTAGCTAGATAGAGATAGATTTCTATTTTTTCCTAGATTTCTAGATTTTCCCTGTTTTTAAACAGGGAAACCTCTGTGCTGTTAACAATCTGATTCACACACTCTGATCATGTGTGGATGGTCTTTATCAATCCAGCCTACAGGTTTGCATTGGACTATGTGGAGGGGAAGGGGCAGTAATTCAATTATGTGCCCTGCATGCAGAGAGATGATCCCATATAAAGAGGATGAATTTTCCTCTGAGGGCTCTTTCTCTCTCTTCTACTCCCTCTGTCCAGCAGTTTGATGGCCAGCTGAATCCGAAGCTCTGATTGACAGCTGCCGACCCCCAGGTCATAACACATGACAGAGGGAGTCTGGGAAGCGGGAGTTTGTTTCAGAAAAGCACTCAAGAAGGGCCAGTCTGTATGTGTGTGTGCGTGTGCGGGGGATATTGGGTAAGAACAGACTGACTGTCCCCTCAACAACCCCACGCTATTTCTCTGCCTCTGTCCAGACTGCATGAGATTACTGAGAGGTGCCTATATTACCAAAGAGAGGTGATGTTAATGCCATGATGATGTTCAAAGTCGAATTTGAACACATGTATTCCAGAAAAAGTTAGTTTTCCTCTGGGAGGCCTTCTGAATGTCCTCCAAGAGCCTTTCAGTACCACACATCAGTTGTCAAAATATTAGAAACTGCATGTCTATTGGATTGGGCATAATTCAGGTTTGAAGAACTGACTTCCATTCACATTTATGAGTTGGATAATGAATTGAATTAGCAATGCTACACAAGAAGTTGAACTAGAATTTGAATTGGTATGAAAGGAAGAGGAATTTACAAAATCATAGAAATTGAACACAGGCTATTCTGAGAAATGAAGTGTTTTTCCAACCTTGTCCACAAATGTTAATATAAATAATATGAAATATATATAGCATTCATATCCCTGTCTATTATTCATGTCTATCAGTCAAACAAACAATAAAAACTATATGCCTGTAACTATATGGCATATACGGCATTAAAGTTGAGGTCAGAGTAAAGTATCAGGCCTGAATGCTCATTACGCTCTTATCATTCCTGTATGTAAAGTCGAGTGACTCTAATCAACGACATGCCAAAAGATCCTCGCTTTCCTCTTCTCTGACTGCAGGAATCCGTAAACAGGCTCCTCAGCGAAACCATCTGGGTATCAGTTGACCTGGCTGCTGTGGACGCACGCCACAGCTAAAAAATAAATAATCCCTAAATGTGTTTATACTGAATGGGGGAGCTGGTGGCTGAGAGTCTCTGTGACCTGTGGCTCTGATTCAATTAAAGGTGCTCACACAATGACCATGAAGAAGTTTCTGAAGCTCAGATGCTCAGCCATGGGATTTTCATTAGCTGCAGCCTGAGGCAGGGACTCTCTTCTCAGATATGGATAAATCCGGAGTTGGCTAAGCATCCTATTTTACCTCTCCTCTGTTCCGTGCAGGACCTCTGTTCTAAGAAGTCAAAACACTCCTTGAGCACCATGTCCCACTAAATAAAGTTGTTCTGGTTTGTAATTTGTACTGCACCCTGCCCTAAATCCATAAGGTCCTATCAAACATGTTATTGTAGATTTCTTAGAATATATATTTTCATTTTATTACTAATTTGGAGACTTTAAAGTATGCTTGTAGGCATTAACCTACTTTTTCTCTCTCCACATATCACCAATTTCCCAAGTCATGCCCAGTCACTGTTGCTTTGCAAATGTGGGTAAAAATGAAACAGAAAGAAAATCATTATTGTTTTGATCATGCCAAAAATAACACCATGAAATCTTTGAGAGCTAAAAAAGTTTGCAGACTTGTGCATGTTGTGGCTGTGGCATCATTCATTCCTTCTTGAATTTTGTTTAATGTTAAATAAAATGGACCCTTCTTTTCGACACAAGTATTGTGGCTGTTTTGTGAGTCATGCGTTCACGGGATAGAAAGAGCCCTTTTAAACTGTCACCGAAAAACTAATGAGTGGTGATGTCGCTTCAAAGCTTGCCGTTAAATCCATGCCAACTTTCTGTTTGATCCGCGCGAGGAAGTCACCAGCGAGACATGGCCAATAATAGATTCAAGTCTACTGTTCGTGAATTAACAATCAGCTTCACTGTCATTTCTAGCAGTCTATAGTTTAGCCAAATCCAGAATATTTTGAAACAGTATTGAGGCTTATATAGAGTCGGATTCCTAAAGAAGGAATGGTGGAACGATTTAGGGGTAAGAAAAACATATTTTCATTTTGTAAGTAAGGAAGTATATATAGATGGGCCCATAGCGTTCATTTGTCATCTGATTTAAAATATTCGCTCTTTTTTAATTGTATTCACATCATTTACGCGCGTTATGACCTATAAAATAGTGTAAGGATACATATTACTATTCGTTCGATTTAAAGTAAATTGGAAGCTATAAAAATGGTCAAATAGACCTAGTCCAAAAAAAAAAAAATTGTTTTATTTTTCTAGAAAATTAAGCGAAATGACAAACATTTTGTAGACGTTTTTTGTGGTCAGCGCACCGTATCCATTACACTTGCGGGTTTCTTGTCCCCACCATCAAAAATATGAAGGCTGTCTGGAATATGAATATTATTCTGTCTATTATTATTATTATTATTATTATTATTATTATTATTATTATTATTATTATTATTATTAATGCTATACTGTAAAAAAGAACATAATATATGACACAATAAGTTGTGACAACATATGTTTTTACATTGCTTTAACTCATTAAAATACTGACATTTATACATTTGGCAGACGCTTTTATCCAAAGTGACTTTCATTGCAAAGAAACACATTGAATCAGTTCTTGCTTTCCCTGGGATTTTGAAATCATTATTTTATGTGTTAAATATAATTTAAGTTGCAATGACTTAAATATCCAAGTTGGTTGTACTGTACTTAAAACAAATTAAGGTAGCAGCTGTTTATTATTATTATTATTATTATTATTATTATAAAAAGCATGTCAATGAATCCCAAATAATAATTTGAATTGATAGATGGAATATACTTTTACTTAATATTAGATAATATAATATAATATTAAATGATATTTACATTAATTACATGTTTTAGTTCGTCTCGTCGTGGATCTTTTGGTGTAAATTCTACCTAAACAAACACCTCCCAGCGCCCCCCGTTGTTCTCTGAACGCTGGGCTAAGGTAGATAACTGATTGGTGGATGGGTGGAGTGAATGGAATGAAGGCAAATTCACTTACTGTTAAACATTATTGTTAATAGGCTTGGAATCTAATATAGATTCAAATTCACAAATATAAAGTTTTTTTCACTTAAAAATAAAAACAATATTTTTTTCTCCTGCAGATGTAATCTCCCATTAACAAATAAAAAATATTAAAAGTAAAAAGTAAACATAATATAAATACACACATCACTATTCAATGATACAGTTAAGGCTACATAACCTCAAAGCTGTTACAATAGAATAAATCTCGCAAACAGAGATCCAGATGACAATTTCACTGTATACCGCCGAGTTCCGGTACATTCCAAAGGCATGTATTAGGTAGTCATTAATGTTTTTTTTTCTAAAAATCTAATTATTCTAACTTTATAGAGCTAGGCATTTTCATTAAAATTAAAGACATTTCAAATTAAAAAGCATTTTAAAGTTGGCCAATATGCATACATTTAATAATAAAATCTAAATGTATATATCATTTAATCTAAAATATATAAATATAATTTTTATGTCGTTTTGCTTAAAAGGACAAATACATCATTGTTAATTATTTGTATGAAGAATTGTACAGTCCCCAAATGTTTATGTATGCTGTTGAAAAAAATAAAATAATAATAATAATCCTACAGCCATACGATTTCTCTCATTCATATTTTCGTGACCTTTTCCCTCCTTATATTGTCTCTATTTCAAGTGAAAAGTAGACAGCTGTTCAGTAAATGATAAATTTGTTGGGGATGAGATGTAGCGCCATGGTCAAAAAGAAAAACATGGTGGGACATGTTACTCCAGGGGGCGCTCATTGCTGGGTTTCTTCAAACGCCCAGCACGAAAAAAACAAACAAATAAATTAAATGGATACTTCCGCTTGCTTTGGCGCCAAAAAAAGAAAAAAAAGAAAAAAAAGAAAAAAGAAAAATGAGTAGTATGTATTTGACATTTTATTCTGGATAAAATGGCTTTTAAGCTATACATCTGTGGATTCATTAATTCTGCTTTCACGTCCTACCGGAAATTTCCCACTTCTAAAGTCATGATTATGAGCTTATAGCATTCAAGTGCTTTGTTGTTGAAAAGAACAGGAATCATAGAAGGCACCAGATATATTCTTGTCTATTTAATGGGAAGATCGTAAGCCAAAATTATATTTAGCGTTCCTCATTTACAATCATATAAACATTCACTAATATAGTCAAATATAGTCTAAAGTCTATTTTCGCGGTGTATAAAACATGCAATATGCTTCAAATGACTATTCTAATATTTAAATATGCACTAGCTACTTGTGATGCAGCTACTGTAGAAAAAACGAATAGGCTACAGATAGCAGTTGCAATAGCAATTGTTTGCCATGTTTAAAGTTTATGGCCCACCCATCTCCAAACTTCCCAGTGGTAAATATGACTTGAGAGGGCATTCAAGTCCAATTTTTTTATCTAGGAAACGCATTTTAACGCTAATTCTGATAGCATGTGAAGGCAGCCATATTGCAAGATGGATCATTCTTTCTTAAATATAAAAAGAAATGGGGCCTATAGTTTCAATATAGTTCAGCAGTCACACTGGATAAACAATGAAAATCTGTGAGGAATACTGGCATCAAATTAATGCCACATTTCAAATTGCATAGGTTTTTTGCAACCTTGAAATCTACAGTGCAAGTGGTAGGATAATGACCTATATTTGGCCCATGGCCTTTGGTTGTGGGACTAGTCTGAATGCCAGGAGCAGCTGGTAACTGCAGTAACTACACAGAAACAGCTCAGGTCATCTTCACGTGCCCCGGAGCTCATCCTGACGGCCCGAGGCTCAGGACACACGCTCTGACCCCTCACAGAACCACCCAGATGCTGGGTATAATGCAACCTTTCATATGCCTTGCTGTCTATCTTCTGTCTGAGTATCAAATTCTTACATCCGCAGGACTGAAGTTGATTCTTTCACAAAGAACACACAGACACACACAATAACATAGGGACGTGTATACACACATGGGCTCACACAAAACAGACCCGGCACAAACTCAAAACCTCTCACTGCTCCTCGTGTCTACACTGGGATTCAAGTACTCACAGAGAAAAGGGGAGACAGAAACATTTTTATTACCAAAGCTCTTCCAAAAGCAATACAGACATGAAGATTTCAGCACTCAAAAGCAACTATCCTCGCTTCCAAAAGAGACTGATGAGAAACCACATCACACAACCTAAAAGGAACATTACTACTTCATGTGAATTCAATCCTCTCGAAATGACAGCAACTGACCTTGAATTAGAAACTTGTGGAATCAAAACCTAAACTGTTTGGAAATACTCTGCACCTAAAGCAATGAGAAGCAGATGATGATCAAAATCAACATCAGATTAATGCTCCATTTGCTAAAAGTCTTTCACACAAGGACAAAGGAATAGAAGGGAGAAAGAGATTTTAGATTTTTAACCAGCCAGAACAAAGACACTTAAGTACACATTTAGCAAACTATCTTTGTGGGGACTCTCCATAAATGTAATGGATTTTATACTGTACAAACTGCATATTGTATCCTCTCACACTACTCCTACCCCTAAACCTACCCATTACAGAAAAAATTCTGCATTTTTACATTTAAAAAAAAAATCATAATTTAGGATGTTTTTTAATCCATGTAGATGATTTCAGGTTTTACTATTCATGTGGGGTCCCCACAATGTAATATAAACCTGAATATGCACACACAATGGCACTGCTGCCCAACTGTGCCCTGGAGACTTACATCCTTGAAGCAGTGCAGAAAATCTAATTTATTGAAGCGCAGCAGCAGCTGGATTTGCACTTCCGAGAGAGGGATTCCGTTACAGACAGCGGAACTTAAGCTGGGATCTGGGCGTTGTGGACTGCTGAGGGAGAGTGAGGAGGTTTAGCCTTTGGGCGAAGTCTGTAGAGCACCACCTCGCCGGCCCGGCAAATTGTGAAGTACTCCGTTCAGCATTTTGAAAAAGATGGAAATCATTTTGTATCTATTTTTTGCTGTTGAACTGCATGCATGGTTCACCAGACCAACCCCAGAGCAGATTAAAATGGTTTTGTTTTGTTGATTATCTTTTCTTACATAGGCCTCAACATTTATTTTTCAATGTGTTGTCAAATCCCATTGAACATTTCTTACAACAAGCTTTCAAATATATACTATCACTGGCATATCATGAAAAAACAGTAAAGAAAAAAGATAATTTTTGGTTTATTTTGAATAAGACATAACTGAACACTTGAAATTTGACTGGAATGTGAATTGACTTGTGAATAGAAATGTGAAAAGAATGTAAATTAAAATGTTAATTGAATGGGAATGTGAATTTAGTGTGAATTTAATTTAAACGTGAATTTAATTTAATGTGAATTTAATTAAATGTGAATTGAGTCTGATTTGAAATGTTAATCGAATGTAAATTGAAATGGGAACTGAATGTGAATTAAAATTTGAATTTAAATAAATGTAAATTAAATTTAAGTTTACTTTTTATTGAATCTAAATTGAAATGTGAATTGAATGTGATCTGAAAAGAATGTGAATTGAATGGGAACGTGAACATAAATTACAGAACTACAGTAATTGTGAATCAAAATGCAAATGGATTTGAAAGTGAATTTAAATGTAAAATGAACTGAATTGAAATATAAGTTGAATGCAATTTGTCAAATATAAATTGAAATTAATAGGAATTTAATTTAATGTGAATCGAAATGTGAATTGAAGGTGAATTGAATGTAAATTAAATATTAATTGAATTGAATGTGAATTGAATGTGAATTTAACTAAATGTGAATTGAAATGCTAACTGAATATGGTATGAATGTGAAATTTGAATGTAAAATGTGAATATAATAAGAAATTAAATGAATGTGAATTGAATTGAATATAAACTGAAATGGGAATATACATGAATGGGAATCAAACTGAATGTGAATTGAAATGTAATTTTAATTAAAAGTAAAATGAATATTAATTGAAATTTGACTTGAAAGGATTTTGAATGTTAACTGAAATGTGAATTTACATGGATGCAAATTGAATTGAATTGAATGTGAATTAAAATTAATTTGAATTGAAATCTGAATTGTATTGAATGTGAACTGAAATGTTAAATTAATTGAGTGTGAACTGAATGTTATTTGATATGTTAATCGAATGTAAATTTAAATGAATGTGTTGAAATGTGAATTTGGATTAAAGTGAAATTAATTTGAATTAAATTTGAAATGAATTTGAACTGAATTTGAATTGAATATAAATATAATTGAATGTGATTTGAAATGAATGTGAATTGAATGTGAATGTAATGAATGTGAATGTGAATTAAATGTGAACTGTATAAATTGAGATTAATGTGAAATGAAATGTGAATTGAATTGAATATCAACTGAACTTTGAATTTAATTGAATGTGAATAAGGCCTGACAATGGCTCTGAGAATCTCATCCCAGTACCTGACAGCAGCAAGGGAACCATTGGCTAGCACGCGGAGGTCTGTGCGACCTTCCAAATATACTCCCCAGACCATTACTGACCCACCGCCAAACCGGTCCCCAACCTTTTTTGCGCCGCGGACCGGACAACGTTTGATCATTTTACTGCGGACCGGGTGGGGTGAGGGGGGGGGGGGATAACGGCAAAACTCAGCTCAGCTTCTGACGGGGAAGCGAAACACACCTCCTCACCACCAAAGCTACAGCGCCACAGCCGCTCAACTCCACTACGTGAATTGGAAATAATACAATTTCCTTGGGCGGGCCGATAACATTTGATCCACGGAGGGGGTTGGGGACCACTGTGCTGGATGATGTGCACACAGCATATCATTAGCTGTGAGCACAGATCCCACTAGAGGACGTCAGGGCCCTTATGCAACCCACATGAAGTCTATATATGACAGTTTGGTCAGAAACATGCACACCAGAAGCCTGCTGGAGGTCATTTTGTAAAGCTCTGATAGTGCTCCTCCTGTTCCTCCTCACACAAAGGAGCAGATAACAGTCCTACTGCTGAGTTGTTGCCCTACTACATATATATACATTATATATATATATATATATATATATATATATATATATATATATATATATATATGTATATATATGTATATATATATGTGTTACACTTATCTCATGTTTTGTGATCTTGTCTGGGTTAGGTGTCAGGGTTGCGTTGAAGGAAGATGTGAGGACTCAAGGATGCAGAGGCATGGGGATTTTATTATAATAAAAGAAAACCAAAACTTGAACAAAAACCACCCCGAGGGGGGAAAAAACAAGACTTGAGCTTGGACTTGAACTAGGACTAAACTAGACAGACTAGGACAGCAGGAACACAACCATGTAACGACAATAAACCAGCACAAGACAACAGACACGGATGGATTAAATACACACATGAGGAACGTTAATTGAATAAGACACAGCTGGGAACAAATCAAACTAAAGCAGGGAAACAAGGTGGGAGGGTTACACACTGACGAGACAAAGACGACGTGCAGCTGGCAACAGCCAAACTGCGCGTGACAGAAAACAAAGCACGCGGCCGATTGGATGCGAACCGCGTGCCAAACATAAACACACGGACGAGAGGAGGCGCGGCTCGCGCAAGGCTTGAAACCGCGCCCACTCACATAACGCAGAGCTCGCAAGAACGAGTTCTCACGAGCTCACGACAAGGACTAACACACACGAGTTACGAATGCCCGAATCCCGATCCAAAACCGAAACTGAACCAAGTATCGGGACCGGACATCATAACTCGTACGAAAGACGTCACAGACAAACGCGCGCGCGGCTCGAATCCTCGACGCCGTGCGCACACACACCAAACACGAGACATAACGGTAGTGTCAGAGCTCTGCCACAAAACCAAGAAATGACTACTAGACCGAATGTGGCAGAACCCTGACACTACCCCCCCTCTAAAGGGACGCCACCTGGCGTCCCTACGAGGAACAAGACAGAGACATGACAACAGAAAGCACGAACATGACAAGGGGAAAAAATAAAAATGAAAATAAAGAACACAAAGACAAGGGGAGAGAGGGAAGACAAGCAGGCAAAATAAACAGTACTCAAATCAACATCATGAAAATAACTCAAAAAGCCCTCGAAAAGATACTACTAAAAAGGTCCTCAATGTCATGAAAAATATAACTCAAAAGCAGGCCCCAAGCATCATGAAATCCTAACTCAGAAAACAGTCCAATACGTCATGAAAACGTGATCAACCTAAACAGTCATCAATCCCATGAAAAAAATTACTCAAAAAATAGTCCACCATGAAAAACACAGTCCAGGGAGGGAGAACTGGAGGGATGAGCCATGGAGGCTCAGACAGTACCGGGTCTTTAGCAGATGGCCAGGTTGGAGCAGGGGGAACGAGCCAGGGAGGCTCCAGGGGTTCAAGGGTCCTGGCAGACGGCCAGGGTGGTGCCGGAGGGGAGAACCAGGCTGGCTCCGGTGGTTCTGGAGTCCTGGCAGACAGCCAGGGTGGTGCTGGAGAAACCGACACCTTGGTCGGGTCAGGCAGGACCAGCTGAGACTCTGGGAGGAGGTCTGGCAGGTCTAGGCGTTCTGGCGGGTCTGGGAGGTCGGAACGAACAGGCGGGTCTGGGAGGTCTGGACGAACAGTCGGGTCTGGGAGGTCTGGACGAACAGGCGGGTCTGGGAGGTCTGGACGAACAGGCGGGTCTGGGAGGTCTGGACGAACAGGCGGGTCTGGGCAGACTGGCGAGTCAGGCAGCCGAGGCTCTGGGTCAGCCGGCGGGCCCGGCAGGACAGGAGGCTCTGGGTTGGCCAGCGGGTCGAGCTGTGAGGGCTTGGCTGGCGGGTGCTCGAGGAAGGCAGCCCGGTGCATCTTCCAGGCAAGCAGGGCAGCCAAAATAAAAAACAGATCCACAGCCCTCTTGGCCATGGCTGGGCTGACAGGTACTACCGGAATGGTCTCTTGGTCAGCAGGGAGCTGCTCTGGGGCAGCGACGGGCTGCTCAGGGATGGCCTCCTTGGCCATATCAGTGTCAGCAGCTCTGTGCTTCCTCCAGGCATGAACAACCGCAATAATAAAAAACAAGTCCACTGCCTTCTTGGCAATGGCAGGGCTGTCTAGGGGTGCTGCAGCCTCATTGAAAGTCTCTGGGGGCGCTACAGCCTCTTCTGGAGTCTCTGGGGGCGCTACAGCCTCTTCTGGAGTCTCTGGGGGCGCTACAGCCTCTTCTGGAGTCTCTGGGGGCGCTACAGCCTCCTCCAAGACCTCAAGTTCCAGGCGGGTGGCAGGGTCAGAGATAGCCTCCAGGCCAAGTGAGGCGGGGAAAGCCTTCTTCCTCCTCTTCCTTTTACGTGGCTTGGGACTTACTGCTTGTGATGGTGCTGCAGCATCTTGAGCCACCTCTGGGTCGATGGTGGGCGAGGCAGACCCATTCTTCCTCCTTCCTCTTCCAAACGGGGTCATCGGAGGACTGGGGACATGGCAGTAAGTGGGAAAAACAGGGGGAGGGCCAAGAGGAGGAAGGCCACCCTCCTCTCCACGATTGTAGACATACCCCACAAACTGCCAGAATGACAGGATCCCCAGCATCCCCATCTCCCAGGCACAGATGGGTTCATTAAGGCCATTGTTGAAGATGTCCTTGAGCCCGGCGTCGCTGATGTTAAGCCCCTCCGCTTCAAAGAGGCACTGGCAAGCAAACTCCTTCACACTGGATCCCTCTTGCTGAAGAGAAAGGAGCCTGCTGCGCTGGTTCACCAGCTGCTGAGCGGAGGGGCTGGGAGATGGAAATAGGAAGCTTCCCATTTCTCTGCTGAGTCCTCTTATGGCTGGTTTATTCTGTCAGGGTTGCGTTGAAGGAAGATGTGAGGACTCAAGGATGCAGAGGCATGGGGATTTTATTATAATAAAAGAAAACCAAAACTTGAACAAAAACCACCCCGAGGGGGGAAAAAACAAGACTTGAGCTTGGACTTGAACTAGGACTAAACTAGACAGACTAGGACAGCAGGAACACAACCATGTAACGACAATAAACCAGCACAAGACAACAGACACGGATGGATTAAATACACACATGAGGAACGTTAATTGAATAAGACACAGCTGGGAACAAATCAAACTAAAGCAGGGAAACAAGGTGGGAGGGTTACACACTGACGAGACAAAGACGACGTGCAGCTGGCAACAGCCAAACTGCGCGTGACAGAAAACAAAGCACGCGGCCGATTGGATGCGAACCGCGTGCCAAACATAAACACACGGACGAGAGGAGGCGCGGCTCGCGCAAGGCTTGAAACCGCGCCCACTCACATAACGCAGAGCTCGCAAGAACGAGTTCTCACGAGCTCACGACAAGGACTAACACACACGAGTTACGAATGCCCGAATCCCGATCCAAAACCGAAACTGAACCAAGTATCGGGACCGGACATCATAACTCGTACGAAAGACGTCACAGACAAACGCGCGCGCGGCTCGAATCCTCGACGCCGTGCGCACACACACCAAACACGAGACATAACGGTAGTGTCAGAGCTCTGCCACAAAACCAAGAAATGACTACTAGACCGAATGTGGCAGAACCCTGACATTAGGAGTCATTTGTTGTCATGGTGTCTAATTGGTTTGATTGTGTTCAGGTGTTCATGTTTAGCTTCCTCATTTCCTGTGTGTATAAAGTCTGCCTGTTTAGTTCATTCCTTTGTTGGTTATTGTCAGTGTTACACGCTTCTTTGTGCTACCATTAAATGGGATTTATGTTTATCAACCGCTCTTGTCAGTTTCCTTCCGAGTTCCGCGTAACAATATGGAAAATGCTGTCAAGTTAATACAGCAAACTGTGCACTATTTTTATGGCTTTTTTCAGAGTGTGTATACATATAGCAGCTGCCTTTTACAGTTGTTCCTTGACCTGTATTTACACCATAATTACCATAATTTGGAGTGGTTGTGACATTTCAAAAGCAACACTACGGCCGAATTAATCTGCAGCAGTCAGATGATACAGGGCATGTTTAATTGTAATATTATGTAATGTTGTAACATTTAGACTATCCAGCAGATACATTTCTTCTTATGCTTCAACCAACCTGGAATATTCTGGTGCCAATCTGAATTCTGATAAGATGAATATAATGAGTGATTATTTCTTACAATACATTTACTCAGCTATACAGTTATTACTGTAACTTCCCTCAGTAATAAAAATGTGAAGAGAAAATACACACATTTAGACATATAAATGCAAAGGTGTTGTCCTCACTGGACGCCATATTGAATTTTATGTGGATGGATAAGTCATAAAGTCTTTGATGAAAATGAGAGAGGGATATACGTTGGCACATTCTTTATAAAGGTTTTAGACAGTGAATGTGTCACAGTAAACAGTCCCCACGTAATTTCGCAGCTCACATTCAAAACTGTTTCATGGAGCATTTTCTCTACTAAATGTTTTTTTGTTGTTGTTGTTGTTGTTGAAAGATGCCTCGTCAGCTGAACAGTTAAAATGTTGTTAAACGACACTGTACTGTAGGCCTATTTCCTGTGAAAAAAATAAATGTGATGCTTCCCTGACTACGGTCTACAGAGTCCTGGCTGTGACCCCTTCATGGCCAAGCACCCCCCAGACCGCAAGCCCCTATCTCCGAATGTAGTATCAGGTCTGCAGGACAGCTGTCCTTCTCCTCTCCCTTTGCCTCAACTCTCTCTCCCTAGTGCTTTCAAAAGCTCCCTGTGTCACCAGACTGATTAAAACAAACACTGCTCATATTTTGGTATCTAATCCAATTGTGCTCTTTTTCTTCGAACTGAGCCTGCAGCGCGTGGGGTATTGGGTGTCTGGGACCCCCATGAGCCCCCCTCTTCTATGGCAGGGCTTCAATTTCAAACACACATCACACAGGGGGAGCCAAGCATAAATAAAGACTTGCAGCGGCTTATTTGAAACATCCAGGTATGAGTGGAAATATTTACCTTCTTTTCCTGTGTAGTAACTTTATTTGACTTAGATGGCTTAAAATAGTGACCAGCATTTTGTAGTGAGCTTGTGTTTATGTTCAGAATATTTGTAGCCATCGGCTGGTATGGGGATAAAAGGAAGGTCTCTCACGGGGGTGACCCTAGCTATGTGGCTGGCTGATGTGGGGGTGGATTGTGAGACTTGTCCCATGTTTATTGTTTTATTAAAAGGGGCATGTTGAGCTTGTGGGGTCAGGACTTTTCTTGATATCCTGACTTGAAGTAGTAGACTCGTGCATGCAAAGGCCAGAGCAAAAGGTCTACATGCAGTCATAATTACAGATACAGCACTCAACATGTGGTTGTTTTGTTTACCATGTGCAGTAAAATCTCGTAATCACAAACGTTCAGCTTGAGAGCTCACAAACTCTCCACTTGGCCCTGGTTCTTGTTCAAATGAGTCTTCCTCCACATGATGTGACCCTCAAATGTTGCCAGGTTATGACAAGAGCATTCTAGCATTCGACCCCCCTCCCCTCCCTTCTCCAAAAGATAAACACATGGAGATTTAAGCTGTAACCAGAGACGTTCAGAGAATTCATTCAAGGGTCAACAGCACACACAGTGCTTCCAGATAACAGCCTTATCTGAGATATGTTGAACGAGTTGCTCCTTTGGATTCATTAGTGGTGCATCTCTGCATAGTTGACTGCATTGACTCTGGTTAGATGATCATATACAAGATGATCAGAACTTTAATTACAACATGCATTATGGATACTTGCAGTGTTGTAACTGTATTTTGCGAGATCAGCTACATTAATTTAGATGAAAATAGCAAAGACAGTACAGTTTGTTAGATCACAACTCGGACTTTGCTAATTAACCTTTTAGGAGAAAAAAAAGCATGACGTTTTTAGCACCATCTAGTGGAGGAAATATTCCTATCTCATTATGAGTGATGCAATTTCCTGTATTATGGACTCTGTCCCACTTTTTGCAGAAGGAGCAAAACCATAGTTGGGAAAAAAAATACAATGGAAGTCAATGGCTACTGTCAACTGTCTGGTTAACAATATTCTTCAAAATATTTTTTTTTTTTAGCGCAACAGAAGAAAGAAACTGATACAGTTTTGGAACAACACGAGTGAGTAAATGATAACAGAATCTTCATTTTTAGGGTGAACTATCACTTTAACGGAGTTTCTTTACTGGGCTGATATAGGAATTTAAAAACCCTCCCAAGTCTTCATATCCCATGAATTATCATTATTCTTAGGAAGCACACAGAATCATATACACCCCACACACAAGCTGTCCTGTCCGTCTGGCAGATGGTGCTGGAGTATTGAGTCACAGAACATGCATAAATTGTCTATCCCCCGTTTATTGCATTGCAACACCTTCACCTAGTGCTCCTGATCTTTTCTAATATATATATACAGTATATATATATATATATATATATATATATATATATATATATATATATATATATATATATTTATATATACAGTATATATATACACACACATATATATACACAGTAAACACACACACACACACACACGTATGTATATATATATATATATATATGTGTGTGTGTGTGTGTGTGTGTGTTTATGGTATTTAATATCTAAAATTGAAAGAACAATTTGAGAATGTCAGTGTAAGAGGCTATAAAAACGTGCATTAAATAACTCATTCAAAACATATTGAAACAACCTAAAATGTTCTAAATAACCTTCACTGTTATTTACTTTTGACAAACCTGATGTATAGCTTGTCGTTCAGTATGAAGTCTTAAGAGCCAGGAAAATCACACAAAATGCACCACCAGGCCTGTTTATGATATATGGCCCATTACCCTGCACTTCTTGGTACTACCCTGGTCCAAAGCATAGAACTGACCTTAATATGCAACTTCAAACGAAGAAGAAACGAACGCTGGACCTGAGAAATACAGCCACAATCATTCCCGGTAACGACCATGCTGCTTGAAGTATGAGACCTGACCAAGAGTTAAAAAAACCACACAACTGTATATCAACTACAGACTGCAGAGTTACAGCCCCTTCCAGCACATTTGGCACTGAAGCCAAAGTTGTTTATGGGTATAATGATGTGATATTGTCCGTTTTTATAAATACGGCAGCTGGAATGGTCTAATGTAAAAAAAAGATGACCACAATCTTCCCATTCTATCTCTGCATGGCTTCTGCAAATCCATCCCCTCCTAAACAACTGCACTTTATTAAGACCCACTTTTACCAGCTTCATTTGCAATTAACTGCACTGATAAGCACTGTTCCGTAAACCATGTAGAAACCTAACTGTGCTATAAAGTCATTTGTAGCTTGAAGAGCAGCCCTCATATTAACACGGATCATTACGTAGCATAAAATCTTAGTTGTTTTCTTTGCGTTGATTCTAGAAAAGAGACATTTGGGCATGTGTGGCGGGCTTGTTCATGTGGACAGTATTTATGTCTTTATCTGATGGAGAGGAGCACGGGATCAATAAAGCAATGGAGCATGAAGACAGGCGGGCAGAGAGAAGAGACATATTGCTGCCCACACTAGAGCGGCTGTGGCACACTCATTTGTCACCACTGTATTGTGTGTGTGTGTGTGTGTGTGTGAGAGAGAGAGAGAGAGACAGAATCCAAGCGATAAAGAGCAAAAAAGAGAGTCAAGAGTATGGACAAAAGACTGGATGTAAAAAAAAAAAAGTAACTAACTGTAACCTTAGCCTACATTACCGACTTTGTGTTTTACATTTACAGACAAGTTATAAGTCATAGTTTAATACAGTGGGTTAGATAAAAAATGTCCAGTTTTAAAATTATTACAATTGTCTTCCATTAAACAAATCTCAGACATGGTTTTTTCACTTTCTGTAAGTCTGGTATCCATCTGTCATGTGGACTTTTAAAGACACACTTTTGGAAGGTGGATAAGCCATCATTCTGAAACTTAATTAACATCAGTTTGTGACCATCTAAACAGCCCTTTACTTTGGACTAGAGGAAGGTGGGAGTCAGGCAGTGGGTTCTTTTTCATCTGTGTGTTCGTCTTCAAAAGGTGACCTTTACAGTGCTGAAATAGCCTGAGTAAATCTCTTCATGCACATTCACACAGGTCTCAACAATGTATGTGTGATGTCTGGGGTAATAAAATATTACTTTTTTTAATCATTCTGGTGGATTTATTACCACATCCTCATCCTTAATGTTACAAAAAGCATGCACACAGTCTGCACTCTGAAGCCTCTTGTTCAATATGGGTGTTGATCATAATCAAGTTTTGATTAACATAATCTATAATCTTAATTGCAGTGCTAAAATGCTAAAAACTAAGCTGTACAACTCTGAACTGGTATCATATTTTTTAGGTTATTTTTATTAAAACAGAAGTACCAGAGGTACTTAAGGTAATAAGCTTAAAGAGGACCTACTATAGCCCTTTTTACAAGATGCAATATATATAGATGGTCTCCGGGGTACCCGGAATGTGTCTGTGAAATTTCAGCTCAATATACTCCACAGATAATTTATTATACCATGGTATAAATGACCATTTTTGAGTGGAAGGAAAATGTATATTTGAATATACATTTTATGAATGTTTAAATGCAAATGAACTGCTGCTCCCCACCCCACTTTCCAGAAGAGGGTGGAGCCTGTACAGCTCAAGATATCCAGCCAAAAACTAAAACATCCGTTTGGTTTTTTTATCATCTCTACAGCGGTCACTCTCACGTGAAATTACAAGCCATATAAGTCTAAACTTCTGATATATGGCTTTCTGAGTGCAACACACATCCAAAGCACAAGCACAGAAAGCTGGATGTCAGACGGCGCGTCCCAGGAGTATTAAACTTATCTCTCTTTCACTCTTGTTGCGCTTAAACTGTCAAATACACTCAAGATTATGTAAAAAAAAAAAAAAAACAGTCGGTTTGTCTGTGAATGTAAACTGAACGGAAAGAAATTGCATGTGTATATTAGATCTGTGAATTAAAGTGTAATCAGTGTAATATACAGTACTTACTGCTAAAGTAAACAACAAAAGAAAAATAGAAAATCACTCATTGCTCTTGACTGCATAACTTTAGTAGGTTTAATAAGAATACATTTCTTTCTTGAATACTCTTGGTTCTGGCCGTGAGATTCACATAACGGATTGTGTTCAGCTCACTCTGGCCGGAGTCCATCTGCAGTTGTGGACGGGGCTTAAGCAAATGTGACATCACATTGCCAGAATCTGCAAATGGCTTATTCTGAGAAACTGCTTATGATTTTCTGTGATTATTATTATGTTTATGAAAAAAGAGTGGGTGGATTTTTACCACTGTGGGATGGTTCTGTACACACACAGCCGACACACATTTATGTATGAAGGGCCTTTGAATATTGTCTTGGAGTCAAAAACTGCTCTAGACTGGATTTATAGTCCCTTGTTTATAGTTATTGTTTGAAACCTTGTCTGTAAATAATTTGTTTCAAACTACAGAATGTTTTCAATGAGCTTTTTCCAGCAAAGATGCTAAAATGACAATTAAACTGATTTTGATTGGACTCTTAGCCACAAGAGGGTGCTGAACGTCCACATGGAATAAGATCTATTTCACTGCTTCTACTGATGCATGATGGGTAAGAGACGTTTGGATGCTTTATCCAGAAAATATTTAAGAATGCCTTTTCTGAAGTGACCCCTATGGCAGCCAAAGAAAAAGTATATGTAAATGTATAATTTGAAGATTTTTTTGCAGAATGTCAAACAGAAATCCAAAAAACGTATAGGGCTTTATTTTCTCCTCACACTTATGTCTATCTCTTTCCTGTCACAAACTTTCATAGCTTTTCTAGAGAATTGGAATGAAAAAAGTGCACTCATCTTTGCTCTCTTGCTACCTAAGCAAAAAAGCAAAAACAAAAAAAACATAGGTATAGCACACAGGGGGTTGTGGTTTCCTGGCAGATTCTTTGTTCCTTTATCAAAAGGCCTCTCTATGTGTAAAGACCTCCTAGTCATTAAGCTGATGGATGACCACGTGGGGCTTTAGGTTGCAGATTATGAGTGAACTCTGCTGAAGTGTATTCCCTCTAATGGAAATTGTAGTCGTGATGTGCAGTTAGACAAGCAGAATATCAGTAGACACAGTCTTGTTCTGCATTTTGTTCTAGGTTCTGCAGCATCCAGATCATTAATGTAGATGTATGCAAAAAATAGCACTTGGATTTGTACTTTATGAATGGATGCGTGACAGAGGAATAATCTTTTTGTGTTATTCATGCAGCTTTGTAGAATATGCATCTGATTAATCACACAATTGGTCAAATCCAGCTTCTGACTCATTGAGATGTTCTGCTCCACAATCCACTTAAAGCATTAAGATAAACATAGAGCTGAATATATACAGTGTATATATATATATATATAATCCGAAGGGTTCAGTTTTCGTTAGAATGGAGTCTTACATAAGTGAAACACACTTGTATCAGTACACTGAGTAGCATCTCCTAGACTCTAGAGGGCCATCTGTTGGGTCCTCACACCTCCTTCTATCTCTGTAATGAAGGCTTAGCAGTGGCTTAACTCTCTCCCATCACTGCCCATATAATGCCTTATATAACAGAGAGACATATTAAAAAATGACTAAAGTAGAGATGGCTGACTGACCATTAATTCGAGTTAGGATTAATATGTGTGCTTATTCTGGACACTTAGCTCTAGGGCAGCATAGAACTGGATTTGATGGTGCACACATTGCCATTAATCAATTCAGTTATCGTGACAGTCTTATACTGTTATCATCAAGAGTCTGGGGTATTTCCATCATGACAAAACAGGAATAATACACAAGTTAACAGGAAGACGATTTAAAAAAATGTATATATGTATTTATATATATTCTTCCTTCTATGCCATTTGAATAATCTCATCCAACCAATGTAAGGTGGATTGTTATTTTATTGTACCAATTTAAGTCCAATTTATCATCTGTTAACCATCCACCATTTTAGTAGGTAAATTTATATGGAGAATCATGATTGGATTGTTTCCATAAAGTTGTGTTTATGTGAAAATACAATAAATCGCTGTCTTTAAATAAATCTTGAAAAGTTCCTGGTTAAACTATTTCAGCCCTCATTCCCAAATAAACATGTAGAACATCAGAAAGAACATCTATATTTGTAACAATTCAAGCTAACACTTGAAACACATAATGCATAAATAAACATAAATAAAATTAATAAACACAAATACATCAATACAAATAAATAAATTAAATAAAGCTAACACTGTTTCGAATTAATGCTATTTAAAGTAATTAAATAATGTAAGTTACATAATTAATGTAACTTCATGACATTTCCAAAAATAACCAAATGGGACCGAGCTTAACAAAGCGTAAATTCTTTTTGATGAGAGAAACTTCCCTTTAAATATTATCTAATTCTCTTCACTTATTTATAGTCCACTAAAGGCTGCAAATATATTTCTTCAGAACGTATATTAACTTTATCACTAGATATATAACCCATACGGAATGACACCATATCAAGGTCTCACAGGAACCAAGTTGAATTCAGAACACATGAAGAATAACAAAGGTATTTAGTTCAAATCAAAATGTCATATTATTCTGGATTCTGTCCTTGTGGGTAAAGTAATGCTGAAGAATGCATTAAAATTCTTGGCAGCAGAAACCTTGCTGTTTCTCTGAGGAAATATCTGTTTCCTGCAGCCTTTAGAGTACAAATGAAAGATATATTTAGGGTTTTATCTTGCACTCGCCGCCATATCTCACTTGACAAATGTCTAATGCTTTCATGTTATATCTTTGATTCAAAATACACAGTTAGCTTATGCGGTGTTTTAGCTCATGCAGTGTGTGGGTTTTCACTGAAAATTATTCAATTGAATAACAAGTCATCAAGCAAATCCATCATCAGTCTATCATCTTCAGTTCTGGCATTTGATGAGTAATATCTTTAAACCTATACATTTAGTTATTTAATATAAAAGCACAATGCATCAATATAATCAATCAATAACTGTGTGAAAATAATCAGATTACTGAATACAAGGTTTACACACACACACACACACATGTATACATGTATATATATATACCATGTACATATTATCAGCATCCCCTTTATCTCTGTGGTGACTGATGGTCTCGTTGGCAGGCTGTGATACAGATGGTGTTATGCCTTCCCATCATGCAGTTTCAACCTCCTATCGCTACCATTTTCTGTTTTCTCTGGACTAATTCTGATATCAATGTCCCTTTCAATCATTAGAATCTTTTTCATGTTTTGTTGTTGTTTTTTGTCAGATGTCCTGACATTCGGTAAACATGCATTCTGTCATAGCACATTTCTAACTGGAATCAAGCCTAAATCAAAGCATCCATGTATGACTGCACCTTTGGCACTGACAAAATCTGTATCTACCCTCCTGTTTATGATACGTAATGCTGCAGCAGGGGATTATGACGTAAGCCGGCCCTTAACAGCAGGCTTTTTATAGTACTTCAGCCCGAAATATGTCCTGCTTCATGTGCTGTCAGTGTAACATGCCCCCGATTCATGACACCTGAATTACAGCTGTATCTCACCCGTTTCCCATATCGTCTTCTCTGTGATTAAGGTCACTGGATGTCGGTTACACAGTGATTGGTCTGTTGTTTGCTCCTGAAGGGATTGAGCATATGTCATTAATGATTCAATCCGTGTAATTGTATAGGTTTGACTTCATTCGAGGAGAAAAAGATGTGGTGAGCATACGCAATCAGGCAATTACATTTCCAAGCCTTTGAGTCTCTGACAGACTGTGCAAGAGGTACAGGTTGCTTCTGTCAGGTACAAGGCTTGAGGACATATGGTTTGTCAAAGGCAGTTAAAAGGCACAGAGCGTGAGATAAGACACCATGGGTTATTAAATCTGAGTCCATGGCAAGATCCTGAATACCATTGGAGTGTTTTAAATAAATAATAGGCTCATACACAAATACTTATGCCTATAAAAAGCTTTGTTTATTGTTCTCCCACTCTTTCAGGCATTATTCATCCTCATTTTCTAATGTTTACAAGTGACGAATGTAAGCACAGATCGGTTGACAAAAAAGGAACAGCACTTTTTTGGATCACAGTGGTGCTGACAAATGGCAGACTGGCAGCACAGCAAAATTTCACTCTTACCGCTGAGTATTTGGATAGAGATTTGGAAGCTTCCATTTGCCATTGTGGGAGTTTATTCAGGGGCTTTTATTTACAAATCATTTGCCCTACTTTAATGATTGAATATATCACTAGGCCATATTTGATGTAGTATGCATACATTGATCAATGTTTGATTTTATTTGAGAGTGAATAAAGCCTTAAATTTAAATGTGTTCATGATGCAAAGTGATGGTATTCTATTGACTTTCATAATATAGCGAACACATTTTTCAAAATATCTTGTTTTGTGTTCTACACAAGAAAGCCAGCTATATGATTTTGAAACAACATGAGTAAATGATGGCAAATTAAGTAGGTTTGTAACTACATGTCTGGTTTGGTTCAGCTACCAAATCTGACATCGGGAGACTACATCGCACAATCCGGACTGCAGAGAGGATTATTGGTGCTTCCCTGCCAGCCCTCCAGGACCTGTACTCTTCCAGAGTGAAAAAGAGAGCAGGTAAAATCATCACAGACTTTGCTCACCCTGGAAACACCCTGTTTGAACTGTTACCGTCAGGACGGCGACTCCGAGCACTGGCCACTAGAACATCTAGGCACAGGAACAGTTTCTTTCCACAGGCTATTTCACTCTTGAACAGTTGAATTAATTAATAAGAGATAAAATGCTGGGCAGAGCGCAGGGAAAGTAAAACAATGCAGACAGATGTTATGGCTGACATCCTGTCCTTGTCTATCCCCTCTCCCACTCCATACAAAAAATCCCAGCATGTGACCACATGTACTGTGTATGTTATGTATTGCTATTGTTATTTGCTATGTAAACTCATGTGTTGTATATGTGCACTGGAAGCTTCAATACCAAGACAAATTCCTTGTGTGTGCAAGCACACTTGGCAATAAAGCTCTTTCTGATTCTGATTCTGATGTCAGCCATCTCGCATTAGAGGATTAGTAGGCTGTTAGGTTAGGGTTATGGTTGGTAGAATAAGTTGCAAAATTACAGTCTGTTGGATGGACCATCAAAATAAAGTGTTACCACTTTTGGAGCTCACAGATGAAAGAAAAATATAGTGGTAAGTACAATTTATTTCATGGGATTCATGGGTGAATAGTTTCTTAAGGGTCAATTTGATGGCACACACTCTACTAGTTTTGTATAATAACTCTACTTTCCCTTTTGCTTTCCCTCTTCCTCTCTACCATCCCTGCCGTGTCATAATTTCCCCAGATAAAATGCCCTGTGCACCCATGTTGTAAATTCAAGCCTTGCTGCATGCCCCATTAGTCTGGTGATAAATCTCCCTTCCGCTGGTTTCCAGAAGCCTGTGCGTGCAAATGAGCCTGTGAACAGTGTGAAGTCTTATCAACTCAGAGGCGGGATGTTGAGTTTATGAGCGTTTGAGTGACAGACTTAGGTTGCAAGTTTTAGAAGACTCATTAATAGTGTTTAAAAACCTTTCTTTTTTCTAGAATTGAATACTGCTTTCTGCACTGTCAAAATCTGGTGTATTGCGTCAGGCTAGGGCTAGCACGTGTGCGCCAGTGGAGAGCATGCACACAAATGCACTTCATTCAAGGTCACAGTGACGCCAGCAAGTTCTCAATAATTAAAGCCTCTCTCTGGGACCACTGTTGCAGCCTCACAGTATGGTAAGAACAGAAGAGGAAATTCTGTTTATACTGATGCTATCACATGTTTATTTACAAACAATAATAACACTGGTTTATGCAGGTTCAATGGATGCAATTTAAGATGCATAAACTCTAAAGTAAGGCATTTAAATGGTCAATCTGATATAACTTCAGGTAAATGCGTTCAGATGCTGTATTAGCAGCATTTTGGGATTGTAGCATGTTATGCTGTATAGTCATTTATCTTGTGCCAGCAGGGATTTGACTGTTATGGTTGAATAAAACACTGGTGCTATGGCTAATGATCTGTACTGTGTTTGTGTGAAGTAAAAGTCTTGGGTTAAGTGATGCATGCAGTGTGTGATTTCATGTTGCAAGTAGACAGGCATCCCTTTTACCATGATTTGACATGAGTGTGCCACCATGGCTTATTCATACCACCAGAACATAATCCCAAGTACGCTTACACACACACACACACATATACGCAGCAAATGAGTCAGAATCATATGATCTGCTGTTGCCATAGCAACAGATCCCAGCAGTGGGCCCTGGCGAGGTGAGTCACATGAGAAGGGTGAGGAGCTCTCTGTGCTTCATGAGAAAGAGCTAGAGCCTTGTGATACACACACACACACACACACTCACACACACTCGCTGCAGGACTGAGGATGCTCCAGCGTGCCCAGAGCTACAGGCTTTAACACAGGGAGGGAATCGCTGGATACTTCAGACCTATTTTTAGCAACGTTTGTGCACGTCTGCATGCAGAATCCCGGTGTCTTAGACATCTGTGCAAAAGGAGATGCTCAAATCCTCACTGACTTACTAGCATTTACCTAATAGATGTATACTTCTAAAGGTAGCCATGAGGACTATGGCAAGGCCCACGCAGAATCTACGGCCATCTGTAGATTTCATAGAGAAGGAATGCTATGTTTATTCATCTTTTAACACTCGGCCCTAAAAGGAGCCAATAGAACTTAAAAATGTATTAAAATTGTTATTAATAGTCATCTAAAAAATGACCAAGATTTTTTTTCCTCCCAAAATGCATGTTTTTTTCTAAGAAACCACACGTGCATGTAAATCTTGCTTTAGATTTGCAAAACTACTTCATGAGTATTTTTCAATAATAAACATCTTATTGGGTCCAATACAAAATAAAATATATTAAAAAATTATGTATAGAATTAATACATGTACATGGTATGTTGTATGGTCAATTTAATATCTATTTTCAGTGATTTCAGTAATAAATCTAAAGAAAAAAATTCTTAAATCATGATATTTTCAATAAGTTCAAGTATTTCAGTAAATTTAAAGAAGAGAAACATTTTCTACAATACAAATTTGAATCTATATCCTATGAATTACACCTTCATTCAGGTACAAAGTTCAGTTCAGAATTACAGTACTACATATTTTGGATAATTTAATTATGCTTTCTGTGATCAGTAAGTGTGTAGTCCTTTTAAATATGAATTCTTGAAGATTTACCAATGAAAGTGGTGTGGAAAATTCTCATCCGTGGGGAATGCGGAAATTGCCAATTCCCAATTTGGACATTATAGTACAGTTAAAACACAATTGCTGTTTCTGCAGGTGAATCCGGCCCTTAAAAAGTCTCTCTTTGGTGTTAGACATCTGCCTCTCAGAGCCACATCTGCTGATGTGAGTCAAACACACTCACACATAAACAAACACATTTCTGGCTTATGCGTTACCTGTTTGTTATTCTCCAGGCTTCAAACAGTAAGTGCAGACGACCAGCTCTGCTCAGGGAACTAAAACATGGTGCCAGAATGTCCTTCAATGGTCTCCCAGTGAGTTAAAAACCGAGTATTGCATTGATTTGTGATCCATTAAGTGCATTAGGCTACTGTAATTCATAATGATAGAAATCTGAAAATTCTCTCAGACAAAAAAAAAGTATTTTACATTAACCATTCACTTTAGGGGATGTGTTCTAAATCACTCTTTATCTTTACAGGAGTGCAGACGTGATTAATGGGATGGCTTTAAAAAACATCTGCTAAAGACATTAATCAGTGATCGGCAATATCCATCTCAATTCACACAGCCAAATTGAAAAGAAACACAATTGAGCCAGACCAGCCAGAACCAAGGACGATATAAATCGTCCAATGTCAGGAAGAAGAATGAGCTAGACACAATCAGACTCATCTCCAGGTGCAAAGAAATAGACTTTATGGTAGGAGACACTTCCAAGAGAGGAAAAATGCATCAGTAGAGCTCTGGATTTTAGACAGTGTCATCTCACACTGCTATGATGGGTTCATAGTGGAGTTTATTGATTTAAAATGAGGGGGAAGCAAACCTGTCTTGAACTAATTAAGACATCACTTGTACCCCCTTTGGATAGATATGGACACCACCGTGGGTTTTAAAGGTAGGAGACAAGAATTTACTTTGCAATCGCCAAATGGTGTTTCATCAGAATTTGGAGCGGATGGGATGGGATGCGCAGATTACGCGCCTGCTGACGTATGAACGGGTTCGTGACTCATGCGTTGCCTATACCTATAGTAATTTGCTCTCTGCCAATCGTGTAAGGAGACATAAGTTGTGCTTTGAATTTTAACTACTGGAGGACAAAACAAAGAGTGGGTGGGCTAGAAGTGTTGTCGCGGACAACGCCCACGGATGTGTCAGCGTGACCCCAAAGTTACTATTTTGGGCTGGTAGAGAAAACACAATAGTGCGCGGTGGGTTTTGCGTCAGGCGGCGCGCTCACTCACTTACTCTGCGCATTGCTGGACAGGTTCAGTCGCGAGCGCGTAAACGGCACATCAACGAGGATTCGTTCTATGGGAGCCGTCAAATTGATTCGTCAGGTTATTGTCACTCATCGAGACCTATGTGAAAACACTCGCATCTGATTCTCACTCTTCGACGTCCAGTAAGTGACAATGGTTTCTCTTCAATTAGTATAATTTTGTATTAAAAACGCAAGAGATTTTTTTTATGGACGATTGCGTTGTTGCAACTTGTTTGGTATTCCTGTCATGTGTGGAGCGTTTAATCACGCAGTTCATGTCGATAATTCACAGCTGTAAGATTGCTGGTTAGTGTGTTATTTACGAGGTTTGTCATGTTGTCACAGGCGCGTCAGTTTTAGGTCAACGTGACACAAATATTTGACCTTGAGGATGCTGCAAGACGCGTGGTACTCTTTACATGCGCGACTGCGTTAAGACCCCGCGAGGTCCACGTGTTAGTGCTTTTAAAGCGTCGTAAGAGTATTGCTCGTGTCGATTCGTGTTGAAAGATCAGTGAATGAGGGAGGGTTTAGGTGAATGGTATCATCGTCCGTGACTGCAGTCAGGCGCATCCTCAGGTGATGCTCGAGATTCTCTGAAAACTTGACGAGGATGCTCGTGATTTATTTAATTACATTAGGCTACTCGTTTCCATTTGTGTAGGAAGTAAACCAGTTATGTAAAAAAAAAAAAAAAAAACAGTCAAAATGGTTTTAGTATACTTCAATATACAGATGAAAACGAGTAATGTAGGCCTAACTAAATAAATCACGTGCATTATATTAAATTGTAACTTGCAATGGAACTTTTGTCATTATGGAAAACTATAGGCTGCGTTTGGGGTCGGCAATATTTATTTTAAGGAGACATTTCAACCACTTTTTCAACAATATATAATAACCTGTGTTTCTTTTAATAAAATGCTTTCTGTGTTCATTTGTCCCTTTGGATAGGATTGTCTACTAAATAAGTTAATGTAATGATTTTCTCATAGCCTTACATTACAGAGGGTCAGAAAAATCTTGTCTTGGCTTCTATTACAAATGACCTGGCTGCTCATGAAATTAATGCTGTAGTCTTAAGATTCAGATTAAGAATAAGTCAGAATAATAGTTAGGCTCAAGCCATAAAATGCAGCGGCCAACAGAATATTCATCAGGAAAAACTCATCTCTGGTGGCCCATTTTCTCATATTTTTTAATTTTTATGCTCTTGTGGTGAAATGTTCGTAATTACAGAAACATTTGGAAACGCTGTTGAAATGTAAGCCTGTACATATATTTCAAATTAATTTGTTCTGTCAAGTCAGTCAGTCTAACATAAAGATCATGTCATTCACATCTTACATAGTTTATAAATGTGTGTGTGTGTGTGTGTGTGTGTGTACACACACACACACACACACACACACACACACACACACACACACACACACACACACACACACACACACACACACACATAAAGTATTATGCTAAAGTCTTAGGGATGTTAGTATTTTCATCCCAAAAATGGTTTTAGGCCAGTTATTTATATCTTTTGCTGTAGTGTGTCAGTTGGAAATAGCTGTTTTGACTGTACCAAATGAATCATGGGTATTCAGATGACTTCTGTGTATAGGTGTCCAGTGTCCATATTCTTGAAGAGTAGTTCCATAGGATTGCTAATACAATAACTGTATTACAGTACAGTAAATATTGTACTTCAATAAATGCTTAACTGAACAGATAAATCATTTTTTGCACCCTCAAAGCAAGAACAGAATGTTACAGGAAAAAATAACTGGTGGCAGGGATTCTAAAAACCATTTACATTTCTGCATTTGGCAGAAGCTTTTATCCAAAGTGACTTACATTGCATTCAAGATACACATTGACATTCTAATCAGTTCTTGCTTTCCCGGGAAATCGAACCCATGAACATAGTGTTGCAAGCACCACGCTCTACCGTTTGAGCTACAGGAAAGCAGTAGCCAAGTAACCAGTAGCCATAAAACCAGTGGCCTGACAAAGACATTTGAATTTACACGCCCTTTGGTGCAGTCTAAATTCCATTGAAAGCTATTTAAATCTATTAAAAAAAATTTGTTATTTCTTTTATTACACCATCCTAATTAAAAAGGTGTTAAACTAAGTAGTTTAATGCTGTCAAATTGATTAATCACAATAAAAAGTTTGTAAATATATAGTATATACACTGTGCAAAAGCTTTAGACACAATAGTATTTTCACCCCCAAAAAATGGTTTAAACCTGTTATTTATATTTTTTTGCAATACTGTGTTAGTAGGAAATATCCATTTACATTTCAAATCATTCCTTTTGCCATTAATTGTATAAGTGATAATTTTTTATGCACAAGGAATCTGACAACAGCCACTCTACACCACTCAGAGATCTGATCTCACCTTCGAGTCCATTATTTATCAATTAACTTCTATTAACTAATCAAATCAATATTTGGTTTGACCATCCTTTGCATTTTAAACAGCTTTTGTCCAAGGTACATTTGAGCATAGTTTTTCAGGTAGCTTTGGAGGTAGGTTTATTCAAACATCTTTCCACTGTTCTTCTGGATTTAGTCTGTCTCAGTTTTTTCTGTTTCTTCATGTAATCACAGAGAGACAATCAATGATGGTGAGATTAGATCTCCTTGCATAGCACACCGGCTGATGCATACAAAAATCTCATTGTGGTATTACAATAAATGGTAAAAGGAATTTTTGGAAATGTAAACATGCAGTCACCATCATAATAATAATAATAATAATACGTTTTGTTTATATAGCTCTTTTCCAGAGCTCAAAGCGCTTTACATAGTAGGGGGATTATATGTATATGTATATCCCTGTATTATATCAGTGTGATCTTTTCCTGAAGATGATATATATATATATAGATTGCTTGCTACATATGAAATAGTATTCTTGTGACAAGGTTAGCTGTCACTGTTTTGATATAGAAAGCATGCAGGTTCACAGATGTGAGAATTTTATCAAGCTCCATTGCCTAGCAACCCAGACAAGATAAAATATTTACATTTTTGCACATTATAATGTGCAGTTGAATCAACAAGATATTTAGCTATTTACACCATTATTGCTAAAGGAAGCCATACAATGCATTTTATATTCTTGGGGAAAATGTTGAAAAATGCAATCACTAGCATGAAGGCTAAAATGTGGGTGTCTTAGTCGAATTCCTCAGAATCAACTGACCAAGCACGTTCCCTGCATTATTATGAGCGATCAGCACCCATGTGTTTAATGCACAGCTAAATTAGACTGACTAAGCACAGGGTGAGCAGCATTCTTTAGGTCTAGTTTGCTCCCTACTGAAATATAATCCCTTCCATAATAATGACGTAGATAACTGACTGGCCTGCTGCCCGGACAGGCTGTTTTGAACCTGAACGCTGTGCAAATTTTCACAGTGGGTACAAAAGTTCAAACTCAGTGTGTAATGGTCCTTTGATGTGTATCATCATTGACCACATCACAAAAACATTGCCAAGCTAATAATTTCATATGATGTGTATGTTTGCTCTTAACAGTAGTTTTATTTCTCCCCATCAAGTAAATCTGAGCCTTTTTGGAAAGCGGTTTGGAGGTTGTCATGGGTGGTGGGTGGGCATCACCTAGCAACACAGCAACATTTTGTGTCCTCTTCTTGTATTTGAGATAAGCTGTATAGATTTTTTTCAGTGCCTCAGGCTGCTTCTCATTACCAAAGATAAACAGAGGTGGGAAGAGGAAAGATGGCGGCTTTGTTGCCACATTCCCTAGTCATTCAGTAGATAAAAATCGCAGCTCATGCATCATTATTTATCATGAAAAGCATCCCTAATGTGGTCTAGATTAAAAGCTTGTCGGTGACTGCCTCATTTTTAATCTCAGGCTGTGATATGTACTGGATTTCATCCTTTTAGTAGAACACTAAAACAAAATTCTTTCCAATGGGTTACTGGTAAGACCCTACCGTTAAGACAAATTTTAAAGCACTAATTTACATTTTGGCTCTAGTATGACACCAGACCCTTAGGACCCAATATAAACACTAAATCGATACCGCAGCAAGTAAACACCTTTGAGAGACTATAGGGAGTGAAATTACGGCAGTCAAAAGATGCAAAAATTCAGTGTATTATATGTAATTTTTGTAGTAAACATGCTAATGTGTTTAGCTCCTTTGTTAGGGAAGATAAAATACTGTGGGTTCAGAAGTTAATTTGGATGACACAAAATCATATGCTGAATAATATGCAAATAAAAAGACAAGTTGCTTTCAGCAGCAGTGCCCACACACATAGTGTAAGGTGCGTCAAAATGAATGTCAAATTAATGCAAATTCTGTCAGTGGCAGGGATGAATTTTAGATGGTGAAGGCTATGTCCTTAACTCAATCTGCTTGCAGTCACATCAAACGGCACAACTGATTGGTAGCAAATGAGCTTGTGTGCTCAGTCTTTATCTCAATCTTGGTCTTTCTGTAGCAGTTGCAGGGCGCTTTCAGAAACCTTCCACGTTCCCTAGCTCCACCTGTATTCATCTGCTATGGGCATTCATTCATGAATGCTATATTGTACAGCAGCAGCATATCTTACTTGCTCATAGCAGCGTGTCATGTGTGTATTGGCAGAAGCAAGTGCTGTACTTGCTCTGCAGCAGCAATAGCCGTAATAGTCAGCAGTAGCTGCAGCAGCCGCAGTGTTGTAGATCTATTCTGCCAAGACCAAACATATTAACATAGTCATATTCTTTACCTTGCCAAACACTCTGAGAGTTGTCATGACAGAAGTAGATTTGGAGTAAATTCTATAAATACTTTACTGTAGTGTCAGTAGGGGCTCCTGGCCATACATTTAGGTTGGGCAGGTTCTGGGTTTTAGCTGTAAGGTTTTAGGTGTAAGCTTTATATGCTAATTGCTGAACACATCAGACACACTTTTGAAAGAATTCTAATGCCCTTTATTCCCTATTGTAATGTACAATCTCCTTTATTCAGCCTGAGTGTGCCGTTCTAAAGACAATTGACAGACTTTAGACGTAACAAATGCATAGAATGCATCTTAGAATTGCCTTAATGTAGTATTTATTGCATCCGAATTTTGTTTTAAAATACAGTGGAATACGGTTATCTCGACAGCCACGGGGGTTGCAAAAAAGCATCGAGATAACCGAAGATTGAGATAACCAACAGCCAATATGCCGATTTATTTGATGAAGCGATCGGCATGCTATAAAAATGTACATACACTGTATATGTTTGCTAACAACAAAAGGCATATGTGCACCAACTAACAGCAGAGATTTACCAGTATACAATAAAAAACACCTTCCATTCTCCATACAAACCTTTATTTATATTCACCAACATTGCAACAAAAAAAAAACCGCCACTTCCGCGAGTTCTTCTGTGGCTGCGCGGCACTATGAGAGAAGCGTCACTGGAGTGATCCACGTGCAACGCAAACTCAGCGCATGCGCAGTGAACTAGGTACGATCATTAGTCACAAGATAACCTTGTGAAGTGGCAAATTTGCCCCTCTTTTGTGCTCGAGATACTAGGCGACATAAAATAATCGACATAACCGATAAGAAAATGCTAAGACAAATAGGGAGTTTGGCGGTTCCACTTCACAAACGTAGACATAATAGGGTTGGCGAGTTAACCGTGAGTCGAGATAAATGAACTCCACTGTATTGCAAGTTGTCATGTCATGTCCATTCTTAGAACAATTATAAAAAAAACACACCACAGAACTACTGTATATAAAGGCTATTCACATGAGCATGTTTAAACTAAAGGTTTTATACTTTCATTAATTTGATACGCTACTCCACATAAGAAGAACAGACATGCCAACTAGGCTAGTTACTGACCTGATCTAGACACATAGCTGAAGCAAACCGATATTGTCTGGGTTTGGAGCAAGGTTTTTGTGAGGTAACATAAAAATAAGCAGGTCAGCCTGAAATCTGCCTCATTGGTTCTCAATTAGAGTGTGCTGCAGTTTCATTCTTTTGCCACAGATTCTTTATTTTGGTAATTTGTGAGGTTCTGTTGAACTTGTGATGGCTATGAGACCGGCTGCCCCACTTAGTATCATGAATACATGCCTGCCAAATCCATGCACTTCATTATAACGAATTCTGCTAATTTTACAACTTAAAATAGTCTAGAAAATCTGAAAAATATTTTTCTTTCAGAATTTATTATTTATTATTAATTCAGTATAACACATTTATAATTTATTATCAATTCAGTGTATATAGAGTATGTCTGGGTGAATATTTTGGTGAGCCTCTGCCCCACCTACCCATACAGACGAGCTGTGGGTGTATACTATATTATACTATACTGTACTGTACTGTACTACTCCACAAAAATTCACAGAATTTCAATTCACAGAATTAGTAACATATCTGTTTAAAATGATTATATCTCACAATATTACTGTTTTACTTTATTTTAGATTAATGAATGTAATTGTACACTTTGCAGAATTATTATATTTTTACCATGGTTAATACCAGTAGGCCTATACTATTCAAAACTGATACAGAGGGTCCGAAAAATCTTCCCATCTGTCCTACCAGTGCTTGCCTTGGCTTTCAGTACAACAGATTGCTTAGCTTTTCCTGAAATGCATTCTGTAGTCTAGAGCCAAAAGATTTTTAAGAAATCTTATAATAATAATTTTATAATAATAATATTTAGGCTTGTGTTATAAAATTCAACAGCCAACAGAACACCAGAAAAAAAAGTTTGTTAAATGTAACACAAATGGACATGAATTATTTAATGAATCTGTATTATGAATCTCATAGCCATAATTGTATTTCTTGTGGCTTTTCACAGGAGCACAGACCTTCATTCTCCACACCTGTATCAAGCTAAAGGGGCAGTCATTGTGACCTCCATTCTGCTCTGCTCTTCTTTCACACCTTTAATTGTTGGGATCACCACGACACGGCACAGCCATGCCCAAGAGCAGTAAAGTGACTCAGCGTGAGCACAGTAATGAGCATGTCACAGAGTCCGTGGCCGACCTCCTGGCACTGGAGGCTCCCATGGACTACAAGAGCAGCCAGATGAGCATGGCAGGAGGGGGTCCTCCACCCATAGGCAAACCAGACATCTCCCCTGACCTGGAAGACGGTAGACCTGCCTGGAACAGTAAGCTGCAGTACATCCTGGCCCAGGTGGGCTTCTCGGTGGGCCTGGGTAACGTGTGGCGTTTCCCTTATCTTTGCCAGAAGAATGGAGGAGGTGAGTTACTTATTAGTGATGCCTACTTGTAACAGTTTCAAGGTTCAACATTTCTGTCATAAGTTATTCAACCTCTATTTCTTCTATAGAACACAAAAGGAGAAATGTTAATGCACTGGTTGCTCTTTTCCAGGCAACTAAATTGGATGGTAACAACAGATTTCAACCTCAAAAAAGCAGAAAAGCACCAATTAAAATTCATTAAAATTTTTTTGATGTGTTTTGCACTGGATTAGTTGAAAACTGTGTTGATGATAATCACCTTTTAAATTAAACATTTTAAGCAATATTTTACACTTTTGTACACTTCTAAACCCAGTTATATTTTTTTTAATCTAATTTAGTAAATATAGTATGTTTCATATAACACCAGCCTCTAGGACTTTTAGTATAGAAACTAAATTGATATCTCAGGTAATTGAACAGCCATGAAAGACTGACGGAATGAAATAGAGGCTGTCAAAAGATGCAAATGTCTTCTGTCTATTTTTTGTAGTTAACATGTTAATGCATTTAGTTCATAAGGTAAGGGAAGGTAACAAAATACTGTGTCGGTTCAGAAGTTTTGGATGACGATGATCATGATGATCATTTGGATGACACATGTAGCAGAATCATGTGCAAATGAAAAGTTGCTTTCAGCAGCAGTGCCCACACTCATTGTGTATTCTTCAAACTGCATTAAATGCAAACCTTGAACTCACTCCAAATCTGCAATAACTTGCTACACATTTTAATTACACCATAAAAAAAAATCAAATGTTTTCTAGTGGGTAAAATGTAGTAATGGAGCACTTTTAAACACAGCTTAGCTGACCAAAGTGCTGACCAAATTAAATCCACTGCATACATTAAAATGCCATAAAATAATAATAAAAAAACCCGTCTGAGAATAAAGATGCGTTTTAAGCCTAGATTTATGCACATGTGTGAAGGTGCAAGGCATATGTCAAGTTGCAACTGATTCTATCAGCTAAGGGCAATGATCAAAAAAGTTCTATCACCCTTTTGAAACTTATCAGAAGATTTTAAGGATCTGCTATCTGAAAAAGAGAGGACACGATCTTTAAAGTAAGATGGGGCTTGTTCATTAAGAGCTTCGAAAACAAACAACATCTTAAAGTAGATCTTAAAATAACTTTGGAGTCACTGAAGAGATACTAAGATTGAGGTCATACAGTCATATTTTTTGGCAATATCAACAGCCTTCCAGCAACACTCTGGATCATTTGAAGGTGCAAAAGTGAAATTGAGTTACAGTAGTCAAATCGTGATCCAATAGAAGTGTGAATAACTTTTTCAAGTCCTGAAAAGACAGAAATGGTTATTAAGTGATAGAAATATAAACTGTATTTTCTTTAATATATAAACAAAATTCTATAGTTGTGAACTATATTTCATGTCTTATGAAGCCATTTGATAGTTTTGTGTGACTACCAGAATGTCAGTTATGCTTTGATAATCTTCACCTCCAGTGAACTTTTAACCATTGTGACCTGATCATTGAGTCAGTTTTCAAGAACCAGGTGTTCCCCATTACTCCAGTGTATTTAAACCCTTATGTTGTCCCTTGTCTTTGTCGATTCTTTACGATCCTATGTCGCTGTTCCTGTCGTGTCTCCATGTTCCATATTCTCCTAGTTATTCCAAGTTTCCGTTGGTTATCCACAACTGTGCCGTTTTCTGTTCATATTAAAGAGTTTTACATTGATCCCTGCCATCCTCACCCTCATCATTCATCCCCCATTACACTAACACATATAAAAAAAGATTAATTCACAAATAAGACTTTTCTCTGATGGATTCTTATGAACACGTCAACAAGAGCTCAGAGGGATGTCAACATTTGTAGTGAATAACAACTTAATTTTCATCTTTTTATACAAAGCTATTGCATGATTTGAGAAGACTGTTTAATAAGTCTAACGGAGAACTATTATGGTGCTTTTTTTGTCTTTTTGGTGCTTGACAGCCCCAGTCCTCATTATATAGAAAACATTGGCTTGAGTGTGAGTAAATGACGGTGAAATTACATTTTTGTGTGAACTATTCCTTTAATGTTTTCACTGTTCTTTATTGTTCTATTTAGCTCTGAAAAAAATTCCATTGAGACAGTTTTTTTGGGCGCTGTGGTCTCTCTAAATTTATTAAGCTGATGATAGTGTTATTTAGGGCAGAAATGTTATATGGGCCAGTGTGGACTTGATTTGCAAATGTACACGTCATAATACAATAATTTTCTTCCTGTCACTGTTCTTTGGCTACTTGGATTATTCTTCATTGTTCATATCCTCCTTTGATCTGAAATGTACTATTTTATGCTGTTTCACAGTCTCTGGTCAGAAATGTGGTGAAGAAGAGTTTCAGGAAATTAATGATTTACTGATAACTGAATTTAGTCTGTTCAGATAAATATATCCACAAAATGAAATAGTTTCAACATAAAACGTACGTTTTCTCAACAAAAAAAAGGCAATTACATTTGTTATTTTAGGTATCTTTAAATATATTTACTAGAAACAAGACAAAAAAAAAAGAAAATTTGCTTTCTTGATGGCAAATTATCACCAAAAAAAGAAAGATTGAACATAGTATAGTAGCAAACTATATTTAAAAAAGGTTCTAAAAAGATGAAACCTAGTGAAACCTGGCGCCTTAATTAGATCGTCATCTCGTGTCCTTGCTTGTCTTGCAATTATGAATGTTTCCCAGAAGGCCTTGTTTACGTTACGCACCCTTGCTCTCGCCATCTTCTCTCTTCCATCTGTCCGTCCATCCCTTTCTCTTTCCCCCATCTCCTCTTTTCTATGTAAGACTTGCGTTTATTTCCTTTTCATTAGTCGCATGCATGAATAAAGCCCAGACAGAAAAGCCTCCACAAAGCAACATAGAACACAAAAGATTTGCTGTAATCAACCTGATAACAAGCAGTCCTTCGTCATAAACTGAGGCCAAGGGAGTGCTTTGCTGTGATCATCCCTGGCTCTAATTACACTTATAACCTCCCAAGAGGATGGGTTTGTGGTCATCTGCCAGCACTGTGCTCTCCATGTCTATTGAAGCAGTTATTTTCAGATTGTTCTTTGACTTCAAACAGAGGCTGCTCTGCGCAGACCAAAGTCTTCGTCACCATGGAGCTAGTTTGACGTCAGGACTCAGCAGCGTGACTTGCTCTTTTATTCTGTTGTCTGTCTTTTCATTCATGCCTTCTGAGGCTCAGGCTGTCGTTAACCTATAGAGCATCTGCTGCATCTGTGTGGCTGAAATTTAGCAATAAAATGTGTGGAAAACAAAACATAACAACCAATGCATGAAATGCATTTATAATTATAAAGTAATAAAGCTTAACACTTGCTCTTGCTCTTAAATGTCATATTTTGAAAATATTTCAAAATATGGTGTGAGGGCAGGTCATATTGTTTGTTTAAATGCATTTCTTTCTAAAGGTAAAATGTAATCAAAAGAGAAATCTAGTCAGTGGTACCACTATATTGCAGTTATGGAAATCTGAACTACTTTTGCAATATTTTGACCTGGATTGATGTTCTGTTCTATTTATTTATTTTACCCTGTGGTTGACATTAGATTAGTCCCAGTAAGTGACATATTTATAATATCTCTCTTCTGATGAGAAAAAAAATATGATTGTTGTAGAATCCTATGAGTATGCACTATATTTTTAGTCAAAAGATAGGGTGTTAATATCTTAAGACAATCAGTTATCATCTTAAAAAACTTAACAAGTTATTGGCCTAATGCTGATTTTGATTTGTGTATGTGTGTGTGCTCACTGGCCCGGAATTAGGAAAGAAGACCTGACCTGATCAGAAGATGGGTATACTGAGGCCATAATGTGTAAACTGTAGCCTCAGTTTCCAGTTCTTAGCTGACAGGAGTGGTACCTGGCTGCTGTATCCCATCTGCTTGAAGATTTGACATGCTGTGCATTCACAGATGCTCTTCTGCAGACCTTGGTTGCAACGAGTGGTTATTGGAGTTACTGTTGCCTTTCTGTCCGCTCAAACCAGCCTGGCCATTCTCCTCTGACATCTTCAAGGCATTTTTGCCCACAGAACTGCTGCTCAATGGATATTTTCTCAGACAAGCCCACTCTGGCACCAATAAACATGCCACAATCAAAGTCACTTAAATTACCTTTCAGTTTACCACTCAGTTTGAACTTCAGCAGATTGTCTTGACCATGTCTACATGCTGAATGCAATGAGATGCTGCCATATGATTGGCTGATTGGGTAGTTGTGTTAATCAGCAGTTGAACAGGTGTACCTAATAAAGTGGCCGGTGATTCAAGCCATGTTGTAATTACCATAGTTTCAAGATGACAACACATGATATTACATTCTGAGCTGTGAATTATGTGTTTCTGTGGCACCACAATCAAAACCTAAAGAAATGTGCAGTGGTCAGGTGGTACAGCTGTCATGTGGTAAAAGTAGGAGCTCTCAAACAATTACCATATTGCAAGCTGTAAATACAAGCTCTATGAGGATGTAATTGCAGTAATTACAACATGGTGTGAATGTATATACGTAATGTAAAATGCATTAAATACTGTAGTTCGAGTCACTACTATATACTATATGGTTTTAATGTCTTACATTGTTTTATGTAGTTAGGTGAGTCTATGGCCTAAAATAAATAAAAAATCTATTATAATATTTTACTAAAAAACTTATGTAAATATAAAATATATGGAAAGTATTTTGCTTTTAGCAACAAACATTGCTTTTAGCAATTAAACACTCCCCCCTATCCCCCACCAACCCCCTACACACACTATGCTGAGTTCAGTATGCTGTAGCTTGATTGATCTTGGGCTATTGGTTGGTCATTAAAGAGACTGCTGTAAGGAAATTACTCTCTGTGTTTACAAGTATCGCTGTCTCTCTTTACAGGTGCTTACCTTGTTCCATACTTCATCCTTCTTATCCTTATTGGCATCCCACTCTTTTTCTTGGAGCTGGCGGTTGGCCAGAGGATTCGACGAGGGAGTATCGGAGTGTGGAATTATGTCTGTCCACGACTCGGTGGCATTGGAGTGTCCAGCCTGATGGTGAGTGAATGATGTTCTTTTTAAGGTAGAGGACTGAAACACAAGACACAAATGAGCAGTCAGTCAAATGTATGTTCTTCTTCTCGATTGAGATAATGTTGCTTAACTTGGTTTGAAAGTGTTTTTGAGGGAATTATTTTTTGTGTGTAACTGGATGTGTTTTAATTGCTGAATTTAAGGGTCAAAGGTGAAAGTGGAACTAACTTTTAATGCAGCTATATAGACAAGATAAAGTAGATCATTCTTCATGGGTAATGCCAGACTTGAATGTCTGGTCCACGTCAGACTGGGTAATTGATGTAGTTTGAGATTCTAGTTCAGATACTAATGCATTGTTGAAAAAGGGTCACAACACAATTGGGAACCTGTGAGTTCCAGACCCATAACCAATGTCATGTTCTCCGTTTATTTAGTTCTGATGGCATTAATAGAAACATTTATTTTGGATGAGTCACAGGCCTCAAAGTGCTAATTCACCAGCAATTCTGTGCCGCGTCATCCATTACCCAGCGCTGTTCTAAAATCATTTTAATATGAGCACAGTCACGCAACCTATCAGATGAGCTTCGATCTTAAAATATCACTCTGTCTGAACAGTTAATAGATTTATTTTTAGTCCCAGATGCACCTGCACTTTCTGGTTTTCTTTCCTTGTATAAGCAACTGCACTTTGGAGATATAGCAAGTCAGCAAGTATGTGAGATTATATACCATAAGCCGATGCACCAGCACTGAAATCTGGTACTGTACGAATGCTGTTTATCAGCAGTTTCTTGGGAATGGCTTTCTCATTAGTAACATAATGAGCTGAATACCAATATTTAAAAACAATATATTATTTTGTTAATTAAAAATATACATTTATTTTGTATTGTGTTTAGTATTTTGGTATGTAGTCTGAATGAGACTGCTGGATTCACTGACTTCAGATTGGGAATGAACCAGGTTTGTGTTAACCTGCTCAAAGAAAAAAAAATGTAAACGGTGACACCAAGCCTGTTACATGTTCAGTCTATAGTTGCATAGTTTGTTTATAAAGTGTTATTGCCAACTACTGGCCTGGCATGCATAATACAGTGTTTTTAATTGTTTTCAGGGATCGGTGTGAACGCGGTTTGTTTTGACAATGTTGTCGCCTGTATGCAAAAAAATGCAAAGGAAATATTTTCTTCAGTGTCTTGTAAACGTACCCTAGATAAAAAGGCCCACAGTTAAAATGACTGTAGAGAAACACTCGGGACTATATGTGGCTGTTCTGCTGCAGCCTCAGCTATTAATACCCATGACGCTACAGCAGAAAGAACGTGCTTCAATTATTCACTAACTCAATGTGCTGTGGACCTGTGACGTAGCAAAGAACCATTATGGCTGTTACAGGCTGGAGGGAAAAATCAAGGGATTGATTTGCTGTTAACAGACACAAGTTGCTAAACCCTTAACATATGTGTTATTTCATAACACGTAATGCATTAACGTGTGCTCTATTTCTGTATATGCACACTATAAATGGAGCAATGCTATTGAGTTTTAGGAGTTAAAAGACTTCAGATTTTATCCATTAAGACATCCGTTCATATATCAGATGAGGCTCCAGGAGCCAGATTTTGGCTGTCGGTAGAGTCTGGTGCACATCAGCACTTACACAAGTGCCAGGAAGAGTATTGAAATGTACTGTAAAATGACCTTACCACAATCCTTTAAAACGCCTTTACAGTTTGTGGGTTTATATGTAGATTTTGTGATTTCTTTTTGTCCAATATAAGTAGCAATTATTGCTACTTGTTAAATAAATGTTCAACAAACATTTCCAGAAAGTGCCAGACCACAAGAACAGATTTTGCCACCGTTATTTTTAGTGCACAGTATGGCTCAGATGTTCAGTAAATGGTAGCAGTATCAGTATTTTAGTTTTTAACCCATACTCTTTATTCTCTCTTTTCTCCATTCTGCAGGTGTGTGGTTTTGTGGGTCTGTACTACAATGTGATTATTGGTTGGAGCATCTTCTACTTTTTCCAGTCGTTTCAATATCCTCTACCCTGGGCTGCCTGTCCTTTCAGGAAGAATGGCAGTCAAGCCAGTAAGTGCTCTGCATTTTCTCACATAATGACCATAAAGATTGGAGGCGGGTCATTTTATGTGACACATTTCATTTAGCTAATGAATAAAATGTGACACAGCACTTCCTTTACAATCAAACCTGTAAAAATATTACCCATCAATTGTATTGAAGGATCATGGAAGAGTTTTGTTTTCATGCCCATTTAGAAGAATCCCTATTTCTCTTGATTTAAACAACAGAAGACCTCTATAAGATTGCAGTCTGTTATACAACACCATTGTGGCTGTTGGCGGTTTGTAGTACCACATTCTTTCTTGAAGTATTTTCTATCCCAGTGGTTCTCAGGCGGGCTCAACAAACTTGCATGATGTCAAAAAGGTTGAGATCCACTGTTTTGCCCTGGAGTATACACATCATGCACCTTACCCTATAATGCTCTTCATAAGCCTCATTCTCAAAAGCATGTTGTGTGCTTGAGGTGTCCCAGCATGCCCTGTGGCAATGTACCCTGGTCAGTTAGCGGAGAATGAGCTAGACAGAAGCTGTGACCTGCAATCCATCTCACTCTCAAGCTCGCTAAGACATGCAGGTTAAGTGGACACAACCCACTGAAAATGTCCAAATAAAAACCCAAACTATCATATTTTAGTGAGTTTTTTTATATTTGCAATCTTTATGTAGTACAAATTTTAAAGATTTGCAATATGACTGTCAAATTGTAATGATTAAAACACAAAATTTGTTTGAGTGCAGTGTTTTATGGAGATGTAATAATCCAGTTTCACTTATTCATTTCCCAGATACTCTGCTAAGCTGTTAGAAAATATGAGCATCCCAAAAAGAGTAAAATGGTGCTTCCACTAAATACTGAGAAAAGGGTCTGAATACTTAGGACCATGTGCTATTTCAGTTTTTTTATAAATCTGCAAAAATGTCAACAATTCTGTGTTTTTCTGTCAATATGGGGTGCTGTGTGTACATTAATGAGGGAAATAAATGAACTTAAATGATTTTAGCAAATGTCTGCAATATAACAAAGAGTGAAAAATTTAAGAGGGACTGAATACTTTCCGTACCCACTGTATGTTGTGTTTTGGATGGTCTTGCTATATCAGAAAGACTAATAATCAATATTCCAATTAATCACAATTTCTTTTTGAAGGATCCCAATTCTTTGTAGTGAATCAAAATATACTGCATGGCAATAACAAACCTCGGTACAATTTTCTTACAGTTTTTTTTTTTATTGTTCAAAAAGATGAGCTACCGGTTTGAATCAGTCTGAAACACTGTCCTGTTTAATTGAAAACATTAACAGAGACAGAATTTCTTTTGTACATTATCTAAGCAAAATGGACGCCCCAACTGAAATGAATCAGTATAAAATCCTAAATAAAAAAAAACATGCTGATCCTTACAACAGGCTTATCAGAGAGTGGTGCAAAGAAATATTAATAGATATGGAATTTTGTCCCTCTGGTTTTCTTTTGTCTGGTTAGTTGTGGAGCCTGAGTGTGAGAAGAGCTCAGCAACCACGTACTACTGGTACCGTGAGACCCTGAACATCACCAGCTCAATTGCAGACAGCGGGGGTCTGAACTGGAGGATGACTTTGTCGCTGCTGGCTGCCTGGATAATTGTCTGCATGGCTGTAATAAAGGGCATTCAGTCTTCTGGGAGGGTAAGGCAGATTTGATACTGCATGAGATAATGAAATGGGAATCAACCTAGTTGAGAAACAGCAATTTTCAGATAGCTCAAAGGCACAATATGCAGATGCTGTGATATCAGGCACTTCAGAACAATTACACATTTGCGGTACGCAATTATGGTTATATTCTCAGAGTGGAACGTTTGTTTGTTTTCTCCTTGAAGGTAATTCAAGCTGTGATAGTGTTGCAAACACAGTTTTTACAGAAAAATACCCATTTACTAGCTATTTAAAAGTATCATGGTGTCTGAACAACAGGGACACAGACATTTTTCAATAAATCAAAATTTTCAGACCAATAGAACAAAACTTGATTACTAACTTGCAAGGCTAGTCTAAGCATTTATAATATATATATATATATATATATATATATATATATATAAAATATATATACACACACATATATACATATATATATATATATTAAATAAACATGTTTATTAAATAAACATATTTAAAATTGTATATATATATATATATATAGTATTTATTAAATAAATGTATTTAAAATTATTTTTACATTTCATTTTAATTATATAAATGAATACAAATAGAATTTATTAGAATTATTTATTGGCAACAAATATAGAATACCCCCAAAAATAGGAAGAGTGTTACCTAAAACTGTTTTAAAAAAAGCCAAAGAAGAATAAAAACATTTATGATGTGCAAAATTTACAAGCACTTGTAATAAATAATTCCAAAAGCATGAACTATTGTTCTCTGAGAAATCATTTTAAAACATTTGAACAAAACACAGTCAGTAATGTCACACTGTGTGTGTGCAGGTGATGTACTTCAGCTCACTCTTTCCATATGTGGTGCTCTTCTGCTTCCTGGTGAGAGGGCTGTTTCTTAAAGGAGCAGTTGACGGTATTGCTCACATGTTCACACCCAAGGTAACGCTCGCACACTTTCTTAAACGCACACGTGATATTTAGACTATCCGGATTACTTAAGATGTACTTTTTGTGCAGTGTAAGCAAAGCTTTATATAGTCCGCAATCTTGAAAATTTGTCCAGCTAAAATGGGGCGCTCTGTCACATGGTTGGACTCCCTCTTGTGGTGTAGTTGGGATATTTAATCAAATTCACATTATGAAATATGATTGTTCCATTAATCACATAGGAGTCTAAACAATAGAAGGCCTTCAGCTATGCTGACACTTATTTGGCACAATTAATTTACTTAAAGATTAGATTTGCAATCATTCAAATGTAATAAATAGTTTTAATTCATTTAATTTTAGCTGGAGATCATGTTGGAGCCACAAGTGTGGCGAGAAGCTGCCACTCAGGTTTTCTTTGCTCTCGGTCTGGGTTTCGGAGGTGTCATCGCTTTTTCCAGTTACAACAAGAGAGACAACAACTGCCATTTTGATGCCGTGCTGGTCTCCTTCATCAACTTTGTGACCTCTATACTGGCCACACTCGTGGTGTTTGCTGTGCTGGGCTTCAAAGCCAACATCATGAACGAGAAATGTGTTGTGGAGTATGTATGACCTCGCAATACTTTTCATTTCTCTCATAAAAGGATCATTTTTGTGATTGGATTAAGTTACATTTTCCTTCGTAATATAATATTTATCCCTAATACTTTAAATCTACATGTGGAAGCTGGATTTTGAGGTCATGCAGCAGCCTCATGTCTGTGTTGTTCTCCTGTAGGAACGCTGAAAAGATTCTAGGCTACTTGAACTCAAATGTGCTGAGTCAGGATCTCATCCCCCCTCATGTCAACTTTTCCCACCTTACATCGTCAGACTATGCTGAGATGTACGGCGTAATAAAGATTGTGAAAGAGGACAGTTTTGCACAGATGGGTCTGGAGCCGTGTCTGCTGGAGGATGAGCTCAATAAGGCAGGTGTCCGGTCCATGAGCTTTCAGCACGTTTTCTGTTAAACCATTTAGGATGGATGAAACGTACATTTAAACTTTGATTATTTGTTTTTTTTTGCCAATCTCAATAGACAAAAATGTATTTTGTAATAATACCTTTCACTGAACCGTAATGCTGTACTGTTATTGGACTGTTCAAGCCATTTATGAATTTTAGCCATTTTGTATTTATTTTTTTATTCATCTCTCTCAGTGTTATTATAACTTTAATATAGCTTTTTCATTTCTATCTTATTTGTTAGTTTCAGTTTCCTCTTCACTTAATTTAGTGTATTTGTGCTGACAGTATTTTTTAGTTTAGTGTTTTTTGTAATTTCATGCAACAAAAATATTTCATCTAGTTTTCATTTTAGAATTTGTTTGGTTTTATGATAACACTGTTCTCTTTCTTTCTTTCTTTCTTTCTTTCTTTCCTTCCAATCAGGCTGTTCAAGGCACTGGTCTGGCTTTTATCGCCTTCACAGAGGCTATGACCCATTTTCCAGGATCTCCCTTCTGGTCTGTCATGTTTTTCTTCATGTTGATAAACCTGGGCTTGGGCAGCATGATTGGCACCATGACTGGCATCACCACACCCATTTTGGATACCTTCAAAATTCGCAAAGAGGTGCTCACAGGTTAGAACTCCTGGTTTATTCACTGCTCTTTCATTTCTGAGCCAGTAAATAGCGTTTACGCTAAATAATGCTAGGCCAGATTTATAAGGCACAGAGTAACTTGTATGATTTTGTATTTCCCCAGTGGGTTGTTGTATTGTGGCCTTCTTGTGCGGCTTGCTGTTTGTCCAGCGTTCAGGGAACTACTTTGTCACCATGTTTGATGACTACTCTGCTGGTTTGCCCCTCACTATTGTGGTGATCCTGGAGAATGTATCTGTTGCCTGGGTCTATGGCACGAAGAGGTAGGCAGATTGATTGGTAGTTCTCAGAAAATTGTACTGTAGGGGCTTTCACACCAGATAAACATTTCCATGGTATTCTCTATTTGGTGTGTTCACACCAAAGGAACTGGGAACTATTTTAGTTACAGCAAGTAAGACTAAATCAACTCCTACTTCAATATAGAAACTATCAGTGATGGAAGTATACAGTGATTGACCAAGCGCATGTTGTACAAAACACCTGCCATTTTTAAAAAGCTGAGTAAACACACAGTTTACATATATGTACTCCATGAACATGGAAAACAGCGATGGATAACATTTACCCGTCACCTTTTTGCGGCATTATGTTCTTTTCTCAGCCTCAATGATATGCAGCACTGCAAGCTGTCGTATGATATTTCGTCTCTTAGTGACAAAAGTGTGACTCTCTCACACTGTATTATGCGATAGACAACTAGTTGGCCAGTCTGGTTCCGTTCCCACAGCAAATTTTCTGAGAATACAGTTGCGAGTCCTGAAAATGTACAGGTGTGAACTTGGTCATAGAATGCAGTTGTCACTCTCATAAATCAGTGGTCCCCAACCTTTTTATTGCCGCGGACCGGACAACATTTGATCATTTTACCGCGGCCCGGGGATGGGGGGGAGGTAATAGACAATGTGTGGCTTATGGCCAGTTTTGTTTTGTTTGCTGTCACTGCTGAAAACCCTGGGAAATGGAAATAGGTAATTAAGTGCTGAAACATCCTAACGACGTCTGTTTCGTACTCATTTTTGCTAGTTTGTGGGTTAAATTTGAGCAAACATAATATACACATACACCAAGCACTTTTTAAACATGAGAAAGTACTGGTGAACAGAGAGAAGAGCGATACACACCTTCTCTCCACCAAAGTTACAACGCTTGCAGCCACTCAGCTCCAGACGTCACCTAAACGTCACCTAATTCGGACGGCCCGGTACCATTTGATCCACGGGTACTGGTCCGCGGCCCAGGGGTTGGGAACCACTGCCGTAAATAACTGAACTGTGTCAATGTAATTCGAGACTGACAACTGTATTCTGCTGCTATGTGAATGTAGCCTGTGGTTCCAACTGGCAGTACAAATGCAACTGGAAAATTTTGTTCTCAGGAGACCGTCCTGGTGGCTAGTTCCTTTAACTCCAGTAGTTCCTTTAATTCCAGTAACTACTCTGTGCGAAAGCCCCTATTATCTCTGAAATCAGATTGTTTGTTTTTGCAAACCACAAATATAGTTTCTATGCAATTCAGTTTACTTTTGCATTGTGTCTGATATATTGATCTGTATGCTTTATGGTGTTTATTAGGTTCATGCAGGATCTAGAAGACATGCTGGGTTTCAGACCGTGCATTATTTACTTCTACCTGTGGAAGTATGTGTCTCCAGTGTGTCTGATCATACTGATTTCTGCCAGTGTTGTCGAGATGGCCATCAGCCCTCCAGGATACAATGCATGGGTGCAAGACTTGGTTAGTTAAACACTATGACTGTCTAATCCTTTTCTCTCTCCCATTCTATTCCTGTTCCCAAATTACAATATATGCTTATATATAAAGCACATTTAGGTGTCCATTGTTTCATATTGATATTTTTTTATTAAATATTATTTTTATATTTTGATGGTTATATATCTTGCATTATATGTTTCACAATTTGTTAATTTTTAGTAATAGTTTACATATGTAGATATTTCCCCCCTCTATTATATATGCAAATACATCTAGGTATTATGTTCATATTTGGATACATACACTACTACATACTACTGTTCAAAGGTTTTGAGCTGCTTTTATGATTTTATTTTAAGATTTTATGAATGTTTCTTTTTTTAAATAGTTAATTTATGTACAATTTAAAACGACTTTATTATTTAAAAATGTAATTTATTCCTGTAATGGCGAAGCTGAATTTTCAGCAGCCATACCTCCAGACTTTAGTGTCCCATTAAATCAGAAATCATTCTAATATGCTGATTTAGTGCTCAAGAAACATTTTTTTTCTTTATTTTCTTATCTTACAGACCCTAAACTTTTAAATGCATGCATTTCATTCGAGATTTTGATGACATTTATTTTAAGGATTTTTTTACATTTAACTGACTTCTATTCTATTTCACAATTTTCTCTCTCTCTCTCTCTTTCTCTCTATAATCAGGCCATGGAGAGGTTTCAGAGTTATCCTCCTTGGGCATTAGTCATGTGTTTTGCTCTGATCATTGTGGCCATGCTTCCTCTTCCATTGGTCTTTATTGCCCGTCACTTTAACTGGCTCCCAGACGGCTCCAACAAGTTATCCGTCTCCTACCGCAAGAGTCTGGCAAAGGAGGCTTCCAACCTGGAAGATGAGACGAGGTTTATCCTCGGGAAGAATCCCAGCGAAGCCCCATCTCCCATGCCCAGCCATCGGGCCTATCTGGGCCCCGGCAGCACCTCCCCTGTGGAGCTCATCACCAATTCTACCTCCATCAGCGGCTATGGCAGCGGATACCAGACCAACCCCGCCCCTCCCAAATCTGAGTCATGATCCTCCAACCCACCACCCAGAAACTGAGACGGAAAGAGAAAGAAGATGCTAAACAGATGAGAAGGTCCTAGTGTTGGTCACACCTTAACCCAAGCCATCCATAGGAGCAGGACCACAAGAAAACGAACAGAACGACACAGAGATTCTTCTTTATTCCCTAACTAGACAGCTTCCCTTGGGCCTAATTATTCGTACAGACTACAGATGTTGGTCTGAAAGTGAAAGAGAGCCTGGAGCTTTCAGATCACTGTGTAATGTGGCGTATTTGGTAAGTTATTTTTGCATATAGATAAATAATGTCAACTCTAAGAGAGTAACATTCCAGCTGATGGTTTGGAGCCATAGGGCACACCGCTCTCTCTGTGAGTGCTGTGGTGATCGTTGTCGCTCAGGTTAAGGTGTTACCAATGCTGCTGAACTCGAGACATCTTTAAAAAAATGCACAAGATAAAATATGCCATTCAAGGAATTTAATTGAAACCCACCTTTACAGCTCATAAAGATAGACGACTCGGAGGGTCTCAGAGAAACTAAAGCTTTCACTTATTATAATGAGTCCTCTAGTGGATATTATGTGTCACTGTTAAATACAGACCACTTGACAGATGAGTGAACAAGCTTGGTTTCTATTCCAGACTGAAGTACATGTTCATTTGATAAGTGTTCTTGGTTATAGACTGCACATCAACAGTCTGTCATGTCCACATCTCAGCACAGGAGGGCGACATATGTATTCATACACAACGCATATACAGTATCGGTGTCAATTTTGCAACCTGACTTTTTAAGTTTCACTTTTGGAAAGTTTTATCTAGATGTTTTTATTTTTTATAATCGTAACAAATATGACTGCCTGATTAGAGGTAACTTTCACACAGCACAAGGAATGACATTTTCAGGATTCAATAAGGGGTACGGTTTGAGCTAAGTAACTCCACCAAGCACAATAACTTTAAAATTACAAGTGAACTGAAGACCAACAAATATTTTATTTAATCTCCATGTCTGTAATGGCAATAATATAAATGAAATGAGCGGTGTTAGCTGCCATTGTGAACTTGACTCTGCACCCTGGTTCTAAAATTAAAGATCACTTTTAATCTTCTTTTTACTTGCAATTGCATTGCATTAGCATTAGCTGGTCTCTGTTTTTACTAAAAGTTATCATGATTGGTGGAAACTAACCTAAATGACCAAAACATTTATTATTCCAAGTGAAGACAATATGTTCCAAATAGGGAATGGTACTGAAATCTACTGTATGATTTAAACTTCAAATCACAAAACATGTAAATGGTTAAGTTGTTTTTGCTTATGATTTACAACGGACAGTCTCAGATTAGTTACATATAGTGAGCAAGTTTACTGCACAGAGAAGTGTTTGGCGTTGCTGTTCTGAGACACATATTCTTGTCATGGCCACAAAACAGATCAGGTATGATGGTAGAGTTGGGATTTTTCTGGAATATGCGTAAAATGCATTATGAGGTCATCTGTATGGGTTTCAATCAGATAGAAAATATTTCAAAATTCTACATATGACCTCATAATTTCACACACTGCAGAGATTCAGAGATGAGATATTCTATCATTCAAAATTTTGTGATCAGAAAGTTAAAAAAAACTTTTATTCAGCAAGGATGAATTAAATATATCAAAAGTGACAGAATAAACATGAAAATATAAAAACTTTAAATTACAGTATTTCACAATATTACTGTTTTTACCATATTTTTACCAAATAGTGAATAGGATGCTTCTTTCAAAAACATACAAAACATATTAGCGACCCCAAACATTTGAACAGTAGCATGATAGCCTCTTTGCATGATATTTGTTGCATTTTTCTCTAAAAATTGCATTACAAAAAAGCAGACTCTGAAAATTATTAATGGTAAAAAAAAGTAAAAGATTAATGTAAATTTCCTATTGTGGAAAAGCAGTTGAGTGTACTTATAAGGTAATATGTTGAGCTGGAAAAAGGTCCAGTTTTCTTAAGGAACCAAAGTATAGTCTTGGTTTGTGTAATGTGTAGTCCCTTTATGTGTAGAGTGAAAACTGTGAAGACTGCCTAATGTAATGGAAAATTGCTGCCCTTAAAAGCTCACTGTCTAATAATCTGCTAGCCCAAACATACTCTCCTTTTTAGTTTGGTTTTTGTGCTTTTAAAGACATACTCTGGTCTTAATGAAAGGGGTACATTTTCAGTATTTATTCCAGTAAGAATAGATTCAGAGAGCAAAAGAGGGCTGGAGAGCTGGGGAAAGTGTGAAGAAGAATGGGACAGGAGTTGCGGGTCATATTGAAACACTGATGAGCACAACAGCAAAGCGTTTGATCATCCAGCCGCTTGTAAATTTCGTGTCTGTCACAAAAGCTGCTGTGGTAAAAATAGACATGGACTATGCTGGTTACCCAGGGGAACCTGTGTCAGAAACGGCACGGTTGCATGTTAATGAGTCCTCCTTTAATGGGGGTTCTCAAGATGTTCCTATAAGGGCCCTGTGGTATCCCTAGCAACCACTGCATTTCACAACAACAAGGGGAAAATAATTTAAGGGGACAGTTCACCTAAAAATTAATCTTTCATCATTTACTCACCCTTACACGTTGTTCCAAACCTCTATGAATTTCTTCCATCCATAGTAACAATATATGGATTTGTGTATGAATATACTTCTCCCAAAAAAGTGAATAATTTCTGAGACTCTTGAGCATAAAAAAGACAAAAAGCACCATAATAGTAATCTTCTCAAGTAGTATAAATGCCTTGTGAAAGAAATGCAAGTAATTATTCACTAACAGTCTTCATCTCCATTGTAGTGCTTCATTCTTTCGGTGTTTACATTCAAAATGAAGTCACATGAGTGAATTGGAAGGTGAGGGTGAGTAAATGATGACAAATGTGTTTACATTTTAATGAGAGCTTTCCCTTTACGAGCTGACAATTTACCTGCGCAAAGATGGATTTTGTGGTCATCCATTAAAAGAGAATTAGGTTAGAAATATGTGAAGCCATCCACCTAGACAATAATCTCTAATTAGCCTGTTGTGCATTTACTCTGCCCTAATCACAGTCAGATGAGATTGTCAAAAGAGCACATTGATACATAAATCAGCACAGATGTTAGACGTTTTTACATGCACAATTTGTTTGTAGTAGTTTATAGTTGTCAAATGTGTGGTAAAGTACAATAACGTTAATGTATATAACCTGCAATAGCACAATGTTGTCCACAAGGTGTCGCTGTTTGCCGTTGAGTAATGTGTTGAAGGCGTGTCTCTCTGTGCCCAGCCTCCATCCTCCCTCCCAGCCGCTGATCACAGCTGGTGCCTCATTATCGCTTGCACTCTAATGATTAATGTGAACATTTATTGTTTGTTTTGTTGTTGTTTGCTTGTGGCAGTTTTTGGGTTTGTGCACTTTACCTTCTCTTGACAAGAGGCCCCAGAGCTGCACCTCACAAGCACAAACCGACACTAGGATTGTTTTAACTACACTGACAAACAGCAACTTTAATGGGCTCATCGAGAAAAAAGAAATGAAAAGCCAGTCACGCTAAATTTGAACTTGTGACTCCTTGCACAATATATGTGCATTTCTCCCAGTCATGACAGCTCATATTCAGACATAAATCCAAACTTTTCAACAGCACAGCCATTAACAAGAAAAAAAAATCCACAATTCAAATCGTCTCTGACAGTTGCCTGAATTTAAAATTCTATTTAGGAATTTACTAGGAAGTTCACAATGGTACTGCAGGTCAGTTTTTATGGACAAAATGCATTAAACACAAATAAAATATTAAGTTCACTTTAACCAAAGCTAAGAAAAATTATTTATTATCCTGCCCACATTAAACACTTTACATTAAGGTTTTGTGCATCATTTCAGTACAGATAAAAAATATTATTTAAATAGCTAAAGTTACACTTCTTTATATTTAATAATAAATCATAACCACAAAATAAAGCTGATACGTGTTCCTCATTCATAACCATCTGCACTTCCCAGACAAATACACCCTTCCTCTTTAGATAGCAGAATCCTTTCCTACTTAGATAAGAAATTTTACATATTTTGACAATGTCATTGAACACATCAACAATACAGTGGAGTTCATTTATCTCGACTCACGGTTAACTCGGCAATCCTATTATGTTGACGTTTTTGAAGTGGAACCGCCAAACTCCCTATTTGTCTTAGCATTTTCTTGTGGGTTATGTCGATTCTTTTGTCATCAAAATCAAATATTTCGAGCACGAAAGAGGGACAATTTCGCCACTTCACATGGTTATCTCGTGACTCGAGCGCAATATTGCCAACTATTTTCAATGGAAAGTCGCTAAAGCCTGGCCAAAAAGTCATGCGTAAATTGGCATATTCGTGAGTTCATCAATCTATGGGTGCGGGTTGTGCCAACGATTTTTTACACAAAACCCAAAACCCGCTCGCTACATGAGTGTGCGGATTATCTGCGTTTGCGGGTTATATGTGGGAAAATCGGTAATATATGTCATATGGATTCTCTCGATCATCGGTTATCTCGATGCTTTTTTCCAACCCCTGAGGCCGTCAACATAACCGAACTTTACTGTATTTGGAAAGACAATATAAATGAACAGGGAGCACACACAAGCTTTAAAGGTTTAAGGGAAACAGTTTTCAAACTACTCATTTATGTCTAAAATGGTTTAGGGGCAAAACAACAGTTGGGTGCAACTTTAATGGCTGCATTAGCACAAAGCAAAGCACAACATTCAGCATGCATATGTATACAAGCATTAAAATGCTTACTATGACTTTTCTTGGCTGGGAAGCAATAATGTAATGGCACTCCGTTTACAATCCTCTGAGATAAATAGTACATGCCTCTCTCTACAAAATTGTCACAGGTAGTGATAACATATTAATACATAACTGCTAATGTCCTCAGTTATAGATATTGATCCGACTCAACTACTGGGGTTCATCCACTTAAGTGTCATAGACAATCTGGAATCATGTGGCTCATGCTCATCTTTCTGAAGCACAGACACAATTGCACTTTTAATTTGCTCTGAAAACAATGAAAAGTGCAGCTCTGAGACCTCTTGAAATGAAGTTCATTCTAGCGTAAACATTGAGCCATATTTCAGTGGACCACAACTGATGAAAAGTACCACAAGCATCTCTTCCTTTTTTCAAGAGTTGCTGAAGGCCATGATGTTTGTGAGCAAAGTGCTATACTGTATATTTATGTACATTGTGATTCTGAATATTATATCTGTACATATCGGTGTACATTTTGTTAAGCGAACGGTAAGAAATCTATGAAAGGCAAACGGGTGAATTCTTGTTACACTTGTGTATGATATTGTTGTACAGTTAAAGCATAGAATATGTAACTATTTTGTACATTGTGTAATAGTGTATTGTGTATGGGAGTAGTGTCTATTGTCTCAAGTGTGTATGTGTGTGTAAAAAAAAGCCGCTTTATTTTTGCTATTGTGATGTTGTGAGTCCCTAACCTCTTTAAGATTCACCACCAGGTGTGAGTTTTGATTCCTCGGTGAACATGACTCATTCATTTGTGTGTTCACGCCGCAAAGATTGTTGGTTAGCACACTAAACTGAAGTGTTCTTTTACGCTTTTAATGTAAATGTTGTTTTTAATTCGATGTCAGCTTATCATACAGACAGCACCTTCTGTACGCTCCTCTGGCCTTAGTATCCGCAATATTATCGTTTGCTGCTTTTAGGTTTTGTCAAAAGTCAAAATGTTCACGCGCTTTTTATGTTTTTAGTCCGACTATATTCAACGCAATCATTGTTAGTAGTGTTAGCTTACCGTAACACACACTTAGCTGGGACATTTCCACTCTTTGTGCCTCGAACGTATACGAGCACTAAGGACGGAAGTCAAAACTAGAGTACTTTTGCACTCTGGAAGTGCTATTTTAATCATTAGAAATATACTTGATGTGAATGTAAATGTATTTTTAATGCCCCCAAGTACTGTAACGATCATCCGCGAGTAATTTAGCAGGAAGGACACTGATGAAGCGTGTACTATTACCCTCTTGTCTACACTTGTGTGCTGTACTAGTCTTAGATTTATAAGCAATATTTCTGCAGGCATTTACTTTGGTTGGACATTGGTCAGACGGTCTGTGAGGCCACAGGAACCGCTGTTACTCTGAGAGTAAGAGCAATGCTCTTAAAACTTTAGTCAAACCCTATTCTGTTGGGTGATAGCACATTCAGATCACTAGCCACAGTATACTGTTAGCTTTACAAGGACTATTTTAATGTCTCTTAGTCAATGTCGTTGATATTGTACAGTATTTCCAATTCGCTTGGAAAAATGCTGAGTTATATTGAATATGGACCATCACAAAAAGGAACAATAAAATGTTGGTTCTCACGCTGAAATGTGTGACTCTTGATTTGTTCTTTGGCATGAGATTGAGTTGTTTTTATCACAATGTTAAAAAAGATATGGACAAGAATGAGCATTCCTGTGTTTTGAGCATCAGTGTGAGTCATCGGTGTCGAGCAGTGAGCAGATTCACTGACAGACTGAAAAGGGTTCTGTCACAGCTTGGTGAAAGCAAATAAAGAAAGAAACCTGAAGCTTTCATAAGGAGTAAATCTTCATTTTAGAGAATATGGTTGAATGAGCGCTCGACTTGGCTACAGCTCAGTTCTATTTCAGCAAGGATGCATTTTATTGATCAAGAGGGACAGAAAATACACTTACAATGTTTTAAAAAAAAAATCTATTTTAAATAAATGCTGTTTTTTTTACTTTCTTTTCATCACAAATCACATTTTTTAAATCATAGTTTCCACAATAATGTTATAATCATTTTCAACTTTGATAAGAAATGTGTTTTGAACATTTCAATCGGGATTTCTGATTTCTGTCCGTTTCAGTGTAATTATACATCTAAGTGCGAAGTAATATTAATTAATATACTACGTATATGGTTAGGTTTCAGAAAAGGATTTGGCCTAGGGTTAATTGTATGCAATTATGCATAATTTACTGATATTATACATTAATTACATTGCAAGTACAAAAAATAGTTACCAATTTTTAATTTAATTCTCTGTATTTTAAATTGTTTTCAGTATTTAATTTTAGACTACATATTTAAAATAAAATACATTATGTGGAGAGGTGTTTTAAGCAATAGTTTTATTTTATGAAAAATGGTATGAAGAAAAAAACTGTGATGTTTTCCCATATGATCACAAAAGAATCAAGGACCACTGTACTCAACCACATCCTGCCCCTTAAGTGAATCTCTGTCCGGCTGAGTGTGTGAAACCAGAAGTCCTTCCTCTGGCTGGAAGTCATGCGGAAGTTGAAATGGAATTAAGAGGTCATCAGATATGTTTCCTGCAGCTCTAACAGCTGACTGGAAACAATTAATGGCTACAAACCAATTTGGTGAAAGCTTTCACATCTCTCTTACTCTCAACCGGGGGCAAGTGGATTGTCATGCATAGTTAGAAGGATACAACAAATGAGTTAAGGGTTATCAGTAGAATTAAAAATAATTATCAGTAGAATTAAAATAATTAATAAAATGGATTTTTTGTTTTTTGCAATGAAAAAAAATCTTTAAAGTCAGGTTTAGCTGGATGGTACAATGTGCGTTCATTTAATACTCCTTAGCTGAACTATAGTCACTACTTCCTGTCTCTCACCTCTCCCACCAAAAATATAAATTCTGTAATTTACTCACCCTCAAGTTGTTCCAAACCTGAATGTTTTTCTTTCTCTGCTGAACACATATTTTGAAGAATGTGCATAATCAAGCAGTTGAAGAATGTGCATAATCAAGCAGTTGACTGTAGCCACTGTCTACCATAGTATGGAAAAATGAATACCGTCACCTGTTTTGGTTAAAGAAAACAATATCTTCTTACCCGCAGTCTTCGTCTTTCAAAGCATGTTTGGCTGCCGTTAATGTCACACAGGCCAATTTAGCATGAAGCTTGGTTTTAGCACATTTCTCAGTATCTCAATACTGACATAAATTCTGTGGGAGTGTGAGGGAATTGGGTAGCAAAAAAAGAGGTTTATTCATGTGTGCTATTAATATACTTATTTTAAACTAAAATACGAAAATATACTTTGTCGACTTATGTACATCTCAGAAATATACTTAAAATTGCACTTAAGGATACTTGACTTATACAGAGAGAAGAGGGCAAGTGTATTTGCCCTATGGTTCTATTGATCGAGATATGCTTAAAAGTATAATTAAGTATTCTACGTGTACTTGGCTTGTAGTTGTGTTTACACTTTGGATTGAGTAGCCCATTTCATAATTTTTATATCCTGTCTTATAAACTTACATTGTTTGAAACTATTGATTTATAAAGAAAACAGATGTGTTCCTAATTCTGAGCATCTGAATTTTTGTGTAGGTTAGTCCACTGTTAGTGTACACATGAGCTTCACTCTTTCCCCACCACTGACTGACTTTTCCGGCTATCAATGTTTTCACTGTTATGCACAGGCATAGGTGAAAAAGAAGCAGAAACAAATGATAGAAGATTGCCTACGCAAATGTAAAATAACACAATCCTGACACATTAAACGGCAGTGTGATGCAGAAAGACGACCAAGGATTATATCAGAGATCAGATTTTGAATAATGAATAACAAATTTTCTTATAATGTAAAATTAAAGAGACAAACAAAATTAAATATTACAATTTTAAATATTAAAATATTAAAATTGTAAATAAGATCTATCTTATTCTATAGTTAATAATAAATTGTAAGGTATTGTATCTAATATATGAAGATTGTATCAGAGTATCAGAGAAAAAAAGGCCCAAAAGAAGATATTTGCAAAATGTAAAGAAAGAAGTCTCCAATCTTCTGAAACTAAGCATTTTAAAAATTTTGGTATTTATCTTTGTACCTTGATTTCCAAGAAAGACAACTTTGTAAACACAGATCAGATAATGAAAGGGTAAGTCAAAATAATGTCTCGAAGAAAGAAAAAAAACAGCTTTAACATCTTGGTTCAACATCCTGCAAGAGTAGTGGTGTGGTTTTAACACTCTTGAAGCAGAAAGAGACAAATAAGCATTTTCATCATGTCTAGAGATCTTATAATAGTAATGTTTGCACTTTTTTACAAGCAAGTCTGTTTATACAAACAGATTTGATATAAGACAGGACACCAAACTTTGCAGATGGAGATAAGAAAATAAAATATAGGATAAATGAACTATGACATTAAAATATATACTGAACAAAAAGAACATAAGTAAAAAATAATAATATTTAAATAAATGAAAAATGAAAAATGAAGCATTCACCACTGCCTAACGTTACAGAATGAAATGTCATCCCAGGAAGGTTTAATGACTGTGAAGCATTGGGTGTGTTGAAAGACTCGATCTATACCATCTGTGTTTGGACGTAGTCTTTGACAACAAAAATTTCTCATCTTTTTGTTTAAAATGTTTTATTTTTTATTTTATTAAATACACCTACATTCAGCTGTTGATCAAAACGGATGCATAAGGTTAAAAATGTTTTTAAAACGAAAGAGTTAAAGAACAGTTAATGGTGTATGGGGAAATAAAAACTAAATAGGATCATAGGAGTTTATCTAAAGTGCAAAAATAATATTTAAATTAACTTACTAAAACTTGCAGTATAAAACTACTAAACTAGTGTATTTTTATAAACTAAAACAAATGTACAAGTATTTTATTAGTAAACTATCAGTATACCAATTAGTTCATTTGTAGTATTGCCTGGGGTGTATGGGGTGTGCAGGGAGGGGTAGTACCTCTGGCATGGGGGTTTTGTCGTGCTCTTCAAGGGCAGCTCGCCAGCCTTTGGTCCCCACCTGCCACCCAGCTCTCACTTGTGGCTCCCCGTAGCGGTTTACATGCGACAGCGGCCACACCCCGGGCAACGACTTCGACAGGTCGGCTAAACCGAGTGAGGGTAACCGTCAGGTCATAGACCCTCGGTGATTAGGGCTTTGCTCACTCAGCATGTGAAGACTGCTTCGGTGGATCAGGCGGAAGAAACCTATAGTATGGTTCAACGGCTGAGAAGGCGTTGCAGCAAGGCACTGTGGAGTGCTGAGGGCGTGTTAGAGCACAAGGAACAACACGGCCATCCAATGCAGCTGAGGAAGACTCCAGGTGTAACGACTCTTCGTGCCACTGGGTTCAGGCTTCCAAGGCCGAGAGAGTGGGACTGTCTACGTGCACAGGCCTTTCCACTTTAATCTCCTTCACGCACAGGTTTCTTTATGCACACTCATCAAAGTCCTACGGCGATGGGAGAGTGGCGAAGCGACAGGTGGAGGTGACCACTGGCAGTCGTAGCCACAATCCTGCACGTAGGCGGCCCGTGGACCAGTGGTCGTTTCTCTTTGTACCTGGGGCAGCAGAGAGATCCGGCAGCATCCTGGGCATCTGAGCAGTCCTCTTTAGGACAGCAATGCTCACCCTAAACAAGGGAGGGGACTAGAAAAGGTGTCCTAAACATTGCCTGCCCTATACGCACCTGGTCAGCAAGCCGCAGCTGACAGGTCATCCTACTCAGCGGTCGAAACCAAATCAAAACAAAGAAAAAGAAACTCCTTCTGGGAGCATGGAACGTCAGAACACTCTTGGACAGGGACAACACGCAAAGACCTGAGAGAAGATCAGCTTTAGTCGCGAAAGAATTGGCGCGATATAACATAGACATCGCAGCCCTGAGTGAAACTCGTCTCTATGAAGAAGGATCACTCACAGAACCTGCCAGTGGCTACACCTTCTTTTGGAAAGGTAGAGCCCAGAACGAAGACCGGATACATGGCGTCGGTCTAGCCATCAAGACAAGTCTGCTGAAACAGTTGCCAGACCTGCCTGTCGGCATCAGCGAGAGACTCATGAAGATCAAAACAAAGGGCGCTGTCCTGGGGCGCCCTCTCAGCAAAGACCGGCATGCCACAATCATCAGCGCTTATGCCCCCACACTGACAAGCGCCGAAGAGACCATCGAGCAGTTCTCTCGACCTAAGTGCCGTCCTGCACTCTGTGCCTGCCAACGACAAGCTGATACTGCTTGGGGACTTTAACGCCCGCGTTGGCCAGGACCACGCCAGATGGGAAGGAGTGCTCGGCAAGCACGGCGTGGGCAAGATGAATAACAACGGCCTGTTGCTGCTCAGTAAGTGCGCAGAGTTCGAACTCACCATCACGAACACCAACTTTAGACTTGCAAACAAGTACAAGACGACGTGGATGCACCCCCGATCAAAACAGTGGCATCTCATAGACTACGTCATTGTGCGCCAGAGAGACATCCAGGATGTACTGATCACACGAGCGATGAGAGGAGCCGAGTGCTGGACAGATCACCGCCTGGTCAGAGCGACGCTTCATATGCGCATCGCGCCCCACCACCAAAAGCGCCCCAGGACAGTCCGCACAGCCTTCAACACCAGCCGCCTACAACAGCAATCCTACCTACAGTTGTTCCAGTCTCGCCTGGATGACAAGCTGTCTGCCAATGGACCATTGACTGGAAGCCCAACCGAGAAATGGAACCAGTTCAAAGAAGTGGTGATAGAGGCAGCAATGACAGTCCTAGGCTCCAAGCATCGTAAAAACCAAGACTGGTTCGATGAGAACAACAGCGCCATTGAAGAACTTCTGAACAAAAAGAATAAGGCTTTCGTAGAATGGCAAAATGACCCTAAGTCTGTTTCAAAGAAAGACAGATTTAAGTCCCTCCAAGCTACGGCACAGCGGGAAATCAGAATGATGCAGGACCAATGGTGGAACAGAAAGGCAGAGGAGGTGCAGCGCTATGCTGATACCAACGACTCTAAGCAGTTTTTTGGTGCCCTAAAGACCATCTACGGCCCGTCAAAATCTGGTATAACCCCTCTACTCTCCTCTGATGGTGTCACCCTTATCAAGGATAAGCAAGGCATCAACGAGAGGTGGAAAGATCACTTCAGCCAGCTTCTCAACTTTCCATCGTCAGTTGACCAGGCAGCCCTTGACCTAATCCCCCAAAACCCCATCCTCAACCATTTGGGTGACCTTCCCTCCTTGGAAGAAATCCAGAAGGCCACCAAGCAGATGAGCGCAGGCAAAGCAGCCGGGAAGGACGGAATTCCAGCCGAGCTGTTCAAAGCCTTGAGCGGAGAGGCCCTGCAAACATTCCAATCAGTTCTGTCAAGTATCTGGGAAGAGGAAGACATGCCAGCAGAACTCCGAGACGCCTCCATTGTTGCCCTGTATAAGAACAAAGGCAGCCGATCAGTATGCGGCAACTACAGAGGCATATCGCTTCTCTCAATTGCCGGAAAGATTCTTGCCCGCGTCATGCTCAACAGACTCCTAACATCTGTCTCTGAGCAGAACCTCCCTGAGTCTCAGTGCGGCTTCCGCCCGGACCGCAGCACCATTGACATGGTCTTCACGGTGAGGCAGATACAAGAGAAGTGCCTTGAGCAGAACCTGCATCTCTACACCATCTTCATAGACCTGACGAAGGCATTCGACACGGTGAACAGAGAAGCCTTGTGGATCATCCTCGGCAAGCTCGGCTGTCCAGCAAAATTTGTGAAACTGATCCAACTATTTCACAACAACATGACAGGAGAGGTCCTATCGGGAGGAGAGTCTTCGGACCGCTTCAACATCTCTAACGGCGTCAAACAAGGCTGCGTCCTCGCTCCAGTGCTGTTCAACCTCTTCTTCACCCAGGTACTATTGCATGCAGTGAGAGATCTGAACCTAGGCGTGTACCTCAAATACCGCCTGGACGGATCACTGTTCGACCTCCGTCGCTTGGCCGCCAAAACAAAAACGCTTGAAAGACTAATCCTTGAAGCTCTCTTCGCTGACGACTGCGCCCTCATGGCCCACCAGGAGAATCATCTGCAAACCATCGTGGACAGGTTCTCCACTGCAACAAAGCTGTTTGGACTGACGATCAGCCTCAGTAAGACAGAAGTATTGTTCCAGCCGGCACCGGGTTCTACATTCAACCAGCCGTGCATCACCATTGACGGCACGCAGCTTGCCAACGTCAGCACCTTCAAGTACTTGGGCAGCACCATCTCAAGTGACGGAACTCTGGACCAGGAAATCAATGCCAGGATCCAGAAGGCTAGCCAGGCACTTGGAAGACTGCGATCTAAAGTTTTACAGCACAGCGGTGTCACTCTTGCCACCAAGCTCAAAGTCTACAGAGCAGTGGTTCTCACCTCCCTCCTGTATGGCTGTGAAACGTGGACACTGTACCGGAAGCACATGAAGCAGTTGGAACAATTCCATCAACGCTCCCTCCGGTCCATTATGAGGATCCGTTGGCAGGACAGGGTGTCTAACCAGGAAGTCCTCGATAAAGCGAATCTCACCAGCATCGAAACCACGATCCTCAGATCCCAACTGCGTTGGTCCGGCCATGTCATTCGCATGAACTCCCAGCGAATACCAAGGCAGGTGTTCTACGGCGAGCTGGCCTCTGGAACCAGGAAACAAGGCCGCCCAAAGAAGCGCTACAAGGACCAGCTTAAAGCCAATCTCAAATGGACTGGCCTGAAACCAAAAGAGCTGGAGCCTGCCGCCACTGACAGAACTACTTGGAGAGCGCTCACCGAACAAGCTGCCACTTCTTTCGAAGACGACCGCCGCCGCCGCCAAGCAGCTGCACGCGAGCGTCGACACAGAGCTGCTGCTGCCCCATCTTCAACCACTGGCGTCCCTTGCCCCTGCTGCAACAGACTTTGCGCTTCGGACTTTGGGCTACGGAGCCACTTGAGAGCACACCGTAGATGATTGCACAAAGAAAATGTCATCCTCGGAAACCGAGAGACTACCAAGAGTATTGCCTAGTTGCAGTACAAAAAAAACACAGTTGTAAACTTGTGTACTTACACTAAAAAGTAGGCCAATTTATTGGACGTATTACAAGTATACGTCTAGTACATTGATATTTGTCTACTTACTACTTAAAGTATACTTAAAAATATACTTGAACTTGGAACTATCAACCAATATCACAGATTCATTTTGGTGTCAAAGGAGATGGCCTGTAAAGACCCTCTGGATCCAGCATGTGTGTATGTGTTTCTGTTTCAGGCGGCAGAGAGTGCGTCACTGACCTCTCACACTCTCCACTTTAAACAATCTTGTTTCATCTATATCCTGTAAACAGACTTTTCCTCCGACACTAAGCCACACTTGCCATCTCTATATTTTTTCTCACACTCACTCACACAAACAGAGGTAAATCTTAATTATAGAACAGGACATTGAGGTCTGTCAGCAGATGTTTACTTGGCTGAGATGCAGCTTCCTTTTTCCCATCACATTCTCCCTGATTTAGCATTAGCCACTCAAGTGCACAAATAAAAGAAAAGTAAAAGAAATCAGTAGTAAAAATGTGCTTTTTCTTTTTCTGATTCAGTTCTTAAGGTTGAATTTACGCATATAATAAACATGTCAACAACAATATTTGTATATTATTACAGGAAAACAAATACCTACATTTCATGCTCTAAAAGCATGACATTTAAAAACATAAATAATACAAGCATTTTCCCGAGTGACCTTGCAGTTTCTTTATCCACTTATCTACACTGCAAGATTTTTTTTTTTATTAGTATCTTAATCAAACCAGTATTCTTAATTTTCTAAATCAATCAGCTGTTTTGCTTTGCTTTCCAGTATCTAAACATTCTTTAAGCATGTACTTGAGAAGCGCAGTAGCATAAGATATTGAGACTTCTTTTAAGAATCTGTGAATTTAATTAATTTATATTTCCACATTGGTAGTTTAATATTGTTTTAAAACACAACTCTAACCAAATTTAGTGAGGTTTATGCTTTAAATTTTTATGCATTTGGCAGACACTTTTCTCCGAAGCGACTTACGTTGGTATTCAATACACATTACACATATACACACACATACATACATACATACATACACACACATTTACCAAGAGGATAATAATTCTCAATAGAATTCAGTTTTGTATCCTACACAATTGTGTCTAAATAAGAACTTTTTTACTGGCTCAAAACCAACATTTTGTTTTTAAGAAAAATCAATTATATCCTTTACCGATTGAAATGCATTTACAGTACTTGATCAAAAATACAGTAAAAAATATTAATATTTTGAAACATTATTACATTAAGCGATAATTACAACTTAAAATAACTGCTGTCTCTTAAAATATAATTTATTCCTGTCCTTTATGGCAAAGTACTCCAGTCTTCAGTGTATTTTTGATAATTAAGAAATCATTCTAATACACTAATAATACACTCTAATACATTTGATGCTTAAGTAACATTATTGTTATTAATATTGAAAACACCTTGTGCTGCTTCAAATTAATATTTTTGAAGAAGACATTAATTGTTTTATGATTCTTTGCTGAACATAAAGTAAAAGTTTTTTGTAACTGTGTAATCAGTTTGGTCAATTTAATGCATCCTTGCTCAATATTGCAGTAATAAAGGGAAAAAATAAATTAAACTGAAATAAGGCAACAGGTGAAATAGTAAGATGATGAAAAGGTGTTTTGTCTGTTTAGGCGAATGCTGCGTGACTTTTTCAGCATAAGCGAGCGGGAAGAAGAGTGAAGAGACGTCTGGGCTATTGTTTTTCTCAGCCCTGGGGAGTGATGATCTTGGGTTGTGTCGCTGTAGGAAAAGAGAGCCGAGCCAAGAACGTGTGCAAACGACACGTTCCAGCACCTGCCTGCTTACACCTCACACTCCTCCATTTCCTTTTACACTCTCAAAAAGAGCGAGAGACAGAGCAAGTCTATTGGTGGTAGCTATGATAAATATAAATATAGGACACAACTTCTATCCAAGTTGAACAGTACTCAACTAGCATCAAAAACATATTATACTGTTTTTTTAATGCACATATTTATGGGAAGGAATAATTAATGTATCATTATTAGTATATTTATGTTAGGTATCCTTTATTTTATACTAAAAACGTTTCAGAAGAAGTTATGTTTTTTGGAAATGTAGAAATTTAATCTGAAAAAAGGGAGAAAAAATATTCAACTGTTGTCACATATCCTGTGTTTGGACCGTTTGGCTGAGCCATAAGGCTACGGGTACCAACTAACCAGCATCAGTTTTGTAAATATTATTAAATGTATTGTGTAAGAAACATGGGATAAATAGAATCTGACGGCAAACAATCCAGCGGTCAGAATCCACTCATATCATGAGATGCTGATGTAGTGATTTAAAACCCAGTGTACATGGAGCTTAACCAGTATCGATTCGATACATATTACAACCTATTTGTGTTAGAAACATGGATAGTGTGAATAATATGGTATTTTGAGGGTTTATGAGACAAAGGGAATATTGTGCAGGTGTTTTTGTATGGCTTTCCTGTAGCACAAATAATAGAGCGTGGCGCTTGCAACACCAAGGTCATGGGTTCAATTCCCAGGGAATGGACAAACTGAGTAAAATGTCAATGTATTTCTTGAATGCAATGTAAGTTGCTTTGGATATAAGCGTCTGCTAAATGCATAAATGTTTTAAGTACACACACACACACACACACACACAAACTTACCACTGATTGGTGAGATGCGCCCGCAGCCCTGATAGCCCACGGTCAGTTCCACACAATACATTTCATTGCTGCAGTTGTATTCCGACCACACATAGTACATTATACGTATTTTGTTATTGTTTGTAGAGTGTCACGAATGTTTTAGTGTTATCGGCCTGGATGGTGGCGCCGGCGAAACCGATAATTTGAGTGGCACAGGTTTGTGACGTCACTGTTTGCGCCGCACCTGTGTTCCGACATTTTCAGTTTCTAGGATGTTCGGTTTTTAGTGGGCGGGGCTTTCGGGCTTTTGTTTGTAGAGGGACTGGCAGAAGAGGAAGAACGTGTCAATCAAACGTGTTACCGTGTTTTGTTATGCGTTTTATTTTGTTTATATTATATTATATTATATTATATTATTTGTGTTTAAACGTGTATCTAGTGTATATATGTGAAGTTGTATGGAATATATCTTCACGCTATCACTCATGGACTGATCTTCAGTCCTGTAAATTAATTTCACCTTTTATGATATTGCTGTGGGTAGAGCCATCTATTTTTTCCCTTATATTTCTCAAAAACGAACCCTCGCGCTATCCAAAGCAGATCGACATGGGTCGCTTTGTGACATCCATTAACCAGAGTGGCCAAGTCGTTATACTGGTATTTTTTGAACATATATGACGCGTATTTTAAGTTTTTTTTTTGGAGTCTTTGTTATTGATGGTGGTGAATTGATTTGGATCATGTGATGTATGTAATTTAGTTATTTTTTTGTGTATTTGTAGCAGTGTCAAGGTTTTTATTTAAATTGTATCATTATTTTAAGTTAATTAATAATAATCATTTGGAGTTAATTTGCCTTACTTTTTATTATTCTTTGTATTTTTTATGTTCCCTTTCTGCATGTGAGTGAATGTTTAAGAGGCACCTTAAAGAACATAAATATTTAGAACACAACAAGAAGCGAAATCTTTTCAGTTTGTCTTATTCGTTTTTACCTCATTGTCCAATCAAGCACCTAAAGTGACTTTGCTATTAAAAGAAACTGAAATGTTTGCAGGTGCACAGCACAAGATAGTTATACACATCATTTTTTTAAACACATTACCTTATGGACTAACATCTGAGATTTATATAAAACAAAAGCTATTTTTCAATGGGGTAAGATAAATAAACGTAATTTAAAAAAAAACTGAAATCTTTTACTCCGAGTAAATAAGAAGAGATCTCAGCAATGTTTGAGACTGTTCATATTTGCACTTTTTTTCTAGCAATGACTGCAATCAAACAATAGACATTTGAATATGAACTCCTGGTTATGTCTGTGTTTTTGTGCATGTGCATGTGTAGGAGTCTGTATGAAAGTGTGTGTGAGCTCACATGTGCATGTCAGTTTTAGCAGCACACATTTTAGTGTGAATCCACTGCAGCACTCTCATGTGCCTGAAGCATCCACTGATTGGATAATTACAGTAACATGGTCTTAACCACTTTCACATTGATTTCAATCCAAAGTGGCTTTTTTTGTCCTCTTTAACATAAATCATGTCAGGAAACTCTGAATGCTTGAAATCAAACTTTTAAAAGTGACCTATCTCACCCAGAGCAACTCTACTCATTACAGCTCACTCAAAATAGGGTTAGAAATGGAGAGTTAATGTGTGCATTACTACAAACAAGATTAATATTAATGCTTTGAAACCATACATTTGTCAGACTGGACTTTTAAAATCATGGTAATGGCTTCTTTGTTTCTATTGGTTCACTGCCAGTAAAACTCCATCCTGGCTGAGTGCATAAGTGATGGTGCATGTCCGATGTGTCCATACCAAGGCTTCATATCTGTCAATGTCATGCTGATACAAGCCTCTCAAATGCTCTCAGAAGCTCTTCTGACTCTTGAACACATAAAGATCCCATGATGATAAACATAAATATGCTCTTGAACAGATAACTGGCCTCTTTACGGCAATTATCTTTATCTTCAAAGAAACAAGTTGACTGGTTATCATATAATCCTATGTGCTGTTTCAATAAAAATATACATTTAAAAATGTATATTCAAAAGTAGAAGATAAAAAAACAATAATTTTCAAGTCATTGTACTTTCCAAAAAAATAAAAATTCTCATCGTCATGAAACTTGCGATCAAAATTAAATTTTTGAGGTAATTTCAATATGTAAGATTCTTTCAAAACATTAGATCAAGTTTTTACAGAAATATATCAACTGAATTATTTCAATTGAAATACCTCTTGATGTATTATTGAGGAAGCACTAACACAGGTTGAATCTGACTGGATCTACAGCATTTCAGGAGTTTATTGTTGTTTTTTGTTGACTGTTGATTAAAATATGTAAACACTTTTTTGTCTTGTGTCTCACTGTAGGTGTGAATGTGTCTGTGTTCAGTATCATGCTAAACTTAGCATGGCTCTGTCAAGTCAAAGGTTGATCATGGGTTCACTGAGTCTCTAACAGACAGGAAAAATACACAAAGGCGAACAGGAAACATTCAAGAACAGTGTGCTTTCCAGGAAAAAAATTTAATTCTTCCCAGATGTTCAAATTTTGAACAATACATGTATGTAACTTAGCATAAATCATGGATTCTATTATATTAATAATATTAAAGCCTGACAGTAAGTTCTATTAAATATGGATTTAGATTCTATATTTCTATTTGAGTCCTATTTCACAGGTCTTTTACAGTTGCCTGGTGTGCGGAGGTCTCCAAAGCACATCAACTGATCACTGGGGTTCCTCAGGGTTCAGTTCTTGGACCCCTCCTCTTCCCCACATACACTGAATCAGTGGGTTCCATCATACAGGCACATGGTTTCTCCTACCATTGCTATTCTGACGACACACAGCTCAACCTTTCATTTCAACCAGATGATAAGTGGCCTGTTGTCCCACAGTAGCTACACAAATCTCAAGCTGTCTGGGGGACATCTCGGCATGGATGAAAAAACATCACCTACAGCTCAACCTGGCAAAGACGGGGTTTCTGTCAATGTGACTCTACAGCACAACTTCACCATCCAGCTTCATCCACAATTATCCCGTCAAGGTTGGCCATAAATCTTAATAATATTCAAGGACCAACTAACCTTCAAAGACACATTGCAGTTTTGGTTTGCAAAACATAAAATCAGAAAGATCAGACCTTTACTAACTGAACAAGCAACACAATGTCTCGTACAGGCCATGATCATGATACAGAACTCTGCTGCATGTCTTGTCTTCAATAAGCCCAAAAGGCCCCACATCACACCTCTCTTCATCTCTCTGCACTGGCTATCACTTGCAGGTTGAAGGCATTGGCGCTTGCTTACAGAGCTAACACAGGCTCAGAAACCTCCTACTTACACTCGCTACTACGAGTCTACACACCTACCAACAATCGGCAAATGAGCGACGACTCATGAAACCATCACAGAGAGGCACAAAATCACTCTCCAGAACATTTCGTTTACTGTTGCTTGCTGGTGGAACGATCTTCCTGACACCATCTGTTATGCTGAATCCCTGACAATATTCAAAAGAAGCTGAAAACTCATCTCTTCCCACCTAAGCTAATGGAAAAAAAATAAAAAATTAACTTTCCATTTATTCTAAATTCCTCCCTTTTATAGCTTATACTACTTTAAACAATGTTTGAAACTTTGTATTCTGAGCACTGCTGTTCATCTGCCTCTTCATGGTGAAGATGGTCGCTTTGGATTAAAGCATCTGCTAAATGAATAAATGTAAAGGCATACACATTTCCCAGTTCCCTACACACAAAAAAAAAAACCTGAATGTAAAAGCTTAAATTAGAGACACAATCAGAGTGACCTCTCTGCCTCAAGAAATGAAGAAAAAAAGGAAGTGTGAACCAAAAAAAAGTAAAAAGGAAAGGCAGATAAGATAAATGGGCCATTGGAAGAAATAGCAGGACCTGTCCATAGACAGCATGAATCTTAGGGATAATGACCCAAAACCTGTCTCGCAATTTCCAGCGTTGAGACGATGATGAACGGGGAAGGGGGGGAGAGACACCCGAGAGCAGTGTAACCATGACAACTCCATCATGACTCCTCTTTTATCACCAGAGCTGGAGGTAAAACAAAGTGGGTGAATGTATATCAGTCTGTGAGTGTATTTGTGATATCAAGAATATAATGGATTCAAGATTAAACACTTTGGTCTGTCTTAAAAGCTTTTGTTTTTCCTATAAATGAATTTCCATTTTCCAAGTCAAAATCTATTTACTAATATTTATTACTGTTTGCCTCATCCTTAATTGGTGATTTGATCATATTCTTGTTCCCTAATGTTAGTTTTGTGCCACTCATATATTTTAGAGATCATATTTCTACACATCTGATATGTACTGATACAATTCAATTTTTACCTCAGTCTGATTTATCTTTGCCTATAGATGACAATATATAAGTAAAGGTCATTTAACTATTTTGCAGCAAAATGTTAAATGTCTACACTAAAAATATTGTGTCATAGATGTGTTTATAAGATTTAATAAGGGTCAAGAGTCTGTCACAGCTGTTACTGTCAATAACAAAAAATATAAAATAACTCTCAGTTAGTTACCAACTCTCAATTTAAACCCAAATATTCCATCAGGCCAAGTCAAAAATACAAAAACAAAACAAAAAAAATCTGAATCCAACTGGCCACTTATGCATTTTCCCTTTCAGTTTTTTTTTTCCAACTGGCCACTTCTGCGACCCGGCTGAAGTGGCGGATGAGCAGCTCTCCATGGTAACTGCACTCCGCATTGCCATGACAACCCATTTTATAGGGGAAAAAGGACAACAAAAGAGAAGGAAATACAATGGAATTAATTGGAGAGGAAATGTATAACAGAACACATGAAATGCTGCCTTTTTCCTTGCTTGAAAGCTTATGTGTGTCACTCCTTCCAAACCTCAGACACAGTGAGGTTATTTAGTGCATGCTAGACTATTAAATCATTCACCACGGCACACTTCCTGTGCTACTGATACTCCTTTCAGATGATGTATTCTGCAAAAGAATGGGAGTTATTGTAGTATTCTCCAAATGTGAATATGACAGCTGTGTGGGAATAGAGTTATGAAGCAATTGTGAAAGAGATCTTGATTACTGTTTCTTTTGATAAATATGTAATAGTCACGTTAAATATTATGTCTTTTGCCTGTAAGTTAGACTGAAAAAAGTTATCACAATTGTAAGTCATCACTGGTTTGTAGATACACTTAAAAAAGGTGATGTAATCTAATTTCCCTATAAGGCAGTCACGTTCGACTTTACGTCACAACTGAACTGACAAATTGTGATCTCGGATGAGAGACCAATCACCAATCACCTCACTTCTCTGCATTAGTTTTATTTAATGCAAAAATAATTATTATAATTGAAATATTATAATATATTCTATTATAATCAACTTGACTACATTAGGTTACACAACAAAATACATTTTAAGGGTCAGCACAGGCCGAAATAGCCCTTTAATTGCATGTTAACACTTTTTATAGTACTGGTGATATGGTATGGAAAGAGACATCGAGAATACAGTGGAATCCGGTTATCTTGACGGCCTCAGGGGTTGCAAACCAACAGCTAATTTATTTCATCAAGCGATCGGCATGCTATAAAAATGTACATACACTGTATATGTTTGCTAACAACAAAAGGCATATGTGCACCAACTAACAGCAGAGATTTACCAGTATACAATAAAAAACACCTTCGATTCTCGATACAAACCTTTAATACAAACCTTTAATTATATTCTCCAACATTGCAAACACAATTTCGCTCACAGCGTAAACAGTCACAACATATTCGTGAGGTCATCACGCTGTACTAGATTGCATACTTTCTTGCGTTCTGCCTGTCTAATGTGCTTTCTCAACAAATTCGGCTTCGTCCCGTCTTTTAATAACCGGGTTCTTCAATCCGCAGCGGCGCTGAGCAGAGCTCACGTCAGAACAGAAGCAGGGGTGTGTTTGTGTGTGTTTATCTAAGCCTCATACTCATTGGTTGGTAACCGTTCGTGCACGTGCAACGCGAACTCAGCGCATGCGCAGTGAACTAGGTACGATCATTAGTCACGAGATAACCATGTGAAGTGGCGAATTTGTCCCTCTTTTGTCCTTGAGATATTAGGGTTCGGCGACATAAAAGAATCGACATAACCGATAAGAAAATTCTAAGACAAATAGGGAGTTTGGCGGTTCCACTTAAAAAATGTTGACATAATAGGGTTGGCGAGTTAACCGTGAGTCGAGATAAGTGAACTCCACTGTTTTAAGAAAAGAGAAACATAGGAAACGGGAAAGAGAGAGAGATGCATATAGAGAAGGAAGGAGCTAAACAATAATTAATGGGGCTTATCTCTCACAGTCGCCATGGAGATAGATGTTTAAAATTGTACAAGTGGAGCCAGCACAAGCTGAGGACTGCAATCAGACAGACGCACTGAGGATTTGCCTCTCATTCTCAAATCAAATACACAAGAATGCCTGTTTTCCACAGCATACAGTTCATACACATGGGACACTTCTCTAAATAAAGTAACGCAAAACCTCAGTTCAGTATTTAGATTTTATTTGTATTCCTGCAGAAATGCTTAGACACACATGCCTACATGATACAAGATGTGAACTTTTTCTTTAGACATAACATTGTACAGTTACAGTGCTGTACCATATAATCTATTAGTATACTGTATGAGCCTCTTTTTTAGCATATTACATCATCCCTGAAACACAAACAAACTCACGGTTACTGGCTAAAGGCAGATACTTTTGGACTGTATAACTAGACAGTGAATGCACCTTCTTGCTAGATAGTGATACTCTGCTACATACAGCAGTACTGATACTTACATGATGTATGTTTTGGGTCTAAATAACATGTGCTGCACTTGAACTGTTGTTATGAAACATAAGGCAACTATGGCAGACCACCAATTGCAAAAAAAGACTCACATAAAAAAGTTTTTTTTTCTTGTCTGTGTGCAAACATGATTGACATTTCAACAATATGAGCATTTCTTAACAACAAAGTATACCACTGTTTTTTTATTATTAATTATTATTATTAATATTATTAGTAGTATTACAAGACAGTATAGGCACAACCTGGACAGGCAAGGTTAGATTACAGTGAACTAACATAGCAGAACATAACGTTTTAAAGATTTTGGTCCCATCTCAACAAGCGATGTATATTGATGATTTCATTGCTGATGACTTTATGTAACTTGGATTACAGAAAACTATGGGTGGAAAAGCATGCAGCTACCAGAACACATAAAAAAGCTTATTTAATTTCTTTATAAGAAACTTCCATTAAAATGAAGTTAGGAAAACTGCTCTATGAGGGTTATTTGTAAACTGATTAATGGGCCATGTTAGTTGGCCTGTGATCACTGGAACGATACTGTACAGACACAGGCTGGTTTCTGCTTTTGCCCAAATAAAGACAAGTTGAGAATTTGTATCTTGAGGGGAGGAATGTTTTATAGATCTTGATGTACACTGCTGTTCAAAAGTTTGTTTTTGTTTTTGTTTTAGATTTTTTTTTTTTTATTCAGATCAAGACCATTTAAAAAAAAAAATCACAGTTTCCATAAAAGCTGCACAACTGTGATAATAAGATTGATAACGATAATATTTGTCTTTTTTTTCTTGAGCACCAAATCAGCGTATTAGAATGATTTCTGAAGGATCATGTGATACTGAGACTGGAGTAATGATGCTGAAAAATCAGCTTTGCCATTACAGGAGTAAATTAATTTTAAAATACATTAAAATATAAATCTATTACATTCAATTGCAATAATATTTCAGAATATTACTTTTTTTTTTTTACTGTATTTTCGATCAAACAATAATAATAATGATGCTGCCTTGGTAAGCATAAGACACTACTTTAAAGCATAAAACCCAAAGTTTTCTTTAGCGTGCTGACGTATTTTCTTAATGAAATAGGAAGTTGGGGCAGGATAGATTGAAGGGTTAGTCCTTTTAAAAAGTCTCTAAAAATGCTAATAAAGTTATTTTGTAAAACGTTCATCATTAAAATAGCACATAAAATGATTTAATGCGGTATAAAGCAGAATTGATCATCATTAATATTTTAGAGAGTTACTTTTGGTAAAATTTCTATGTGCCCTAAATATAAAAGCACAATAAAGATAGATTTTGACCAAAGGTACTTATGCTCTATCATGCTAATACATGCCTGGCAGCTTGAAAACAGACAGAAGTACATGATGATTTGACTTCTGCTTCTACAGGGGTATCGCACCTTTGACTGAGACAGATGAGCAGATGAATGATCGGTGAGCATCTCAGAAGAGTCCTATCAGGACAAACCCCCTCAAGTCAGTGTGGTGACCTCTGCTTGAGTGTAGTTTGCTGGGGATGTGAGAGTGTCTTTACAGCTCTCTGAAACAAAGACAGAGAGAGAGAGAGAAAACAGATGAACCAAACTTACCAAATTTATACAAACTGCAGCGACAGTAGTGACAACCGCATTTACAAACATTTCAAAAAGTCAGTGTGTATGGAATGTATAAATATAATTGTTAATGATTTATTTAAATGCACATCAGAGATCTATCTCTCTTCTGTATGCGTGGTGCAAGAAAGCACAGGGAAACATATACAAGCGTTTATTTACTCATGTTGCCAGATCTTGTAAGAAAAAACATGGACAAGAACAAGCCCTTAATAAAATGAAATAAATCCAAATGCTTTATACTGAAACTAAAACTGCCCACTTTAATAAGGAAAAGATCTTGATAGCTTTAAGAGGCAAGCCAAAACAAACCCAAAAATGGTTATAATATGTGAACGTGGCAACGCTGCAGAACGCTCTGCGAAGCAGGCTTATAAACTTATAAAACCCAATGCCTCTGTGGACAGTGATTTAAATAAAACTGCAAAACATGAATCTTTTGTCACTGTAATACTTTGGTCAAAGTGGCAAAGCAACAATTTAGGGAACTCACTCCCTTATTTAAATATAGTTAACAATCCTGAAACGTTACAGTGTGTATGTGGTACTGCAACAAAACAGTGAATACTGAGTTTAAATAATTCTCCGAAAACAGGTCTGAATATGCAATTTTGCTTACCTCATTTTAAGAATATTTATTATAGATTATACTGTTATACCTTTTTAATCATTCAAATTTTGAATAGTGAAGGCATACAGTACATACAGTAAACACAGTGTGACAGAAGAACATGAATTGTGTTGCAATATATTATTTACAGATACGTTTTCACAGATATTGAATTATTATCCCTGAAGTTTAATTGACTTGTTGTTTAAGCATTAACTTCATTTTTTTTAGCAACATATTATATATATCATATTAGATAAATGATGTAATGAATCATGTGACCTTTGTCATGCACTTATATAAACTGTTGTAGTCTTTTTGTCGGGGGGATTCTCTCTGAAACTGGTCTGAGATCCTCCTGGCCGTAATTAAAGCATTCAAAGGCATTGTCTGGGGTCTGTCTGGTTACTGCTGCGCAACAGGTAAGTGGAACACTAGAGATCTTATTCCCAAGTGATAGTGATTATAATGGGCGAGATGTTGTAGCACTTGAAGCAGGTGTTCCTATAGAGAAAGATTCCTGCCTATTAAAACAAAAAGATTTGTGGCCTTTAGAAGCTCTGCTGTCAGCTTAGAGGAAGCCATGGGGTTTGTCCATGATGCTAATGTCAACCTATTAGCAGCAATTATGCTGAGCTGCCTTTCAGGACCAGAAGCAGATCCATAACGCAAATCAGGACTGCTGTAAATGGTGGATTTCACTGGTGGATGACAAGCTTGCCATATAATTACACACAAATCAAGAAACAAGTCAAGCTTGAAAAAGATTGCTGTATGAGGAAACACATTAGCCAGACAGACTCTGCCTTTGCTGCAAGTAAACATGCTTGTTTGTGTGTGTGTGTGTGTGTGTGTGTGTGTTTCAGAAAAAAAATTCTAAATATGCTTAAAGCAAGTTAATGTAATTAGCAAAATTGGAGAATAGTTGTTTTCAGATTTCCCACAGCAAATAAATAAACAAACAAACAAACAGAAGAAATGCTGTTTGAGAAAAGAAAGAGTCTCATTCATACATATTTATTTTAAACATTAGTGATGATGTAGGAATGGAGCATCTTTGCTATGTCTGGTGAGAGAATTATTGCCTGTAATCACTGTTCATTTTCTGACAGGACCACAGCTGCTACGGCTCTGCCCCTTATTGATTCCCAGAGTGCATCTGTCTCCACATCAGCGAGGAAAATTGCATGCTTTTCACACAAACAAGAAATCAACCGTCACAAAATGTCTGAAGGGCTTAGACGACCTCTGTTTGAATCTTCCGAGGGTGGAGGTAAACTGGTGTGATTAATAATCATATTTCCTTTTACTGCATCTTGAAATTCATGTTCATGCTACATCAACTAGTCAGAGATGAGATTGCAAGACTTTATTTCATTATACATTTATTAATTTATGGAAATATTCATTAATTTACCCATTAATGAAGCCAAATGCACACTCAGTATACACAGTATGCTAATGGAGACATTGTAGAAAAGCAACTAGATCATCTTAGAAAACTGCAGCAAATCCAATGGTTATGGATTTCAGATTATTTTTTCCCACCTATCAGTTGTCTCGCTTCAGCAACAGGTGTTAATAAGCTCCTGTTTTACATCAGCAGTATTGATTAAAAAGACTCCTCCTGCTTCTTCAGCGAGAGACAGGGGCTTCTATGATGTAAATGGTGGAATGTTTGCTCAAGCAGCTCGTGATCAAGTGATTATCTATCTCCAGAAATAGACTGCCGGCAACCTGTCAGAGCTTTGGGGAATTTGGGGGCTGAGGCGCAAGTCAGTCAGGCTGAGACGAAGTCTGCCTTGACAGCACCCAGTAATGAAGGATGTCGGGTTTGTCAAATGGTTTGTCTATCATGATGCTCTCCTTGTTTTGCGTGATGTTATCATCCTATTTCTCTCAGTTTTGAAATGTCAGTTACAGAATATCTGCAGATATTTTATGGTGCTCTAGAATAATTTATTCTGATTAGTCAATAATGACAATCATTGTCCCGCGTTCTCATTGGCTTGCTGGCATATGGGGAATTTCATGCACAAAGCTGTTGTTTGTGTATCCTAAGCCGATGCGCCATGCCATTTAAAGGTGAAGTTTGTTGCTTCTATGACGAATAGAATTAGCAAAATAAAGGATATTTTGTAAATGTCGCTTTTGCACTTCCCATTTTACATTTATGCATTTTATCCAAAGCAACTTACATTGCATTCAAGGAACACATTGACATTCTGTTCAGAACCCATGACCTTGGGGTTGCAAGCACTACTGTTTGAGCTACAGGAAAGCCTCTCTCAACTCAACTGCATGTAAAGAAAATGTATTTACTTTACAGTGCAGTTGTATTACTGTTACAGTTATGTCGTGTTTCGTTACGTTTCTCCTGTGTGTCACGTCTACCCCTTCCCCTTGTTTGGCGTGGCAGGTGTTCCTCGTTTCCCTGCCTATTTATATCATCATGTTCTCCCTTGTCATTGTCGATTGTTACAAACTGTTTTGAGTGTGGATGGCTATTCCGAGTTTGCACCAAGAGTGTGCCGTTTTGTTGGACTTCTGTGTTTTCTTCGTCTCTCCACATCTCACTCCAGCTCTTGTGTGACAATTACTATATATATATATATATATATATATATATATATATATATATATATATATATATATATACATATTACACTGTCTTAGGGATAATAATAATAATATTAATAATATGGATTAATATTATTGTTGTTATTTTTAGTCCACTTTAAAAAGATGCAAAAATGTTAATACTTTGGACTCTTTTCAATTTAGACACTGAAAATGTATCAGTACCATTTTTCCTAAAGAATAAGGAAATAATTTTCCTTAAGACTAACTCTATAGCCATCAGTTCCACTTTACCTGTGTGAATGGTGGGTTCAGCTCCACAAGAGAAGTCTCCAGAATTCAGCAGGAAGCAAGTTGTCTCATTCATGGTCTTGTCTTTGTTCCGTGAACATCGGAGGTTCCACCTCTCGTTCGGAGAGAGCGGCTGAGTCAGACTGCAGCCCTCTTCTTCTGAAAGAGTAACATTAGCATCGCCATTCTGCTTTGAATCTGACAACAGGGCAAAAAAAGACAAAAACAAATTTCATGACAATGCTAGCCATCAAGAGAGAATATAATGTTACTTATATAAATTAGCATAAACTGCTCAAAATTTTCACATTTTGAATGATTTATGCTTACATCAAGAAAAAAAGTTTGCCATTGGAGTAAGAAAATTAATTCAAGATAGTATTTTCTTAAATCTTAATATACCGGTAAATTGATTTTTTTTAATGTATATATATTTCAAGGATGTTTTCATTTCTATTTGATCCATGTTAATATAATTAATGTAATTATTGTCATATTTACTGTATAATGCTCTGTAAATGATTTCAGGGTTACTCCCTAAAACAATTGATTTAATCACTTCAAACTAATCTGAAAAACCCTAAAAAAGTCTATTTTGTTGATTTTGTGTTACTATTTATTACTTTGAAAGAAAACAAAATCAAAATGGCTTTATATGTTATACAAACATTCTTGTACCATTTAGTTTGATTTCATCGTCTCAGACAACACATTTATCATAAAAATCCTGATAATTTACAACCTGAGCGGTTTCTTCCGATGTTCTCCTCAGCAGCGAGAGGGCAGGTGTCACTCTGTGTGCTGTTCCTTGGCGAATTGCTTCCAGACTTGCCAAATGAGGCAGAGTCCATCACCATATCTGGGTTTGGGTTGTGTTTTTTCTTCTTCTTCGGCAGCTTCTGCTTGGCCATAGCTAGAGAGTAGTACATCCCAAAATTGTTAACGATAACAGGCACTGGCATGGCGATGGTGAGCACACCCGCTAATGCGCATAACGCACCGACCATCATGCCCAGCCACGTCTTAGGGTACATGTCCCCATAACCTAGTGTTGTCATGGTGACCACCGCCCACCAGAAGCTAATGGGAATGTTCTTGAAATGAGTGTGGTTGCTGCCACTAGGGTCTTGGGGATCTGCGCCGATACGTTCGGCGTAGTAGATCATTGTGGCGAAAATGAGCACTCCGAGTGCGAGAAAGATGATGAGCAAACAAAACTCATTGACACTTGCCCGCAAGGTGTGACCAAGAACCCTGAGACCCACAAAGTGTCGCGTAAGCTTAAAGATCCGTAGGATGCGCACAAAACGGACCACACGCAGAAAGCCCAGGACATCCTTGGCAGCTTTAGATGGGAGGCCACTCAAACTCATCTCCAGATAGAAGGGAAGGATGGCTACAAAATCAATTATGTTTAGCATGTTCTTGATGAAGAGAAGCTTCTTCGGGCAACATATGATGCGGACCAGGAACTCAAAGGTAAACCACACCACGCAGATTCCTTCCACAAGCATGAGCACTGGTTTGGTCTCTGTCTCCAGGATGAAGTGGACCACGGTGGTGTTTCCGTCTGAATACGAATCAGTGCGATTACGAAGCTCATTAAAGGCCTCAAGGGTCTCCAGGCAGAAGTTAGTGATGGACACCAAGATGAAAAAGAGGGAGACAAAGGCAATTATCTGCAATAGACAAATGTACATATAGGAAGATTAGACTAGAAATAAAACACAATGTACTAAGGTAACTATAAGAGACTATCACTTCTCTGGTATTTTCATTTATGGCAAATCTAGCAACATGCAACATATAGTCTTAGCAGTAGAACCATAGATGCTCTTCAGCATTATGATAAACCCCAAAACTCAAACATATCAGAAACCATTTTAAATCCCAACATAACAAAACATTAATCACCAATAGATCTCCCCCTATCAATACCTTGATTTTAGAAAATCAGATTTTATAACAGTTAATTCCAAAATGTTCTCTCTGTACACAGTCAAAGCATGCTGATTATACGGTTTAATAGTTCACATTACTTCTTTCCATTAAGTGGAATGAATCTTCAGTTATATTTGAGTGGAAAGAAAATGCACTTAGTACATTTCACAGATTTTGTGTCACATATTTAAAAAAACACTTGCCCAAAACTCTCACACCGTCCCCGTCTTTATTTGTTGAGCCATATTACTCAGCTTCCTTATTAACATACAGTATTATCTCAAAATGTGCAACCAATGGAGGTCATTTCTTTTTCCTTCATTAGCAAGAAACAATTAAATTAGCCCAAATTAAGCTCCAAATTATCTCTAACAATGATGCCATGCAGAGTTCACTGAAAATCATCTGATAAAATTATATGAAATCAACAACAGCTAGATGAATCTATGTGGACTGAGTGGCAATTTGTTTGGGGTTGGGTAACTATGACAACTATGTCACACCAGAACTGCACAGTTGGAGACTTGTTGTCACGCTGAGGGAGATACAAACCCACGGGCAACCGGAGAGAGATGTAATCAATTTTATTTATGTTTGCACATCCTCACAGGAGCAATAAACACATGAAGACACTTTTACTCATTTTAACAATTCATTGATCTATTACAGCAGACTGCCAGTTCAATATTTGGCAGGCTTAATAAACCAAGAAAGAGCTTTAAGATCAGGAGTCTTCTGTCTTTTTCAGGTCAAGAAACAGCATTCCAATCAACTAATCAGATTTTAGGGACAGGTTTACAGTTTAGGTAAAGTCTAGGCTTACAATAAGGGTTAGGGGCTTCTGCATCATTCTTATTCACCTATCATTTCCCTCAGACTGCAGGGGTAAGTTATGGGTAGGGAGGGAGTTAGCACTAAATTTTCGGACAGGAATGTTTTCCAGGGTCAAAAAAGATTAGTTGATCCAGGAATAAGACTACGAAATGAAAATCTATCTTATCTGTTTTCTAAAAGTGTGTTATTGGTCTTATTGTGAACCATTCATCTGTGTATGTTTATTTTTGTTTTTTAATTTTTTCTTCTTAATCAAAATGTCATAACTCAATCTTCCAATGAAATGTCTCCAGTGATGTATGCTGGACACTAATCATTTCATATGAATAAACTTATCCTGTCCTACATTTTCTTTTTTTTCCACTGATTTTACTCAGATATCACTAAATGGAGGAAAATATCTGTTGCTACTTATTTTTTCATTGTGACTTAAAAAACATATACTGTATTACATTTACAAAAATGTATCTGAGCTTTAATTTATTAACACCCTGTAGCTCAAACTGTTGAAGAATCCTGGTTTTGACTTCACACAAAACCAGCTTCTCTGTATTTGTTTTAGAGAAGTTGAACCTCTGTTGACCTTATATTGACTCTGTACATTTATGATGGGAAAGTGTGTTAGTTCTAAGGACAGTGGTCCCGTTACTAGGATGGACCTAACTCTGATCCCATATAGAGCACTTCCTGTTAGCATTCCAGGTATAGCATATTTGTACATACACTTTTTGTTTGTTTTTTAGATAACAACAGAATTATGCAGAATTAAGACAACAATACTTACACCAGATCCGGTTAACTGGAAAAACCTGGCTGTTTGTTATATAGGTTATGTAGGCTAACTGAGCTTAAGCAACAATTTCACTTTGCTTGCATCTACAAATCTTTGAGCTCTTTTAGTGTTACTCTTGTTTCACAGGACTCATACCTGGACTCTCAGTGTTACAGTATCACTGGACTAGTTAACCCTAACCCTAATCTGACCAAGCAAGTCTACTATGTTAGAAAAGCCCTCCATAGGAAGGTTATGTGATGCAAACATCAAAATCCATAAATCATGCACAATGGGAAAAGTGTTTTACGGTCATAACATATTCTTGTGCAAGAAACTGTCTGAAAATAAGTCTTTATAAATCAATAATCTGTATCTGTAATCTTGATTTGTATGAAAAGGAATAAAACTAGTTGCTGTGTTAACTGCAGTAAATTGCATGTATAGGAGCTTTTTTAGACTTTTTTTCAGAAATGTAGGTACAGTAGAAACACGTTTTTCCAATAAGTCTGCACTTGCACTCAAGCAAATATATAGAGAACCAAAGATGAAGTATCATGTTAAAATGTAGCAATGGGAACTGTGAACAGTTCCAGCAACCCTTTCATTTCGCTTCTGATTAAAGTGATGTATTGAGTACTTTAATCATGTTTAATCAATAGCAAAGTGGTCACAAAAAGGGAAGAGCCCTCATATTCAAACCAGCAACAACTTCAATCCTATTCAGGACCACATGAATCCTTTTTTTTTTCAGAAGCTGAAATGCAAATGTGGTAATTAAATGAGAACACATATGTGGGAAGAGCGAGCGAGGGCATCTGAGTTAAAAGGCACTTCTTCAGGAGATCTTTCTCGCAATAATAACATGACTAAACTAAATCCTTTTAACATCATCATTTAGTATTGACTGATACTGCTCATAAAAATGGATTATGTTAATATTGAAGCTAAAATTAATCATATAATTAGTAATAGTAACAGTTGTAGAATATTTTAATCATAGACATTGTAATAGAGAAGAGATGTTCTCCATTTACTTTAGTAAATAATTTACTTCAGTAAAGTAAAAATGTTGGCATGTTTCTAAGGTCACATTCTACCACAACACAGCTACACAATTCTCTGACTTACGCTAACACTTTAACTCATACCAGCTCTCCATCCCCATAATTGTGCTTCACAAAAGAGCAGACACCATATTTCCAGTAATGTGTGAGGCATTGTTTCGTAGGAAGGGACTCTAAGCTAAATATATTTGTGTTCTAATGAGGAAATGGGTAAATAATTGAGTCGAGCCGCTCTTGCACCCCACAGAGTGCTATTATTACAACATTAAAAAAATCTGAGTGCTGAATACAAACAGTTTAAGTGAGTTGTAAATTGCTGGACAGATGGGTCATTATGCACGTTTATCCAGCACTACATCACATGACAGAACACACATTATAAAGACATCCTATCGCAACAGTTCATTCAGAATAATCCATTAAACAAAAGCTAATCTCATGTATCCAGTGCAACTGTTTTGTATGCCGACAGCATTTTCCCAATATGATACAAATACATGAAAATATAAGTATGAAAACATGAGCAAAGTATTTTCTTGTATTTGAGCAATAACAGTGTTGAGTGCAGACAAGTTGCTACACTGTGCTAAAAATGTGTTAATATGGAGGCCAGATGGCTGTTAGCTTAGTGTTCATCATAAAAATAAACAATGACCGTTATATGATTTACTCAGTTCATTTAGATGTAGAAATATCTATTTTTGTTAAGTGATTCATTGAAATCAATCTGGCAGCATTACCACAACTTTTACTATAACTGCCACTGAAATCTCACAGAGTGCATCATGCAAAATGTTGAATAGATGATCATTGCAAATGTACTTCCTCACAAACACATATGCACATCCAGACGTTTTCTTTTATTATTTTATCAATAACAAGAAAATATATACTGTTTAAGTTCAGAAAGTCTTTTTTAATTACTTTTTTTTTTTTTAAGAAAACACCTATGCTCAAAAAGCTGCAATTATTTTATATAACAAAACACAGTAAAATCTTAAAAACATAAAGAAAAACATTAAGGCAAATCTGAATTTTCAGCATCATAACTCCAGTCTTCAGAGCCACATGATCCTTCAGAAATCATTCTAATATGCTGATTTGGTGCCGAAGAAAAAATTATTATTATTATCAATGTTGAAAACAGTTGTGCTGCTTAAAATGTTTGTTGAAACTGTCATACTCTTTTAGGTATTGATTTATAGAAAGTACAGTTTTGTAACAATGTAAAGGTCTCTGCTGTCACTTACTGACCCCAAAATATTGAACGGTGCATTTGTGAGTGAGAAAGAGAGCGCGGTAAAGAGAGAGAGGGAACATGTTGCTTGTCTCTTTGAGTGTCTACGTAGATCGTCTCCCATACCAGCTGTTCACTACAGCAGCCTCCAGCTCATTTTGCATTCAGGCACACATCACAAAGACATTTACCCATAGTGCAGCTGTCACATTCCAGTTCACCTGTATGAGCAAACCCCATTGTTTCACAATTAACTTTCCATGGAAAATAATTCAAGCCTCCTATAACTGTTAAACAAGAAAAAACAATGTCAGTATAAAGCAGGAAGACTCAAAATATAGAATAAAGGATAAATATAAACTCTCTAGCATTCAAGTCCTCGGGGGAGGTGTGCAAATACTAGTCCCTTAACCATACTGGATAAACAAATATGTTTCCTATCCATCATTTCATTAACATCTTTTGCAAAATATAACACCCTAAATTGTCATCCGGTAGCTCAAACAGTTGGGAACAGCGTTAGCAACATCAAGGTCAAAAGTTTGATTCTCAAAGAATACATTAATGAATATGAATGCTTTGAATAAGAGCATCTGCCAAATGCATAAAACTGTCAATGTAATTGTCTTGTTTGGCGAACATGGCCATCAATGTATTATATTATCTGCTAGGGATTAATGACTTGTAAGGGCTAAAACGCAATCAAAGTATTTTAACTGTTAAATTAAATGCAAATTACATTAATATAACTGTTCTCTTTGCCATAGGTCTCATATTTCATTCAATCTTCCACATGTTCAAACTTGATAAACATTGATAAGCGTGCAAGATTTCAGAGCTCAACACAATAAATGTTTTTCAATGAATAATGTCAAAATATATTTAAAAAGACAACGCGCTATCAATACTAAGCAAAGATTTAATATGCCAAGTGAACCATGAACCATGACCACTGTCAAAACGGTATTCCATCCATGCTTTATATTGTTCCTAAGCTGCAGACTTTAGGGAACTAAAGCAATTACATACACCAGGGAAGAATTAAGTCACTATTATTTTGTCTGTCATAAAACTCTGAGTCAATGCCAGAAGCCCATAAGCTGTTGTGCCAAGCATTTCTCCAGAGAGACTGTGTTTTCCCTGCATGAACAACAGTGTTTGTGCATTTTATACATTTCTCTGCAATGGCTTTTGTGTTTGAATGCTCATTTCTGAGAGTAAGAACGTTAAAAAACAAAGTCAAGGCAGTTTCCACTGCGCACAGTCACTGCAGTAACATGTCAGGGCAAAATGCACTTGGGTCAGGGTCAGATAAACCGCAGAAACCCAGGAATGAAAAGTGGTGAATAATTTAAATCAAGCAAATCAAGCTTTCGGCACTTGGCCTCCTTGACCTTGAGCTTGTATTTCTTCAGTGTGTAAAAGTCTGTCACTGCGTAATTGTGAAAACAATTCAGCACGAAGAGCTATCAGTAGCGTACCTCTAAAGTTCTTAGTTTTTCTATATGACAATATTTTTTACTTAATGTTACATATTACATATCAGGAAGATTTTTTAATGTTTACGCTCACCGGGGCTGCATTTATTTGATCAAAAATACAGTAAAATCATTTCAAATTACAAAATTGCAATTTAAAACAATTGTTTTGTGTTTTAAAGTATAATTTATTCCTGTGATGTAGAATATGCTGATAGCAAACATGTTTTAATATTATTAATGTTGAAAACACCTGTGCTTCTTGATATTTTTGTGGAAACAGTAATACATTTCTTCAGGAATTTTTCAGGAATACAAGGCGCAAACGGTCACCATATTTCCACACCATAAGGCGCACCTGATTATAAGGCGCACGGCCGATTTGTGAGAAAAAGTCTTTTAGGTGCGCCTTATAGTGCGGAAAATACGGTATTTGAAATGGGATTATTTTCTAAAAGTGTAAAAGTCACTTTACTGTTACTATCTATCAATTAAATATTTCTTTGCTGAATTTGCTATTATTTTCTCCAAACTCCAAATGTTTGAACAGTATTGAACAGTCTATTACAGTAATGTGAATGACTCATTATTGCACTTTGCTTCAAAGAACAAATAAGGCTTGCATTAGTAAACTTTCATCAAAAATGTATTATCGTTCTCTGTTAATACATTGACTTTCATTTTCCCACTGATGTCACCAAGCCCTTTGTTCCTTTCAAAAAGAGCTGCTTTTCACAATCTAATCAATTCCAATCCCAAAATACAATTCCTCTGGAAATACAACGCATTATGGAAATAAAATGGTTTGCGAACCTTAAGACAACATTTAAAGTTGAAGTATCTAAACTAAAAATAAAAAACTTTATTCCCAGTTGTTATATATAATAAATATATTTTGGTCAAGCTGAATTCTTTTAAGAGATTTTCTAAAATACAATCAGCCTCAACATTACAAAACACCACAGCATGAACGTGTTATAACAAGCTGTGAGTATAGATCCAGAGAGCAAGTCTGGCCTGTGAAGGATATCCATATTTTGGTTTATCTACATGACAAATGTTTGACCATATTTCTAAACAGTCCAAGCCAACCTGTTCATGCTCTGTTCCACAGAACTATGAAACTGCTAGAGACACAAGTCTGTTATTTACACATTGTCATTGTGTTCATATAAGGTTCATACCCGAGACCACTGTTTGCTGCATACCTGAACCAGCTTGAGCAGGTATAATTTCTGTGTGCATTTTATTAGAAAGAGATGTGCACTCGAGTCTTCTGGTTAAATGTTCATAGCGTCTGTTCATATTCAATTACAGCCTCTCTTATGACTTGATTTATTTTTTTCAAACACACAGTTTACATGATTTTGAGATTACATAGTTATAATAAACAGGGTGTTCTTTAAATCCATTTCCCTTTGCCAAAAACCTTTCCATGTGTAAACCACTGCCTCATGCTTCCTGTAAAAAGCTTCCATTACCATTTTTAAATAGTTGTTAAATTGATGGCAACAACAATAACAAACTATCTGTGAATCTGGGTAGACAGCAGACAGTCAGTATCTAACAATGAACAAAGTTGTATATGGGTTGTGTTCTTCACATAGGGTATTGCATCTTATTCGTTGTTGATTGCACTAAAATATATATATATTTCTATACAAAAATGCTGTATAATTTTTTGTTTTTTGGACAGTTAAGGACAAAAAGGTACTACTATAGTTATACCAGTACCAAAAAAGCAACAGGTCACAAGTTATTTTCTCTGTATTGTTTCATATCTTGAAAATCATTAACAATACAATTTGTAATAATAAAATGGCCGAAATGGTCATATCACACATGCACTTACAAAGCCCATTACATCAACAATGGTCAAGAAATAATACCTTGTGTGTGTGTGTTTGTGTGTGCTTGGTGCGTGTGTGTGTGTGTGTGTGTGAGAGAGAGAGAGAGAGAGAGAGAGAGAGAGAGAGAGAGAGAGAGATGTAAAATCAATCAAATTACAACAATTTGAGAGGCAAGAGCTTAATTTGCACACATTTTACTCCTAGTCATTTCTCAAATTCATTGATGTGTGAAAGTGTTCCGAATCTAGAGCAATTCAATCATATATAGTGCTTTACACTATTCAGAAAAATAAAAGAATTATTGCAACGATTGACATTTTGTTAGAGGCAATTATTTGCGCCTGTGTAAATTTAGATCTTCAACAGCACATGGCATGAATATTTATGCAGTTGCATATTTAAATTATTCTTAACATTATACAAAACCACATTCAAACCTCAAGTGCTAAAGAAAATAATACACTTCAAGATTTGCTATTTAAGTAAATCAAATAATTGTTTTAAGGCCATATTTATCTGCATTAGGACTGAGAAATGTATATAAAATATACTCATCTTCATACTTTTGTTAGTGATATAATATTAATTTAGTGATATAATATTAACTCCAGCTCCCTTTACATATGTATGTTGTGAGAGTGGCATTGATTGAGTTAGGTTTAGGTTAATATGGAGAATGCTAAATCTCAAACCTCAAGAATCAACATTGGCTTGGCTTTTTGGAGACAATAACGTTTGAAATCCTTTCTAACTAAACACAAGTGCCTCAAACTATATTCATCCGGACAGTCAAGCAAGGCACAACCAAAGCAATGTTTTGACTAAGCAAAGACTAAACTGTCTATCCCCCTCCATCCCAAAAGTTAATACTGAGTAATTTCCATTCTGCAATGTTTTTGTGCTGCCATAGTTCCGAACAAAGCCACACTGCATGTCTGAGCAACACAAAGTAGTGGTGTTTCTGTCAGGGTTCTGCCACATTCTGTCTGGTCTATCTCTTGGTGTTGTGGAAGAGCTCTGACACTACCGTAATGTCTCGAGTTTTGTGTGTGTGCGCACGGCTTCAAGTGTTCGAGTCAGTGCATGCTTGTCTGTGTAATGTCTTGTGTGCGGGTTATAGTGTCCGATTCCCAAACAGTTGTGAGCGCACAAGGTCTTGTTCAGTTTTATGTCGGGGTTTGGGCATTCATGACCGTGTGTTCGTCCTTGTTGTGAGAGCACAAGAACACGTGTTTGCTTGTTCTCGCACTCTACATCTTGTTCAAGCAGAGCTTGAAACCGCGAGCTCTCAGGACTTTGTGCAGTGTTGTGAGCACGCGGTTCGTGTTTACATCGTCTGTCATCATCGTGTTTACATACAGCGATGTGCGTTCACATTGGCTGCGTGTTCATGTCTTGTTATTGAGAACCCCACCCTCCTTGTTTTCCTCCTTAACTTTCATTTGTCCTAGCTGTTTCCTAATCAATTACCCTTCCTCCTGTGTGTATATAAGCCTCTCATGTTTGTTGTCCTGTCTCGCATCATTGTCGTACCTGTCCTGTTTTGCTGCCTGTCAGCTCCTGACCTGTCCTGCCTGTTCCTGTTCTCCCAGTTAAGTGTAGTCTGTTCAGTTTGTTAGTTAGTCAGTCTTGCTTTTCCCCCCACGGGGTTGTTTTGGTTTGTATTTTGTTTTGTTTAATAAAAAGCCCTTCCACCTGCAATATTGAGTCCTCCCTTCACCCCCAAGCCTGACAGTTTCATTTTAAAATGATTCAAAGTTTTGGATGAATTGACTGAGTGAATGATTTAACGACTCGCTCATAAAACCCAACACTTATTTTGTTTTGTGTGTTTATTTGAATCGGTTAAATAAGTGATTCAAAGACTCCCTCATAATGACTCATCGCCACCTACTGACACAATGATGAAATCTACAGAAAGAGTCACTAAAAAGCAACTGCCTTATCTGTATCCAGCACAGAAACGGCTCACAATTAAGAATAATGAAGGTTCAAAATGCTCCAATTTAACAATTCCACCCTGACATTTCATTTAATTTTCGTTGCTTATGAAAAGAAATCTTCAAAACACATATTTGTTAATGAGTAGAGAGACCATTTTCTTTCACAATGAGATCCCTATAGGGCTTTCAAAACTAGGCTGCTGTCCATGCATGCCACTGGGAAATACATGCATTTATTAGACTGAGCCTAGAGAGACTTTGGATTATGGGTGATTAAACATCAGGCTATATTGTTTGTATTACGGATTTCTGATATCTCAAGAAAGTTGAATCTATAATTTCTTCATTAGAGCACTAGAACCCAAGAACAGTTCTCACAACCATTCAAAATCATGCCAGCAGAATGCATAGCACGATACACATCCAGACAGTGTCTGGCCTCGGTCAATTACCCGGAGACTGAATAATTACCGTGACGGTGAGAATGTAATGCTGTAATTATGTGATAGAGCTTATACATTACATACACAGACTAAACCAAACAAAAACAATCAACACATATCCAACAATATTCCCATTTTATAGAACAGCTTCAAGGGAGAGTCCACACACACACAATAACATATTCTGTAATTATTTACACACCCTCATGTCGTTTCAAACCTCTATGACTTTCTTCCTTCTATGGAACACAAAAGAATACATTTTGAAGAAAGTTGTAAACTAAACAGTTTGGTTCCCACTGACTTCCATCCTATTTGGTCACTATGATTTTACCAATACATGCTACTGGAACAACATATTTTGTTGATCCTGGACCTAGAACAACATTCTTGTCTAAAAATGTAGTAACTCTATCCCTACCTCATCTAAACTTAACCCTATCTATAACTTCTCCCTAAAACCAAACTATAAACTTGTCTCTAAAATCTGATTGGTTGACTAGAATGTTCTTCCAGGAACATATCGTACATCATAAAATCACATTGGATAAAAAGTAAAATGGAAGTCAATGAGAGGCAAAACTGTTTGGTTACAAACTATTAGATTTGCATTTAATTATTATAAATAAATAAAAATTAGGGTAAGAAATTAAACTTAAGTAAATTTGTCTTTAAGGTTTTTAAATTTTTACTGGAAGACAAGATACTGTAAAAATACTGCTTAGGAAAATATATTTTCTATTTCTCCTCTGCCTTTTGGATCCTCTGATTTTTAAAAAAGCCCTTATTTTCTAACTGTATTAGCTGTCCCGAGTAAAAAAATGTTGCATGCAATCTATTTAAAAGTATGGTAGCAATATTATGCACATTATTTTTGAGGTTTGTTTTCTTTAATGGAATCTACCCAAATAAATCAAGTAATATTTCCTAAATTATTTAGCCTATGGTGCATAGGTAATATTATTAGTGGAACTTGCTTTTTTATTTAAGTTGTTTCACTAATAAATCAAGTAAACTTTACTCATTTCTATTGCTGAAAAGGACAATTATAAAACGTACTGCTTTTTCAGGTTAAAATAATAATAAATACATAATGCACTTTTTATTGTCAAATATGCTTTTATTCTGTCTTTTTTTGTACTCTAACCATAAATAACAAATAAAATAAAGCAATATATAAAATGTAAGTCAGCAGTTTTAAGATATGGAAAAAGATATGCTTACACTTTCTCTGTCATTGAGAAAGACAACTGTGCGTACAAAAACATGTGCATACAAACACTTTTTAATAACTTGTTGTAAAACATTTACAACCATTTATACTTGAACAATTATGTAGATCAATTTCAAACGCTCATCAATCAATGCATCTTGGTAATGTTTAGTCATGAGTTTATTTTTAAGTTTTTAAGGAAAACTTCTGAAAGCCTTCTGATGTTTAGTGCATACAAGAGAACAGCACAGGCTCTAGCTGGATTTTTAAAGCCAGCCATGACTTGCACCTCCTCTAAGATGATGCTGACGTCCTCCTGATCATCCCCCTTGCAGATGGTAACTTTCATTGTGTGCTTCATTGTGTCTTGCTGTACCTCTCCATAGTCACACTGTAAAACAAACATTAAATAAACATTTTTTATCTTGTCTGTCAAGCTATCATTATATGTCTGTACATAATTATAAAGTTGATAATTTCAAAATATTTTTTTATAACATGCTTAAAATGCTAAGACAACTTGAAGTAAAACATTATAGTTTAGTTTTTTTGTGAACACTGAAATATAAAAATATGTTTCAGTGGACTTCAGAGACTGTTCCAATAGCATAAACTCAAACACAGTTTCACCAATGACAAAGGGTGTATTTAGAAGGAAAAAAAAAAAATCAAAATTACATTTGGTGACTCTAGTGTAAACAATTATGTAAATGAACCATGTTTATATGAGGTCTCTGGACCTCCAGAATCCCCCGCGATAGGTGAAAATCTGCAAAGTAGGATCAGCCAATCAGCTCACAGAATACATCCACTCATGGTCTCATTCGTCGATCTCGGGAACCATGCCCGTGGGTATGTACAAAGCCTCTGAGAGAGTTTCTCTCTTTGTCTGGCATCCTGGTAAACCGCAATACGGGTGCCGATATGGCTGTATTTTTGAATTTTATTTTTCGATAAATATTTTTGAAAAATCTGTGATGCACTGAGGCCACGTAACTTGAGCCTCGAAGTGGCAAGGGATTATTGTAGTTCTAGACACTTGCATTGTACTCTTGGATGACGTCATCCTCTTTTTTTATCCAAGCAACAATCAAGCAACAGAGGACAAGGTCTCTTGTCATGTTGATGTTGAAAAGTTTGCAGATTAGCACCACCCAGAAAAAAAGTTAATGTTATGAAATTACCTGCAGCATGTAATCTGTTTTCTCCTGCAAAATCTCAGACTAGTACTCATCTGCAAGTAAATACGGCCAAAAGTTTAGGTGTGTAAAAGTCCAATATCTTCATAAATGTTGATTCTAGGTGGAGAGTGGTAATTCTCCTAAATTCTTCATTAATCTGAAAAACAAAACAGGCAAATATTGACTCTGGGCACACAACCATATTATTGTCTATGATGGTGTTTCATGGCAATATAGAATATAAAAAATAAAAACGAAATTAAATAAATAAAAACCTTTACCTGGAGAACGTCAAAAAGAGCAGGCCAGCGATCTTTGAATTCAGCAAAACTGGAGCACAGTTCAACCATCTCTTGTCTTCGGAGAGCAAAGTTTTGGAGTTTTTTCTTTCACAACAATGGTATTGTCCCTCTTTTTTACTTCAGTCAACAGATCAACTCTCTTTTGCTCCAAATTGTCCTGATTTTAACTGGTTGGATAAGGTGGTAGATAATTAATTTCTGCTTTATGAGGTTTTTTTACATTTTTTGAAGGCTTCCTGTCCTTCTGTTACGAAACTGGGGCGTATACGATGCGGAGAGACACGATGAGGAGAGCAGGTTTCCAACTCAAAATCACTTTAATATAAACGCAAACCAAAATACTTTAAATACAAAATCAAAAAGGCACACTTGTGCAAAAACCTGGGCTCAAAGAGTACAAAGCGAGAGCAAACACAGAGACCGCATCCACACACAAGAACATTACTTCATTAACATTATTACAACAACCAACAAAGACAAAGGAAACACAAGAGGGTTTTATACAAAAGGGAATGACGAACACCTGGGTAGACTAACAATGAAAGTGATTGACAAGACAGGTGCAGGAAGGGCACAGGAAGATACACAAAAGGGACCGGGAAGTGAAACATGACACACCCAACTAACCTTAAACACAGGAAGTGAAACATTGACACGACAGACAGGAAGTGACAAATGACCTTACACACAGGAAGTGCACAGGTGACACAACAAACAGGACTAAGGGTAACACCTTCATTTTTCAATGTGTTAACCACAACTTAATGAAAACCAAACTTACTGAGAAACTGAGAAAGTTTGCTTCAGTTTGAAGTATTTACAAGTTTTATAAATGTTTTCGAATGATTTTTCATCCAATTTAAAGGTTATATTTCAAATTATTTTAAAATGTATTATGATTAAATCTCCATTTACAAATTTTATATATTATATATATTATATATATTTACACTAGGTCATTTAACATTACATTATAAATATTTTATATTCTTATAAGCATAGAGATGATTTGTAGAACGAGATATCATAGCAACAGCTTGACACATTTGCCAGAAAGTATTAGTCCACTTCTATGACCATTTTGGGACTTAATGCGAGAGGGCGCGCTCTGGCTTTGGGTATGAATACAATTTAACATAGTAATTTTGTTGAAAAAAAAGTGTTTACTCTTTTATAAGATAATTTGAAAAGTTTTAAAAGCTCAATCTATCAATATTCAATGTTAGCGATAGTCCTGAACTAAAGTGAACACAACTAGTCTATTCTGATAAAGAAATAATAATAAACATAAATTAATAAGGCTTACCTCTTAAGGTAACTGACGTTCGACCGCTCTGCCAAAATGACGTCTGACCACTACCGATCACTTTCAAATAAATGGTCTCTAAATAAAACTGTATAATTTAACTAATTCTCATAAAATAGATACCCTTCTTTCGTAACTTTTATTAGATTTTTTTTTATCAAATCAAGCACAGGTTCCCTTAAAAAAAGAACTTATCACAGTTTTAAATTAAATCTTCTCAATATTTTCTAGCAAACACTAAACCACAATTTCATTAATGAAATGTACACACTATTTTTAATTATAATGTTAATTTTTATATTAGTTTTAAAAAATTATATTAGTTATGTTAATATTAATATTAATATATTTTATTTTTAATTTAATTTTATATTTTAATAAAGACCCCAGGATTTTTTTACAGAGCACTGCTCAGTACCCAGACAGCACACATACGTCTGAAAGATGTGCTTCTTCTGGAAAGCATCTGCTGTGCGCAAACATATGAGAAATGTCTTTAAGATGTCGGCTTTACATACATTCTAAATCATAAACATCTTAAATACATTTTCTAAATGTCTATTTAAGACCTGACAGGAAACATCCTAGAGGCAAACACTCTAAAAAACACATCTTCCAGATGTAAACACGCACATCAAATAGACATCTCTGAGATGTATGTGTGCTTTCACGGTATGGTAACATGAACCCTGCAGCCCATAATGCTCTCAAGGCAGAGATAATAGAGAGAGCCAAAGGGCAGCAGGGTCTAAGAAACCCAACCATTTGCTCCTGGCCATTTCTGGTAGATTGGAATATAATGACATCTTGTTTGCTCTGAGAGGTTTATTCTTCAGAAGGTGTATCTGTTCTATCTGACCTCTTTTTTCCTTATTACTGGTTTTCTGAGAGGCATGATCCCCATCTATACTGTCAGGCCTGTATGCTGGAAATCATCTAAATTAATTAGGGAAAAACAAACAGCTAGCTTAATAATGATGAAGTGATGGACCTCAAGGCAATGGCTCAGCTGTGTAGATGTTTACAACTAAAGCAGCTCAGCTGTGACAAACACACTGCATATCAATGAAATCTGATGTCTGTTTTGTAGCCAGAAGAAAAGAGACACATTGTATGACAGCATTGTTTTTTGTTTTGATTTTTAAAAAAGTGATCTCTGTGCAACTAAATCAATTAATTACTTCTAAATTTCTCCAAGTGGAGAAATTATTTCCCTGTCAGAATAAAGGAACCATACGGTTCAGGATTCAATACTGTAACAGAGATTTAGTCCTATAATAAAAAGCTTTCACATTAACAATTTAAAAACCTCATTAAACCATGGACTGTATGCTCTACCAAGGGTGATCTTGCTTGTGATGCTATTACACTTTGAAATGTGCCTCAAAACACTCAGATATGAGAGATTATTAGCTATAAAATGCAATAAGTTCCTCAGGGCGAGTTTGGGGTCAGACCCACTATTTTGGGTCTGTTGCGTTCACATATTTGATCCTTCACACAAAATGGTATATCCGTTGTGTTCACAGAACTTGTATACCCTTCCAGTACCCTTTCCACTTGTAAAACAAGCTTTTCAATAAGCAACACCCAGTGTTTGGAAATCTTTATAAATTATTTGAAGATGCAAACTTTGCCTTCAATGAGCACTTTTAAATCTTTTATCTGTGAGCTGCTAAACGAAGATTCAAACTGCAAATGTTTTTAAATGAGTTTTGAGTTTGTGGTATTCTAAAAAAATAGATTTTTCATCTCAAAACGTTTTTGCGTGGTTAAACAAATTACAAAAAGTAAGAAATTAATACTTATATTTGATCATTTTTATATACAAAGCATCTCTATTTAAAAACAGATCTATTTAAGTTTCTATTCATCAAAGACTCCTGAAAACAGCTACTCTAAATTTTAATAGCCTATTTCACAATACTGTTTTTATTGTATCTTTGATTAAATAAATGCGAGCACTTTTCATGACTATCTAATGTGAGAAAGGGCAGAAAGCATTATAACACAAATAAATCAAACCAACCAGCTGAAGAACTGTGAGCGGTGACAAAACTCTTTATTTCTAATTATCGATCCTCATCATCCCATCATCATTTGATGGAGTACAAACTGACATTTTAAAAGCATCTTAAAAGCACCAGCAATAACCTCTTACTCTCTCATCTTTTAATTGATCTTTTACACACACCGATTTAAACGACTAAAATTAAGCCTCAACTAAAGATTTTCTGACATCTCAATACGCATCCTCTGTCCTGAGCTGGTATAAGGCCATTTCAGTGCATTTATCTGCTAGTAAATCACCAAGCTAGCAATAAAGTAGACAAACAGACAAGTCTAATGTTGCACAACCTTTGATAAGCAGACATAGGGCACCACTAGATTTAATTAAAAATAAGTCAGTCTGGCTCTGTAGCATCATAGAAACTTCTCCAAATGACATTCATCCATAATAGCAAGAGAGGATTTCACACATCTGACATAAGCATGTGACACATTAACACTAGAGCAGGTGGCATCTGGGTGAGTGCATGTTTGCAACAATGTGAGACAGGTGCCATTGAATAGACAGTTGCTGTTGACAGTGTTTTCTCTGCTAATCACGGAGTAAAGGCAATCACAAATCTTTGATCATGACATTTATTCAAAACTAACTTACAGATTGAGAATAACGCCTGAAAACTATAATGGCCATAATGCAACACCTGTTGGCATGCATCACCTGTTAGAAGTGCATGACTGAAACTAAATACTGCATGATGCCAGTCTATTTTTGTCAATCATATTAAAATGGTTTCTAATTTAGACGCACATATTATGTTTTATCATGATATCATTTGTTTGGTATCCCACTACCTTTTTAAAGCATTATAGGCAATAGTCACACAGGTTAGGATGTCAAACTGAACTATTGTCAAATTGATAATCATGAATAATCTAAAAATGAATTACTTTTAATGATCAAATATATGATATTTAGCTGTATCTCACGTTTCTCATCATCACATCAAAAAAATGTAACATTCTTTAATTTTCTGACACCCAAGAAGTAACATACAATAATTTGTTCCCTTCCTTGAGATAAAGGTTTCCAAACTAAGGAGCAAAAAGTGCTGTAAGGAAACTGACATAAGTATGCTGTATGTAGCCTATGCGATGAATATAAATATATATGAATATATATTTCCCCTATTCGTGTATTGTGCGTTCTGATCTCTTACCCGGGCTGCACGCGAAGAATATGGATCTTCAAAGAGCGCCCATATTTTTGGTTGCCAAACTTCACAGCATCCCCTGGAGCGGCCAGGGCTGTCCTCAATGCCGAAGCGTCTGGGCAAGTCCTGGTCGTCCTCCGCATCCTCCGGATCTGGCGGTTCGAATATGTCAAGCGCCTCTTCTGCGTCCCTGTGCTGGCGGTAGGTCATCCAGCAACAGGGCTCCACGTCCGTCTCATCGATGCCCCAAAACGCCAACTCCTCCTCGAAGAGAGGGCCGCACACATCCGCCGGGCAGTGAAGCTTGCCAGTCCTGTAGTAGTTCAGCACGTAGGCGAATATGCCCGGGTGTCGGTCAAAAAATAATTCGCTGGCGGTGGGCGTCTGTCCCGTGTCTGCGTCCGGGTTCACCTGGCTGTCCGTGTCGGCGAGCCAGGCGAGTCTCGTGCCCGGTATGGTCTTAAGGGTGCTCTTGTAGGTTTCGTGGCGCGTGCCGCCGACGTTGATGATGATTTTGTCCGAGTCTTCGCCTCTGGCCATCTCTTCCTTCAGACATGATTTGGAAGGAGGTTTGTTGCCTGACTTGCGCCCGCGGTACGACGAAACACACACCGAGCTGATCATAGATTTCGATGGAGAGGCTTTTTCTAGTAACTCTCTTGGCTTTCTAACCCTGAGAAGCTGTCGTCAGTTATAAAAGTCGCACAACTGTAGAGTGTTCCCGCTGTCAACATGACCATCAGAGACGCGAAGAACCACCTGTTAACGGAGAAACTCTGCTTGATTCTCCGTCTACGGGAGGACGCTCGCGTTGATACTCGCTCATGGGCACTTTGGCAATCTAGTAAACACCAAACACCGCGTATTAAGCGCGCGTTTAGGCATTTCTTATCACATTTACAAAGAAAAACAGAGTAGCTCAAATAAAAGTCAGACAACTCTAAAAATGTCCCCCAATTTCATCTCTTTCAAAACTCTCGCGACCTTGTCGTTGAATTAGTCAATCCCATCGTGCGCGCGCATCACTCCTTAATCGCAACGATGGATTTTACAATAAAACCTGGCCGAATAACGTCTGCGAGTTGAACTTTGATTGTATTGTAGTCAGTATTAGGCCAAATCATCTGTTGCCGGAGAATGAGACGGGCTCATCAGTTGTTGGGAAAGATCTGTTGCATCTTTGTGACAGTCAGACGACACAGCCCATGGGAGGAGGAGGAGGAGGAGGAGGAAGAAGATGATGATGATAATCCAGCGTTTCAGTAACCCTTACTGCGCTGCATTACGTGTGATTGTATTGTGAGCTCAATTTTCATTATTATAGAGGAAAGATTCAATTTACCCTTTTTTACGATTTTACGATGACGCATTTCCGCACGAATTCAATATGGTTTATGTACATTTACAACACTGTATTTTGTGTTTTATTATTTTGTATCATTATCTGCTAAATGCATAGCTTAAGTGTAAATCCTGGTATTAAATTACAATAAATAAATAAACACTGCTGCATGGGAGTTTCTAATAAGGTTGGGGGTTTGACTGTACATTTGTATAATTTTTATAATCTGCATCTCTATATTTTTGTCCTGTTTTAGAAAGTCGTGGAAAATCAGTAATTTATTTTGCTGTTGAAGAAGCAAATGGGAAAGATATATATATATATATATAGAGAGAGAGAGAGAGAGAGTTTATTATAGTACTGGATCCAGGTCTTCTAATACTGTAGTCAGTGGATGAGTTGCAATCTGTCTTGCAACGTCATCTAGTGTACAAACTAAAGTAGAGCAGGTTTAACATCATTTGCCTGCCTTAATAGAAACAAATGACTGGTTTCTTTGGTTTTCATGGCTTAAAATTTGCATTTATTTTTTATTATTGTAAATAATAAAACACATTATATCATGAAACATTCCATATTAACATATTGCATTAAAAAATTAAAAAATATAAATCTGGAAGTATCATAAAGTAAGGCCGCCATGTCTTTGTTAACACTGATGGTAATATTGCACATTTAAGATAAGATAAGGCAAATTTTCCTTTCTTTTAATCCACCTCTTCAATGGTCGGGCCCTTTGATTCAGGCTGGGCTTGGAATCCACAGCCACCTGCGGGGGGAACTCCTCCTTGATACAGCCGAGTGATGATTGGATTACACACACTTTCCAGTTCCTTCTGATGGTGCTCATACTCTTCCTTTTCAGCCAACTGATTGTTCTCCAACCAAGTGATAACCTCCTTACACTTATCAATGACCTTTTGCTTCTCTTCTTCACTAATCTTTCCTTTCAGGTTTTCATCCTCTATGCTGTTTTTCATGTTGAAGGCGTAAGACTCCAGGGCGTTCTTTGCAGCAATTTTCTCTCTCTGCATCTCATCCTGGGCTTTGTAGTTTTCCGCATCCTGCACCATTCGCTCGATCTCCTCTTTGCTCAGTCTACCTTTGTCATTGGTAATGGTGATTTTGTTCTCTTTTCCTGTGCTCTTATCAACAGCAGATACGTTCAGGATGCCATTAGCATCAACGTCAAAGGTCACCTCAATTTGGGGAACGCCTCGTGGTGCCGGGGGGATGCCCGTGAGATCAAATTTGCCAAGCAAATTGTTATCTTTGGTCATGGCCCTCTCGCCTTCAAACACCTGGATCAGAACGCCTGGCTGGTTATCAGAATACGTGGAGAAGATCTGCGTCTGCTTGGTGGGGATGGTGGTGTTGCGTTTGATGAGAGCAGTCATGACTCCACCTGCGGTCTCAATACCCAGGGACAGAGGAGCCACATCCAGAAGCAACAAGTCCTGAACGTTTTCCGAGGTGTCGCCCATTAGGATGGCTGCCTGCACCGCTGCTCCATATGCCACCGCCTCGTCTGGGTTAATGCTCTTATTGAGTTCCCTGCCATTGAAGAAGTCCTGCAAAAGCTTCTGGATCTTAGGGATCCTCGTAGAGCCACCGACTAGAACAATATCGTGAATCTGAGACTTGTCCATTTTGGCATCTCTCAAAGCCTTCTCAACTGGATCAAGTGTGCCTCTGAAGAGCTCAGAGTTAAGCTCTTCAAAACGGGCCCTTGTGATGGAAGTATAGAAATCGATGCCTTCAAACAGGGAATCGATCTCGATGCTAGCTTGAGTGCTGGATGAGAGGGTCCTTTTAGCTCTTTCGCAGGCCGTGCGAAGCCTTCTCACTGCTCTCTTATTCTGACTGATGTCCTTCTTGTGCTTCCTCTTAAACTCTTCAACAAAGTGCTTCACCATCCGGTTGTCGAAGTCCTCCCCACCCAGATGAGTGTCTCCTGCAGTGGCTTTTACTTCGAAGATCCCATCCTCAATCGTCAGGATTGAGACATCAAAGGTGCCTCCACCCAGGTCGAAGATCAGAACGTTCCTCTCTCCTCTCCTACCTTTGTCCAGCCCGTAGGCAATGGCAGCTGCTGTGGGCTCATTGATAATTCGCAGCACGTTCAAACCTGCAATCACCCCCGCATCTTTGGTTGCTTGCCTCTGTGAGTCATTAAAGTACGCCGGGACTGTGATGACGGCGTTATTGACACTCTGACCCAGGAAAGCCTCTGCGATCTCTCTCATTTTGACTAGGACCATGGATGAAATCTCCTCAGGATAAAATGCCTTGGTCTCTCCTTTATATTCAACTTGAACTTTTGGTTTGCCGTCTTCGCTGATGACCTTGAAGGGCCAAAGCTTCATGTCAGACTGGACCACTGGATCGTTAAACTTTCTACCAATCAGTCGTTTGGCATCGAATATTGTGTTGTTGGGGTTCATGGCGACCTGGTTCTTGGCAGCATCTCCAATGAGTCTTTCTGTGTCTGTGAAGGCAACATAGCTTGGAGTAGTTCTGTTTCCTTGATCATTAGCAATGATTTCCACCTTGCCATGCTGGAACACTCCCACACAGGAGTAAGTGGTTCCCAGATCAATGCCAATGGACAAACCTTTAGACATCTTGATTATTAATAATGAAATATCACCTGCAATAACAAAAAAAGTAACGAGTTGTTATGTTCAATATAAATATTTAAATTAACATTGAAATATATTGTATTTTATATATATATACACATACACATTAGACTCATCAAATAATAAAAAAAAATCAATAATCAAAATAACCTACCTAAGAAAGTTTACATTTTTATTAAAATATTTTATATTAATATATAATAATAAATAGAAAAATATTGATATTTAATACAACTAAAGAAAAGGAGTAAATGTCATTCAATCCCTAAACACTCATTAAACAATTGAAAATTTAATGGAGTTTTTATGTTCCAAAAACGAATTATTTTAATATTTCAATTTACATTACCAGAACAGACTTACATAATATATATATATATATATATATATATATATATATATATATATATATATATATATATATATATATATATATATATATATATATATATAACATGTAGGTTTATGTTTTATAGTAATTTAAATTATTAAAATATCAATATATATTTCAAAAGAGGTCACTTACAGGTCTTGTGAGTTTGTTCTAGCGCTTCAGAGAGTGAACTCTCCTGCTTCTTCTTCTGCTTTGCTTCAGGTTGGTTGAGTTGTCTTTTCTCGACTGCCTCGATGAGTCAAACTCCGCGCTTTATACCTCCCATTCTCCTTCTAGAAAGACCAGACTTCTCTTGGTAACTTTAGAGACTGAAGTTTCCAGACGCGCGCTGATGTTCTCGCACACACTGCGGTCCAAACATAGAAACAGCGTCAGCTGTGAGGACCTCACGGGTGGGGTTTGTCGAAAGATAAACGAAACTGTATTTTATTTCAGATGCTATTAAAATTGGTCATGTGTCGTTATTCGGGAATAAATAATTGTTTAAAGCAATTATTTAATTGCTGTTACTGTTTTTGACTCAGCGCTTGCCATATGATACAATCATTCAGTCTTTTGTGATTATTGATTACTGAGAATTTTTTTCATTTAGTATTTTTTTTCATGGAGAGCATGAAACCAATGGGGGGGGATAGTGCTAATTTTATTTTTTATAATTAAAACTTTGAATAAAGACGATTCTCAGCATGTTACAGAACGAATAGATGCAATACTTTATGCAATATGTGAGTAAAATGGCCATAAATGGGCAGTCACATTAATTTTTTTTAATCTATACACACTATCTTTCCATACTGAAGTGGTAAAGTGTAATAATGGAAGTACTAATTGCCAACATTTTCATAATAAGTACTACTATTTCATAGAAATATTGGTATATGATTTATTTCCCTATTCACTTGTGTCTCCCAAAATAGCTGATAACCATGCTTTAAGTCCTGGTCTCCACTACAAAGCAGTGTTTTGTAACAGAAAGTCATATTTTGTTTAGAAACCCCACTACAGCTTCCTGAGATGTTGATTTAATTAGTCAAAAATGAGTAAAATTTAAATGATAATTTCACATAAGTGTTACATTTGATCATTAAATTAATATCATTTTAAAGACCAAGGAGAAGTTGTTTTCATTGTGAAACCTCCAAATATTTGGTTTCTCTGAAAATCCCTGAATGTGCAGGACTTAAAAATGAATGAAATTCAGATAAATTCACCACAATATTATATCCGTAACAGTGGACAAGAAACTATTCCTGGGTCCGATTTGGATTCAAACAAAACAATTTGGATGTGTGTTCAAACATAAGATTTATGAGTGGATTAACTCTTTAATGTGATTTAACAGATTTTTGGGCTGCCAATTAAACATTAATTCTTAAAATTTTTCTCCTAGATTCCCTTTGCACACATATAATCTTATTGTAAAAAAACAATATTGTTACAAACCATAACAAACTTTCTACATGATAATAGAAATGTTTGTGATATTAATAGCATAAATAAAGGTCAAAAAGACATATTTAGTGACAGCAAGAGCTTTAATAATACAGGGATTCAATGACGACATCAAGGCAGAGGGAACACGTCTTTCAAATGATGTAATGCAAAGGTAAATCACAAACAAAGTGCAGATGAGGCAAATATTCAAATGACAGCATTCACAGTGATTTTTTTTCTTAAGACATTTGCAGTCCCTTAGAGATGGTGATCAAAATATGTGTGCTTCTTGTGAATCTAGCTGACTGTGAGGGAATGTTAGGGGCCAAAGGTCAATAATATTCAGCAAGCAGACCTCATTTCAACTGGGGTTACAATATTCTCATCTAAGATTGGCCTACATAACATATAATGGTCTACATTATTTTAACACAATAATTATATAAAAGGCCACAGAGATATTGAAGATGTGTGAGAATGCGAAAAGGACAAGAATCCCTGTTGGTGACACAATTCATAAAATCCCCCAAGTGGGGTATATTTAGCAGCAAGTGCTGCCGGTCATAGAAGTTTCTGCACACAGTGGTGTGTATCATATTGCCAGAACACTCTAGCTTTTACAGTAATACACAGTACATTCATTCAAAAAAGCTATTATATTTTCCTATGCAAGAGCAATTAATTAGGAATATTATGCTGAGACGATATAACATTTGTATATTAAAAAGCCACAAAGACAACTTTTGGTCATGAAAGATCGAGTGTAACATAACCTTGGTTGAATGGAATAACCATGTAAAAACAAAGCATGGTAATAATGATCAATTATTCTATGAGATCAGTTACTATAACCAATATTTGGCACATTTCTAGAGCCATAGACAGTGGTCCTTTTCATATTTTAGGTTAAAAGAAGATTTACAACAGTTGCTATTATACATGAATTCTAACAATACACAAAAGCCTAAAAGTGACATGAATGTATATTTCGTCACGGGACATTAGTAACACTATTAAATAAGAATAACATTCGGTAAAATCAAGTTTCGCTTTAAGAAATGTATATTAATATAAAATAAATCTCTTGCTTCTCTGGTTAATGCAGGGCTCTCCATCTTTGATGAAGGCTGAATCGATCCAGTCGCACTAATATCTGTAAGCAAAACGACAGACAATGTTATTTTTGTCACAACCGCTGCTATGGTATGATAAATAGTAAACAATCTTTGTTTGTGTTTAACAGATTTTTATTTATTACACTAGTATTCAGAAGTTTAGGGTCAGTAAGATTATATCATATTAGAATGATTTTTGAAGGATCATGTGACACTGAAAATTCCAGGAATACATTACATTTTAAAATATATGCAAATATAAAACATTTGTATTATTTCAGAATATTACTGCTTTTACTGTATTTCTGATCAAACAAATGTGGCCTTGGTGAACATAAGCAAATAAATCTTACAACCCCACACTTTTGAACAACAGTGAATGTTATATTGAAAATCTAAAATAATAAATGTATATATTATTATAAATTTACTAGATTAATACTGTATGCTGTTTCACTGGTTTTGGTATAATAGACTTTTATTTAACACCAGCAGAGGGCAGTAAGTGGCCAAACATTTTAATATTTGGTTGTTCATGAGAATTTGTCGTAAAATAGGATAATGCCAGTCTGTCTTCATGACACTAGTATAGAAAAGTAAAAATTTGTACATTCTGGTAATACAAATGTATACAACCAGTGGTGTTTCAGGTGTTTTAGAGCAACTTTCATCACTGTTGGGGAAAGTAATGCATGTTACTCCTTTAAAAAGTAACTAATTGAGTTACAGTAATACCTCAAGATACGAGCGTCTCTACACACGAATATTCTAAGATACGAGCAAGCCTTCCGGCAGATTTTTGCTTCTAGATACGAGTACATTTTCAAGATACGAGCACGCGTACTGACGCAGATGTCGACGCTCGTTCACTTCACGTGTTCACTGACTTCTTTACGCATCGCCCGCGAGTAGGTGATTTTCTCTCTATTTTGTGCATTATTCTTCATAATAGCCACGATTCCTAAGAAAGTGAGTGGTAAGGATGGTAGTGAGAAGAAGAAACGCATGATGACCATGGAAATGAATGGTTTACTCGCGTGAGTAATCGAGCAGCAGGAGCATCAGGTTACTTGAAAAAAAGTAATCTGATTACATAACACTGCCTCTCATACCTGTAGTAATTTGGTTTAAAGGGTCCATTCTTGTTGAGGCCCATATATTTGGCCTGCTCATCTGATAGCTCAGTAAGATGAGCATCGAAATTGGGTAGGTGCAAGCTGGCCACATATTCATCTGAAATACATATGATATATTACAGTCAATGCATATAACGGATGTATTTAAGTTGGTTCAGGATAACTCTTACCCATCTTCTTTGGCAGCAGGTAGACATCCTGTTTGTAGCGGCCCTCTGGTGCATTATACAGCTCTATTAGGGCCAAAGCCTAACATTAAAAAAAGAACACAACAGTCTGTGATTAGAGATGTTAAATCAGGCATAATAATCACACAGCTGTGCAGCAGTACTCAGAACCACTAACATCATCTGTACAGAGGGTATAAACTCACTTTGGCTAAAGCACAAAATGGTGACGGGTCAAATTACCTGGGTTGTGGCCGTGATTGATAGAACAAATGAGGGGACTGTTGAGCAGCTCAGGTTCAAGAGCCGGCCCTGAAAAATAGCACATAAATGATTGAGATTTACTGTGTTTTATTGAAATGTATGGATTTGACTGGAAAAAGTATTTTTTTTTTTTATATCAAATAACCATGTGACAACACCAAGTTCACCAAGAAATACCTAATTTCATTTGATTATTTACCTTAATGCAAACTAACATGATTTTTCATAACATCAGATAAAAAGCAGCGTTAAAAGACAGTCATAGACTAATATTATATTTTAGAAAAAATATACACTATCATTCAAAACTTTGGGAAGAGTAAGAATTCTCTTATGCTCACCGAGGCTGAATTTATTTGAATAAAAATACGGTTAAAACTAATATTATGAAATATGATTACAATTTAAATGAACTGTTTTCTATTTTAATATATTTTAAAAATGTAATTTATTCATGTGATGGTAAAGCTGAGTTTCAGCATAATTACTCCAGTGTTACATGATCAATCAAAAACCACTGTAATATGATGATTTGATGCTCAAGGAACTTTTATTATTATCATCATCATCAATGTTGAATAGCTTTGTTGATCGTGGTCTTTTTTCAGGATTTTATGACAAATAGAAATTTCAAAAGAACAGCATTTATTATAATTATATATATATATATAGAGCCCATCCATCACACCACTCATCCGTACTGGCACTCATTCAAGAAAAAAAAAGAGAAAAAGGAAAGACCTCTGCCAGTAAAATCACTCGTTTCCCATCAGGCCAGATGACGTGATCGACCTGTGAGCGCACCCTCTCCCAGGTGAGCTCTGGAGTCCGCAGACTCGCCTGGAACAGAGAAAAACACACACACACACACACACATGAGCGCACACAACTAACGCTCGCTTTAACTTTTCATCAATACAGGCTGATAAACCTACAAAGCTAAAACACACACACACACACAAAGGCCATTCACTATAAACAGTCATCACACTTCACTTTGTTGTTGGAAACATGCCGCTAAGAGGCTCTCGGGTTGATTAAGCGACCCTGCTGTTCATGGAACATCTACAGCTGTTGATGTGAAAATTCTTTCCCTGAACTACATTCACTAATAAAGTACACTACAGCTAGAGCAAATGGAGCCTCCTCGAATAAATAACCCCAAATATTTTCAACAAACAAAGATAAATGTGATGTACAGCAATGCAAAGAATTCTGAGACTCACTCACCACATCAATCTCAGTGTTGGAATGGCCCATATTACAGACAATACAGCCGTTCTTCATTCGATCCAAGTGCTCCCTGGTCACAACATTTTTGTTCCCTAAAGAAAACACATTCTTCAGGAATCTTTAGGAAACCCCAGTAGACATTTGTGCAAACCAATTAAAAATAGACTTTAAAAAAATAAAAGTGATTTTACAGTGCAGCAGTCATGTTCCAGAATTAAACACCCCATTAATTTCTCTATAGGTGAAATTACTTTTAACAATAACTTAATTAAAAACTATGTAGTTAACTGCTTCTGTTGACTTCTCTAGCCCATATTATTTCTTTACTTTTTTTTTTTTATTATTTTTTAAATAATCATGTTTAACGATGAGAGTCCTGATGGAAAAACTACATTATTCATTATACATTATACACTGATTGTGCAAAGAAATCTTAACCGGTCAGCGTTTCACAGCAAGCAAATCATGGCAAAAGAGCATTTTCCCACGAAGCACAAAGAATGACATAATCAAATAAATTTCCCTAATTCTCAAATATATATATTTTGCAATGAACTTAAAATATATAGCATCTATATAAAAAATACATCTTTTTACAAAATATTTTTATACTTGGGATTGTAGTTCTTTCCCTCATTAAAACCTGTGTCTTTTTCCCCCCAGATTTTATTCTTCAAATCAAAGTTTGTATTGTTGTGGTTCACTTTAAACAAATTCTTTTAAAATCCTTATGGGAAAAAATACTTCCTGAACCAACACTGCTGAAAAGATACTGTTGGCAGATACTGTTGCACTCAATTAAGAAAAGAATATCAAAATGTCAAGTATGGAACCAAAAAACAATCCTTATTTAACAATAATAATATTTTCATATTATATTTAACAAAAATACATGCATTAATAAAGAACATTAAAACAAAGCTGTGCTTCTCACTAGCAGAGACCACACAGAAATGATCTAAACCCCAACAACTCTCTACTATGTTTTTTCAGACTACTTAGAGATCAGCCACAGCTGTCAAAGGGCAAACCATTTCACAGCAGCTTAAGGCAAGGGCATTTGGGAGGATGTGTTTGTGCTGATAAGACCTGCATGAACAGAGGTAACGGATCTGAAATTGGAAGCGAGCCAGCTGTAACCAGACGTACCCGTGCAGGTGATAACCATGTCCATTTGGCGAACGACCTCATTTAGCTTCACCACTCTGAAGCCATCCATACTATGAGGGAGATAAACAGATCAAACTCAACTGGGATCTCAGGACTTTATGCAGACAGTGAGGGAAAATGTGGTTAAATACTCTTGATTAATATGCACTTCAGCTTGTTCAGACTTGGCTATTATGAGGAGCTAATATAATTTGTTTCTGATAGACTAGTTTACAGATGTTGTTTGGTACAAAACTGCTGTTAATACTATAATTATTATATATGATATTTCGCTTTTTATTGTATGTTGTGAAATGTGTCTTTTTTACACGTATTTACTATAGTAATAACTATAAATTAGGCATAATTATATGCAACTGACTCGAAACCAAACCCTAATCCTATAGTAAGTACATGTAGTTAATTACTACTACTCAGTACTTAAATATATAATTATACTGTAACAGGGACATATTAAAATAAAGTACGACCGTGGCTCTGATTACAAAATTGACTTTTAAAATAAACATACACACACTTAAACTCATCTTGCACTACCCAGACTTTTATCTATTCAAAAGGTCTTGACTGAGAATGTCCCTGTCCCTCCTACAACTAACTAGCAATAGAAATTCATTTTTAATGGCTGACTTTTTTTAAAAAGGTTCAGCTTTTTTAAGTGTTTGCCGGATCAACACAATCATGTTACTTTTTAGATATCACTTTTGTCAATTGAAATAAAGCTAAAATTTAATTAAAAATAAATATTAGATGAAAAATAAAAACTAGAAGTGTTGCAATGGGAACTAACTGAAATAAAATAGGCTGAAACAATAATAAAGAATTAAAGCAAAATAGAAACTTAAAAAATAAAATAAAAATCTACCGTAATAAAAATGACAAAAGCATATAAAAAAACGAATTACTAAATCTAATGTAAATATATGTAAAAAAAGAAAAATTTAATAATAAATACTGTAGTAATAATAATAATAATAATAATACCTAAATGGGTTATAATTTAAATGAGCTTTTTTCGATTTTAATTGTGTTGGTCTTACCAAGCTTGAAGAGCACAAATAGGGTCGATCTCCGTCACACAAACAATGGCTCCAAGCGCTTTCAGAGCTGAACAACAACCTTTTCCCACCTACACCAGAATCAATACAAGAATGAAAATAAAACGCACTGTAATATTCTTAAAAATGTCGATGCTTGTAGTAAATAATGTCCTGGCAGTTAAGAGAAACTGAGATTATTTTTGCATTATGCAGATTATCTAGACTCCGCTTTGGGGCATTTTACAAAAGCACAGATGTTGACTGACCTCTCCATAACCACAAACCACCACCTGCTTCCCACCAAACATCACATCTGTCGTTCTCTTCAGACTAAGAAGAAAGAGCAAACCAACCATGATTATACTCTATGACAAGTTTTAGTCATGCTTGGTAAGAGGTCAGAGAACGAAATGCTAAAATTCTCAATCAGAAAAGCACATCTCAGCATTGCGGGTGTCTTACCCATCCAAGATGGACTCTCTGCAGCAGTACAGATTATCAAACTTCTGCTTGGTGACAGAATCATTGACGTTCATAGCGGGGACGCAAAGCTTGCCAGCTTTGGAGAGTTGGTACAGCCTAACAGAATGTATACAAAGAGACTAAACTGATTCAAACACAATGACGTTTCTATTAGGGCTGTCAATGAAATATTCAGACATGATTAAACTCATTATTGTAATATAGAATTAAAAAATAAAGATTTGTGTTAGTTTATTTGAATAGGATGACAATAAAATAAAATACACATCCTACAGTCCCTTACCTGTGTACACCTGTGACGCTCTCCTCCACGATCCCACGTACTTTCTTAAAGACACTGGGATACTTCTTATACACCCAGTGTGTCAGATCACCCCCATCATCTAGGATCTGTGAGAGAAAAGTGTATGATGATTACTAGCCTGCAAACACAGAGGAATCATGATAATTGTTTTGCAGATTAAATACTGATTTGACAACAGATAGAGTGTAATAGACAGTGTGCTTATTAGTGTAAATAGTGGTAGATATGCTGGCATAAAGTGTATTTAGCAACAGTACTTTGCATCTTTGTTACACTATTCATACAAAGTGTAAACAGACGTGATTTGCAGTTTGAACAATGGGTAAATGCGGGGTGGAGTAACTGAAAATAATTTTTGCACACAGGTTTAGTTATTCGCACCCATTGATTCATTTTTTTGTCCATTTTTCTTATACATATTCTATTATGCATTTATTATCTATTATGGATATTTTCTAGATATTAAGCACAGAACATTATACCATGTTTGCTTGCCAGCCTTCCATGTTGACACAGCGATCGATGCACCACCAGAAGTCATCTTCCGATTCCCCTTTCCAGGCAAAAACCGAAACCCCTTTAAAGAGCACACAATAAATACACAGCGAGTCCAGAATATCAGGCCACAATGCACCAGGTTGGAAGTGTCAGTTTAGAAAAACAGTATAAGTTTATTAGTCTGTTTACCGCTCTCTGCCAAAGCTGCTGCCACTTCATTCTGAGTAGAGTAAATGTTGCAGGCAGTCCAGCGACACTGAGCGCCCAGTGCCACAAGTGTCTCAATCAGGACCTGAAAGAAACCAGTACGGTATATCAAACACATGGGAAAGCAAACAAGGTGTGTGTTTACATGTATTTGTTCTGTGATAGGTTCACACATAAGCACATAAGCATATATAAGCACTATAGAGATCAGTAAATATTTTGTGTTAAAATCAATGACTGGTTGTAGAAAAAGTGTGTATTTGAATTAGTGTGGCCCTGATAGGAACCTACAGCAGTCTGTGCAGTGATATGGGTACAGCCAACCACTTTAGCCCCGGCGAGGGGTTTCTCCCCCTGAGCTCGCTTACGCAGGGAAATGAGGGCAGACATATCTGTGGATAAGATAGAGACAGCAGATTAGAAATGAGACAACTTTATTAAGGAAGGTACAGTCTAGTCTGAGACAGATCAGCCCTTTAAAGCAATAGTTCACCCACAAATTAAACTTCTGTACCAATTTGCCCATATTCTTGTTTTCTCTCGTCTGTGAAACAGATATACAAACACAATGAATGTGGACTGAAGCTTTCAAGTTTGCAGAAAGGGCACAAAAGCATCCTAAAACAGTAATTAAAACGGCCTATTTATGAATCATGCACTATATCCCAAGAAGCATTGCAAGACAAACAGAGAGAATTAAAGTCATTATTCACTGATTTTTATTTCTTCATCCTGGAGTTGATTTCTGTTTTTTTTTTCTAAAACTATTTGTATGGCCTCAGAAGACTTAACAACATTTAAGTACTATATGTATGGGCTGTGTTGCTGGGATTAAGATCTTGACCCAGTTATCCCTTTAAAAAAGATTAAATCATGCAATTAAGTGGAGTACAATGACTTTTCCTGACAGCAGCAGCTGTTACCAAACATTGTTTACTTGACAGCACTTACTCAGACCTGCACTTGTGTTCAACCGGTACAACTGACATCCTGAGTCAACAGTACTTTACTAAATCATTACCATTAATTTAGAACATTTGACAAAACACAACAAACTAGCTGGGAATAAATTCTGTAATAGCTATGTAAATCCACGTTGATATCACAAAGCAAAAAGATCTGGCAAACAGTACCAAGCGTAAAAACTGAAACTCCTAACCTTGCTCAGCAATCTCGATCTCCCGCCGACCAAACTCTGCCTGCTTGATGTTCTTGACGCAGAAGTCGCTGCTGCCCTTTGAGTTGACCTGGCTTTTCTCGCGAGGAGACGTCTCATCATCCGAACTGTCAGTGTATGAGGCCGCTACAGAAGCAAGGAGACACATTTTAGTAGAGATAAACTCCAATGCATGCATTCAATTCATGACATGGGAAAATCTTTCTTCTGATCTTTTGGCAGTTCTGTTTCAGCAGTCTGCTGAGGGGGGGGGGGGGGGGGGGCTTTAGGAGTGGCGGTGTTCTACAGTCACAAACATGTAGGAATGTTTATCCCTCACTTTTGTTGGTATTATGAACGATTTAGGAATGTGAATTTGTCTGATCCAGCGCCAGTGCTACCAAAAGTCTGTAGTTTTCGCTTTAAGCTGGTCTGGGATTATATTGCATAACACACAAACTAGCATGATCAAGAAATAAGCGGTTTTGTGCCGCAATGACGTTAGTTGACATGCAGTTTCTACAATAAACCTTAACCCATTTATGTACTAAAAAGGTGTTAGACGTAAAATGTATGTGTGCATGCATTTAACGCTACACACACATATATATAGCTCTGCTTGGCTTGCGGTGAAGGTGGATGAGGGTCTGACCTGAGCTGTAGCTGTCCGTGGAGGACTGAGAGATGGAGCGAGACAAAGAACGACGGCCGGTCTTTGTAGGAAACTTGCTGAACTCCTGCTTTTCCTCTTGGTTGGCAAACTGAATCTGCTACAGTAAGATAGAGGCATGGAAAAAGAAAGGATGGGGGAGAGATAGACACATGAACATGTGATTTTGTTGCATATGGCTTTCTAGCAGTACATTTGAATGTAGTTATTATCTACTCAAAGCAAGACAAATATAGCATAATAGCACAAATATATAATACTACATTTACCTTAATAACACAAAGAGCAATCTCTTTATATTTCAGCAGATCAGACTGTACTAGTAGTTCAAATTTAAATCAAACAAACTATAAAGATATAGCTTTGAAATACAACTACTGAACAAGAATCAGCACAGCTTCAAACATGTACAGACTAAATTTAGCCCAAAACAACACTAAAAATAGCACCTGTCCACTCCTGTATTGAAATATTTTACAATTACATAACAGATGTGGAGAACGAATCTCATCGTGGGATTTCAGTTCCATTTCAGTCATTTTAATATTGCAAAACTTTAAAATATTCATGGGATATATGTGCTTGCAGGCTGATGAAGGCTGTTTACTGCTGTCTTCTGTGTGTGTGCACTGTGTGACCTTGTTTTGTGGAGAATGCAGATGAACTGAACTCTTAAATTATAGCTTGAGTATAACTTATGCAGTAAGATGCTTTAAACAGATCATAAGTAAACACTATGAGTTAACAATGAAACAAACACAATTTTCCTTCCTGTGTTGTATTTCGCCAAAAGCATTTACGGTAGTTAAAATTGCCTAGTCAGTCTGTGACTTCACAGGCAGTGTTTTGTGTATGAATGCACCTTGTAAGGAAACACACCTTAAAAGGTTCCATGACATCATGTCTAATGACCTATAACACATTCATGAGAACTTTTTATATAGCCAAGCAAATATTGAGTGACTGCAATGGTTCCTGACAGTAACTGACTCATAAGCTCAAAGAAAACAAAAGGACATTTATAAATGAAGTTTAACCAGGACTAGTTTATATGTCACGCCAGTTAAGGACAGAGTAATGGTGCAAATAAAAAGTTGACCAGATAAAGGTATCGCAGTAAGACAGGCATGTGATGCGAATATTTGAGCCAATAATGCTCAATTACGTGCATCAATTATTTGATGCTGCACATATTATGTAGAAGAAATTTTCATCCTATACACCTTTATTTGGAGAAAGTCAATAATATTTTGGGCAATTTTCCCAGACCAAAAAAATCTTTTAGGAGTACATTAGCATATAGGATTCTCAAGTTGTAAGTCGCTTTGGATAAAAGCGTCTGCTAAATAAATGTAAATGTAAGATGTGCTCAAAGCGATCACAAGGACTAAAACTTGATTCTACAGGCTGACAAAAGCATTAAGGTTATAGTCATGAAGGGCAATATTTAAAATACCCAATGAAGATAGATGTTTCACATTACACTTCATCTAGGACAGATCATATGTCTGAAAAGGAAGGAAGGACGGGGGACGTCTGGGCTGGGTTTCATAGCAGACTATTAGATTTACACAGTAATGTGCAGGTAAATCAAAGAAGCAGAGCTCTGGTTCTGACTGCTCCTTCTTTAGACCTGATTTATGTTTCTTTCATACGCACATTACATAGATGTCTCATTTACAGACATGGATCATCAGTGACTCGGCTTCAAAGCACCTGCAGACCCAGATTTGCCATGAAAAAATCAGTAGGAAAATGACTGTGCTTTAGCTAACAGAGCACTTTTGAGCATTTTAAGCTCTTTTTATAGAGACAAAATATGACCAAAGATAGTAGGTTTTTCATTGCAAACTGAGATCATTTCAGAAATAATTAAAATGTAAAACAATTTTTGTGTCCAAGTGTTAGAAAATAGCGAGCTCCAAAAGACTAAAGAAATGCTATGAAATGTCTTATCTGCGCTATGTAAGAAAAAACATTCCTATTCCCCCTGGATCAGATAGGAATGTCGACATGCCAGCATCCGTCACTGTACATAAAGAAGGTGAGAAATCAATCATAGTGAAATCTACTAAAAGATAATTTAAGGTTATTTTTAAGGTAGCTATGCCATAAAGTGTTTCTTTCTGAATGTGATTGTTGTTGGTACATTTGACCAATATTTACCATACTTTAAATACAAACATTTTTAATTAAAATATGAAAAATATGCAATATGAAAATTAATTGCAGTACTTGTTCCAGTCACTAAAACAAATGAACAAATAAAATGACTCATTACAGTAATTTATTAGGGAATCGATAAGATTAATTCATGCTGTACATGATTCATGATTCATGCTGTACATTAATCTATGCTGACTCAAAGTAATTCGCTTGGGTTTCGAAGTTTATGACAGCATCTGAAAATGCTTACTTTTTAATTACCATTTACATTGCGACCATTAAAATAGTATAGTAAGAATGTGTATAGTATAAATGCAATCCAGACATGTTGTGGTTTTCATGTGACCATCAGTTGTGTCACTTCAATGCGGTTCACAAATCATCTCCTATGGCCTCATGGGACAGTAAAGTATCGACTGGTACTGCTCTTCAGCATCTTGCCGGAAGTAGTAGGTCATTTTTATGAGTAGGTACTTATGAATACTGTGAAATCGGACATGCTGCTCTTTTCACAAACGGCTGTTCAACAGCATGCGATTTCAGATGCAGCCTTTTATTCTCAAAAAATAACAGATTCAGTGTTTTGATGACATTAAATAGTGCATAATAAATTCTCAACATAATTTATGGTATTCAATTTGCATTTGCGGAAGAATGCATGTGGAAAAACTGTTAACGGATACTGTAACAGACAAAAACAGTTCTCATCCCAGGTCTCGTTGCTTTGGACTGGAGCAGTTGTCAATTATCTGTAAAAGGATGAAGTAACCTTCAACTTGTGACCTTAATAAGTGACGTCTCTCTAAATATATGTGTGTGTGTGGTTATAAGCAGTCAAATAATCCGAGCATCTAATGCATATTTACAGTCCAAGCGCACCACAGACAGACAGAGAGGACAGAACATCTTATCTGTGTTGTATTTAAAAACATGAGATTTCGTATAATGCATCTGATGACAGTTAGACGACTAGATCCGTAGGAAAGGGTTCTGGATAGTTCAATAGTACTCATGAATCTGATACTTTCCTCAAGCAAAACAACAGATCCCTCAATCTTACAAAACACAGCTGCCATCACAATTCCTACTGTGAGCTACAGACAATATGGAGACCTAGAGGAAAGTTTTATTGCTTGGAAGCAGCTCTTTCATAGTTTAGAAACTATGGAGATATTTTATTTCTAAGTTTAAATTATATTTAATATTATTTTTATATACACACCATTCAAATGTTTGGGCTCTGTAAGATTTCTATGTGTGTTCAAGGCTAAAATGATTTGACCAGTAATATTGTGAAACATTATAACAATTTAAAAAGTTTTATAGTTGAATATATTTTAAAATGTAATTTATTTCTGTATTGGCCAAGCTGAATTTTCAGCATCATTACTCCAGTCTTCAGTGTCCAACAATCCTTCAGAAATCATTCTAATATGCTTATTGATGCTCAAAAAAATATTTATTATCATTATCAATGTTGAAAACAGTTGTGCTGCTTAATATTTTTGAGGAACCTGTGTTTTTTTCCTTTTAATAGCTTTAATAGCAAATAATAGCTTTTATTTGAAATATAAATCTTTATTTTGTCTTTAAAATGTCTTTACTTAAATGTTTTTACTGTCATTTTGATTAATTTAATGCATCCTTGCTGAATAAAAACAATATATATATATATATATATATATATATATATATATATATATATATATATATATATATATATATATATATACACACATACATACGTACGTGTGTGTGTGTGTGTATACAAATATATATCTTTGATAAATATGATACGCTTATATGTAAGCGTATATAATCTTTCAATTCGAATAATGACAGATAAATGTCATTATTCGAATTGAAAGATACTATATTCCTTATTCTTTCTCCAGAGAAAATGCCAATCTTTATTGGCATTTGCTCTGGAGAAAGAATAAGGAACTTAAATTCTGCGGAGATCTTTCCTACGTAGAGATTTTCCTGAAACTGCTCAGTCACTGCACGACTTTAGGTTTCAGTTTGATGTGCAGTGACCCACTACACAGTTTCAAATTAATCTAAACAGTTAGCAATCTACTTTCCAATCCCAGAAAAAACTCAGTTACCCCTATAGCATCGTTTTAACACCATAAATAGCCTTATCTGTTATCTAATATGTGATTTGCCAAACAGCATCCAAGTCCTGAGTTTAGGTATGTTTGGATACAAAACTGCAGGACATGCCAGTGAAGTTGACACAACATCACACAGCTGATGTTTCAAGGAAATTGGAGTGATAATAAAAATGCCATTGCAAGGCGGTATTGTGGCCCAAAGGCAGAGCTTTGAACTGAAAACTGCTTGAAATAACTGGACAGTTATGATCAGAGAACAGCTGAGTATAATTATTCAGGTGAACGACAAAAGCAAAGAGAAAGCCACGAACCCTGATGAAGCCTCATAAGCATTAACATTACTTTCAGGTCATTTCACTAATTACACGGCAAATTAAAATATTAAATTGCACTTTATATGCTGGCAATGCGCTGTAATTATCCAAAGGGCTGTGGATTGTTAAATAAGACTTGAACTGCCCTAGCCAGTGTTTTAAGTGACAAAAGGCAGTTTAACAGACAATGCATGGCTGTGGCAGATGTAAATTTCCCTGTTTGAAACAGATCAGCCAGACTTATGACTGAACCTGCATTTTCTGAGTAATAACTGCTCAAGTCCATTTTAGTCTGTCAGTCCTTGGAAAAAAGCACATGATGTCTCAAATTTTCCTACTCAGGAGAACGGAAAACTTCATATATCAGAAATCCTTCAGTGTGCTGACACTTTGACAGTGATTTAGCATAATATTGCAACAACTGTTTATTATGTGGAAAAAAGCAAAGACGAATGCTAAATATCAATAAACTTAGAACTAATTTAAACAATTGTGATGTGTGACACACACATACATATGTATATAACCATTACAACACATAGGAAATAAATCTAATAATTGTCTCTTATTTTAACTAGAATTTTTTTCAATATTTACTGATATACTTTCTCTTTCAGAATTCTATAGTCTCTCAGTATATCCAAGCTTGTTTTGCTGTGTTCTGCCGTAAAGGATGGACGAAAGAGTAATGAGGCACTTACCCTGGGAAAGTCATAGCCATGGTTCATGGTCCCTGTCTGTACCGGCTGCTCTGGCCTGTGTCCCTGTGTATTGTTACAACTGATGTTTCACCAATGTGGTTTTACGCACGGGCGGTGCAGGGGGGAGCATTCTGTGTGGAGTTCTTACAGCGGACATGAGGGTATGGGAGGTGACAAGGGAACCAATAAATCAACCACTCACAAACCCGGCCAACCTACTTTTGCTCTCTCTCTCTCTCTCTTTCTATAATCTACTGCAACCACTGTAAGGGCCATCGGCCTGAATGCTTCAGGAATACTAAAGGAAGGGTGTATTTGTTGCTTCAGAGTGTTTTAATCCAACTGGTTCTCCCAGTGCCGGCAGAAACAGACTCTCCTGCAGAGTTTACTCAGAGTGGCTAATAAAACCGGGATCTGGAGGGAATTAAATCATGTTTCTCCAAACCCCTAAAGCATCCACTGTAGGTCACGTCGCTCAACTCTATTCAGAGATCTGACTAAAAATAGAAGAAGAGAAAAATCCATCCAGTTCATTGACTGTTCTGCTTAACAGCTCACAATGATCTATCCTGGTCGAAAGAAACAGGCAGTACTAGGCCAGCAGACGCTAGTGTTAAGCAGACACCGTTGAGCCGTTTACCGTGACTCTGCCAATACCTGCTGTAGTCCTAAAGTTACCAGCCTGGCTTTCAGCCGCAGTCTCTAATCCCAGACCGAGGTCACACCGTGTGCACTCCACATGATTGTCAACAAAAACAAAGAACTCTACAGCACTACACATAGTATTGTTTTTTTGATTCAGTGGTACAACAATGTAGGGCTGTCAAGTGATTAAAAACATTGAAATTAATTAGTAACATGGTATGCCGATTAAATAATGAAATTAAGCCCAATTAATTGGATACATCCATATTACCCCCCGAAAAGAGATAATTCGATGAAATTACATTATTGTGGAAGATTAAAACGTTTAACGCCATTTAAAAAATTGGCTTTAGAAGTCAATATAGTGTTTTATTCCACTACCATTAAACATAAGCCCATCGCTGGCTACAGTCCAGATTAATCCATTTGACATATACCAGATACATTTGCACCAGCCATTACGTCAGTCTTCACTGTCACATGATCCTTCAAAAACTATTTTAATACTCTGAATTTGGTGCTCAAGAAACCTGACATTATACATGACTCACAGTGTCATAGGCTAATGATGACTGGAGTATTAAAATTAACAAGGTTGATTAACTAAACAGCTGATTGAGCCGTTTAGTTTTCAACTCAAATGTTTTTCAAGTCATCTCTGAAACTAAATTGCCATAAAATCAGTAAGAAAGTGAAGTTGCTATAGCCCATTTTTTCCTATTGTGACGTATATCCATGTAAAATGGCTTCTCAAAAAAGAGATGCATGTAGTGCAGGACCAAGGCCGTAGGCAGGGGTTTTAAGTCCCAAATTTTAGCTCGTTAGGACGGTTGGATAAGAAATAGCTTTAAAACCATGTCAGTGGGCAGTAGATTATTTATCTATAACTGCTCTCTCCTCATCTCCGTCACTCTTTCTTTTTCTCTCAGTCTCCTAATCTTACCCTGTCTCTTCCCCTCCTAAAGCTGAGCTTACAGTCCTTCATTTTCATCTGTGTCAGTGAAGAAAGTAAACAGAGTCAACTGATATTTAGCCTATATGTTTTATTAATCATTTAATTAGACAAGTTCATTTACTGAAGGATATGAACACTAGGTACATAAGTTTATTGAATTAATTCACAATACGTACACATTCATTATTAATCTTATGTAGTTTATCATATCTTAATATGATTAAACGGCTTTTGTTAATGTCATATCACATGACAGCTACTAATATTAGGCTACATGAATCACGTAAATTATATAGGCCTATTTTGAATTCAAAATGGTGAAATTGTATTCAAAATAGACAATGGTTATTAGTTTAGCTTATTTTTGTCGGTCGTTTTATCCCAAAACAGTTATCATATATGAAATGTTTAGTTTAGCTACTTATATCTTATCTAATACATTATGAGCGTTTACTGAAGCGTTGCACTGGAATTCGAGCTAAGCGGATTTTATGAACATAAAGCCTAGTGTTAATGCTATATTAGCCAATTATGTCACAACATTTATATACACCAAGGAAAAATACTGAGGTCCGGACCTTGATGACCTCATAGCTGGCTGGTGATCTCGAATGAGGGACAGGTTGCAGCGCCTGGATATATATATTTTTTTTAAATACTGCAATATTCCATAAAAATTTGAATTTTGATTGTATGATGATTTTAACAGGATTTGGCTGAGAATATAAAACTTCTCAAACTGTTCTGAAAAGCCCAGAAATCAAAAACGATCATCCTGCACAAACCACTTGAGTGAATGAGATAATTGGGCTCTGAAGTGCCGATGGTCTAACAGACGTGGATAAATGAAACGCGATCTAAGCTCTCTCAGATGACTGCTCGGTGTAAAGAGACCCTAATGGCAGCTCAAGCACTGAAGCAGCAACATCAGTCTAAACCCTCAATGCATCTATTCAGCAGAACTGGACGTGCAACCAATAGCTGTGCTGAAAAATCCCTGAAATTTGATCTAATCTTCAAAATGATGTGCATTAAGTATAACAAGCAAGGGATCCCTTAAAAAACAAAAGGAGTTATTTGCATTATGATGAAAAAAAGCATTGTGTGTCCAAGTAGGAGAGGAATAGATCTGTTCAAAGAGACAAAGAAACTAAACTCCATATTGTGCTAAATCCGTACGATGGGCTGAATGTATGTTTGAAGAAAAAACAATCACGAGGAGAACCCAAGGTCAACGCAGGGCTCTCAGCAGGTTGGGTTGGATCATGGGCCCCATGCCAAAACTCGGTCCAAGTAACAGGAGAAAATGTTCCCGAGCGACTCAGTAGACATGTCATATTTCTCCGCTCAGTGCAACTTTCTTTCACAATGTTATCAGAGCCTCCTGCTCACAGAGGGACAAAGCTAGTGGAGGTGCTGAGAGAGAAACTTTCTCACACCCTCACACTGAGGAGAAAAAGATACAATTACACAGAAAACTGTGATTACTAGAGAAAGCACTGCCAATACACACACAAAAAGGGGATTTGCAACATCAGGTAAATGTGAGCATTTTTCCAAAAAGACTTTCTAGCCGTTACAAGATCATTTGTGCACTAAAAGCCAAGCACATAATCTCGGTCCTTTGTATTTGGTACAAAAAAGTGACCCAACATTTATTATAGCAAATAAATACAAAGGACGGAAATCTGCTGGTGTTGAAATCCACCGTTGAAGTTCTGAATAAAACAATCTTTATTGAGTTTCAGTCTCATTCTGCTGTGTACAGGAATTCAATGTGTTAATTGTTGATTTATTTGTCAAACTTACTAGCAGTTTCTGAGTAAAAATTGTTTTAAAGTAAATCCTACACCAAGTGTTTTCAGGAGTGCGCACACACTCTTTTTTAAGAGTGCAAAATAAAATCCTGTTGCAAAATGTTGACCTTCTGAATACTTTGTATGTAAAGTAATTCATGCACAATATATATACGAAAACAAATTCAGATTTTTAAAATGTTAAATGGTAAATGTGAACGTCAGGACTGAATTTGATTTGCCGCTGAGTGTAATGCAGCTGAAGAGAATCAGCAGAACAGCCTGTGGCTCTGTTGTATAACCGGCTGACAACTCCATGAGCGAGTGGGCAGAGTAGTGCCTCTTTTACCACCCACTCACACACACAAATACACACTTCACAGGGTCACACTCAACACGTTCACACAATCTGGACTGGATCATCTCTCTTTTCCAGTCTAAATGATCTATCTATCTATCTATCTATCTATCTATCTATCTATCTATCTCTTTTAAACTCATCTATCTATCTATCTATCTATCTATCTATCTCTTTTAAACTCATCTATCTATCTATCTATCTATCTATCTATCTATCTATCTATCTATCTTGCATCGTCACTCTCTGATCTGTACAGTGAAGTGCTCTGACACTGTCAGTTGTCCTACATGCATTTTTTTCCTAGAGGTGTGTTAGACACCAGTCCAGGATCATATTTAAGGCATTTTATATACAATTAAAAATAGATTTGTCCACATTTCCTTTAGCTTATATGATAAGATTCCAGAAATTGGGAATTTGTAAACTGCGATGGACACATGTCAGTCCCTGTGACAGATGCGACAAGGCGGACCATCGCAGAAACATGGACTGGATGCGGCGAGAAAGAAGTAAAGAAACGTTAGAAATATGCGTCACGTGACTCTAACAGGCTCCAGCACCGCACACACACCTCTAGTTTCAACTCTGGCCAGGGATAATCGTTCCTAATGATCCCAGTAAACATGTCCGAGCGACATGTCCCAAACTCAAGCGCGATGTTTTCTGAACACACACACACACACGATGACGTCCACGTCCCTCTTACCTTTTTCACGGATTTGTGGGTCGGGACCGCAGTGAATGCGGCGGAAAGCTCGCCGACGTTCATGTTCACGTCGCTGTTCTTCGTCGCTGTCATCGCAGAGTATTTCTCGGCAACGTTTTCGCTCTCTTTAAACTCTTTGCTGGCTTGTTTCGCCTCCAGCTTCGCATCCCCGACACAGTCTGTCATGGCAATCTAAATCTACGCGGTTTCCGAGCCGTTGCCGGTGGTTGTACGCGTTAGTCCTTCAGCTCTGGTTCTGTAACCTTTCGATTCGTCCTTATGTTGCTACAGCACTTCAAAAGCGGAAGGGGTGATTGCGCAAAAACGTCTGAGGGAGAGGAACACACTGTCGAATGAGGATAGAAAACGGACGCGGAGGCGAGTTTATAAGAATGTAATTTCACTCCACGCCGCAGTGGACCACAGATTATTATATTTGACTGTCCGGTTGACGGCCAGCAGCATCAGCGGTGGGCGGGGCGTAACGGCGAGCACCTGCACGCAGAGGAAGTTACACGACGACCGTGTCTTTCTTTCGAAGACCTTATTTGAAAGTGCTTCTCGACAAACAACTAATATTTGAGTTTAACTAACTGCATGGAAATACATTAAAATGTGAATATAACATTATTAATCCGACTTGAATATATTTTGAGAAACGTACTCCTTTCAAAACTTGTAAACAAATACACATAAACTGGCCTGGATAATATGGTATTTAAATTTTTTTTAATGGTGCTTGCAACGCCAAGGTCATGGGTTCGATCCCCAGGGAAAGCTAGTATTGATTAGAATGTCAATGTGCTTTGGATAAAAGCGTCTGTAAATTCACTCACCCTCGTGATTTTCCCAACCTGTACGACTTTGTTTATTCCGTGAGACACAAAAGATTGAAGCAAACGTTGAGGCTGTCTAACACCGCTTTTGAAAATCCACCAAAGACATTCACATTCAAAAAAAGAAATGTCTCATTTTCGTGTAAAGAGTGCATTTAAATTCCATAATACGCAGTCTTTGACTATTTATTTTAAATTTAATTTATAAGTGTACTGTCCCTTTAAAAAAAACGACGATATTCAAAGGTCCTTCTGTTAAGCTATGTACATCTAGCACTTTTTGTTGTAACATAAAAACAAATTGACTGCATATACTTGTAAATAATTGTAAGACCTGTTGGATCCCTGGTTAAAATACACTACTTTAAAATCTCAGATTTCAATCGCACCGACGTAGAATGAATCATAGAACTTGTTTGAATTGGGATCATTTACAGTCTTGTGCTCACACAGATTAGAATAACAAAGGCAAGGTCACAAAGCAAGATCTTTCGCAATGCATTTCGCACACAATTTTTATCAAAATACAGGTTAGACGACTTCAATGTCCAAAACAATAACTCAAGAGTATTCACATTTCCAAGTAGGTGCTAGATGGAAGGAAGATGGACAAGGAAGACAGGTCACTGGATACACAAAACTCACTCAAATTACAAATGATAGGTTTGTCAAAACACCAATATAAAATGAATTCATGTTAAGGGCAAATCCCGTGTAAAAGCTTGGGAAACAAGGACACCCCATATGCCCAGTGTTTCCTTGGTGACTAGGACTAATTTCCCAAAAATGTTGCCCTTTTGCCTTCATTGTTTCCTTAATGCTCTTTCCCCCATGCCACACACGTACAAATACACCAAACAACACTACTATGAGATTCTACTGCTACCTTTAAGAAACATCACGGTAAACGAGTCATTGGTTAGCTGCGCATTCTCTGTCTCCGTGGGTCAATTTACAATTAGCTATTTAATTGCTTTTTAAACCGCAAGCTGAATTCATTACGCTGTACATTAACAGTAATGGCTCTTTCTATGTGCGTCCTCAGGAGCAATACAAGATCGTGGAAAGAAAACAGAAAACAGGGCCTCTCCCTTCACTGGAAGACAGGAGAAACACAGGCCGTGATGAATTAGGACTGTCGACTTGTTAGTGTTGCACTGGATTCACATTGGTGTAAATTTGAGCCTTCAGAGTCACTAAAAAACAGCAGTCTTAGTGCTATGACACCCGGATCATCTGGGCCACAGCCTCATCTCCAGTCTGGTTCTGGTCCTGTTGCTCCTGCTGGGGTGAAGGGGACAGGAAGAGGGTCAATCATTACCCTCATGCCTAATTTCAGAGTGCTTCACTCAGCACTAAACCTTTTTACTTGGGTTGAGACATCATGACTTATAGTATCAGGAAAAACACTGAATAACCAAGAAAAACGGTTTATGTTTACCAAGCTGTCACATCATTGGATTTCAGAGAAATTTAGACTTCTGTTCTATAGAACTGTTTAACATTAGACTTCATAGCATATAATTGTCCAGTTCAAGTCAGGGAAGTATCTGGAAATGCATTTAAATCCCAAAACATTTCTGAACAAAAATGACTTGACATGATAAACAGGAACATGCATCACAAGGCAGAGTTTACACTACTGTTCAAAAGTTTTTCTAGTTTCTTATGCTCACCCAGGCTGCATTTATTTGATACAAATGGAAAAGTTGCTTTAAATTTTTACTGTAATACTTTTTAAAATGTAATTTATTCCTGTGACGTTATAGCTGAATTTTCAGCATAATTACTCCAGTCTTCAGTGTCTAACAGTCCTTCAGAAATCATTCTAAAATGATGAGATTTCTTATTATCAATGTTAAAGTATTTTTGAGCAAACCGATACATTTTTTTGATGAACAAACTTTCTTGTTGATTAAAATTATCATCTTGCAAAAAAAAAAATACTGACCCTAAACTTTAAAATGGTAGTTGAATTTGGTTGTTTTTCTTAGTGAACTTTTTGGAAGTCAGTCAAAATGTTTATTCAGCATAAAAATCACAACATGCGACAAAAAATGAACACAGTGACGACAGTGCACAGGTAAAGCCAAGCAAGAAAGGACAGTATTCTCCAAACTAAACAACTGCTTCCTCAAAAAAAAGACAGGTAGTAAACAGAACAACATAAAATCAAATTTAAACAATTCTCACATCATCTTTTAAACTGGTCGCTCAAATTTTCAGGCAGTGATTTCATGATTGAAACTGCTTTTTTTAACCTCCATGCTGTTAATAATAATGCTTAGATCAAACAGAAAAAGTCACACAATAAAGTCAGTCATACTGCATTAGCAATTCTTGGTCCTGAAGAGCTGCATCAGTAGGATGCATGCGTTTTCATCTTGATTATGTCATGACTGTGAAGAGACGATCTTTTTCTTGTTAAATATTGCAGAATTGGAAATCCAAGTTCAGACAGGCAGGTCATAAAATACCGCACAGCAGATTTTGCAGATCATGCAGTCTGTTCGCACGATTGTTTAACTAGCAATGAGACGAGATGGGACAGACTCAAGCAGCCAACAAGCACAGGAAAAAGCAGGAGGTTATGCGTGCAAGAGCAGCCAATGACAGCATGTCACACCAGGAAAGGAGTGAGAATGGATCTGCTAAGGAGTTCAATGATGGTGGAGATGAGCGTCTACGCAAGGGGCGGTGTGTGCTCGGGCAGCCAATGTGCGCTTGTGAGTTCAGTGGCATTGCAGAAGTCTTCCTGCTTGACATGGCCGTGCGCTCTCACCTGCATAGCCAAAGCCATTTCTTCTTTCTCTTTGGGTGAGAAGAAGCGCCCCCCATCCCCGCGCTTCCGCTGCATGGCGTGTTTGTGACGTGACTCATGCAGGTATTTCTGCAGGGGAGAGTGTGGAATCAGTCTGCATACGAGATAATTCATTTCAAGATTTGCATCATGGCATTCAGAAGAGGAAGACTTACCCTTCTTTCTTTTGGGATTTTGCCCTCTGCCTCCAGCTTGGCACGAGCTTGCCGTCTCTTTAAGATACGATGATACTGCTTGGCATTAACATAAAGTGGCTCCTCTTCGAGCATCTCGGCCCCTGGCAGAGGGATTCGTTGGATGGCTGGCACAGCACCACCACCCGGCACCATCTGGCAGAGCGGGAAATAAAGGAAAGGGGCGGATAGAATTAATTCAGGTCCGAACCTGAACAGACATAAAGTATTATCAAGTGTAACTACTTCAATCAATCAATAAAATCTAATTAATTAGCAATCCAGTGATCAGTCAGGTGACATAATATGATGACACACTAGCGTGAGAAAAGGACACCCACAGAACAGCTGAGTGGATCATTTGTGAAGAGACGAGCGGCAGATATCATCCTTCTACCTGAATCAGTGCTAAATATTAACAGAGCAGATGGAGGTCACCACTTTCCACTTGCTTCTGAGTAAATCATCAAATTCTAGGAAGATTCCTGAAACTAGGATTTTTAAAAAACATTTAGTATCTTCCAATTTATTATTAAAAGGAACAGTTCACTTTAATTATTATTATTTACACTCTAATGTTGTTCCAAATCTGTATGACTTTCTCTCATGGCACACAAAAGGAAAAAACGTGTCCTAGCCAATCTTTTTGTAGATAATAAAATTAAATCTGGTGATCCAGGCTGTCAAGCTCCAAATGACAAAGCAAGCACTGCTCACATTTCATAAAAGTGGTCAATATGCATTATATTTCAATTCAGATCTTCTGAAGTCACACAATAGCTTTGTGAGATAAACAGAAACAAACGTATACCATTATTCACTAATAATCTTCTCTGCACTAATCATTCACGATGAAGGGTCACATCAAAAAGGTATAAAGGTGCTATATCTGAGTTTCAGTAAACTACTTAAATTTCCCCACTTTATGGTGCTTTTTTTGTGTGGTCATTTTTAATTTTGACAGCTGAGATCCAGATTGTTTTCTGTAATTGAAATAAAACACAAACAGTAGATGAAAACCATATACTTAAAACACTAAAAGTACATAGCAAAATTACTCAAACTAAAATTAAAATATAAAAAATAAAAGCTAATTTCAAATACTAATTAATTCTATAATACTATAAAAAATAAAATGGAACAGAATAATGAAAGTCATGGGAGTTTGGAAGAACATTTGGGTGAACTAGGGTTGGGTGATATGGCCAAAGATCAGTCAATATCAATAATCATCCTAATCAATCTTTATTTATTTCAAGTTTAAAGACAGTTTTCTGCTCCTCAGTGAAAGTTGTTGAAACCAGACCATTAAGTTTGGTTTTAAACTACTCTTTATTGTCAGAACATGACAAAAACTAGTCAAACAAGTTAATAATTCACAAGGCTGAGGTAGAACATTCAAAACACTTGAATTCTTTTTTTCTTTTTCCTAGACAAAATATCTACCATGGTAAAATGCAACTATATGATTTATATGGTATTTGTCATGAAAACAGTAGCCTAAATACATTTACTATAAATACAGTGCTATAGTCTAATAATAAAAACACTTCCTACAACAATACCATCGTGCAGTTAGTGTTCATAAACGATGGTGTTGGAAAAGTTGAAAAGCCTACCTGGATCATTAATGGCAAAATGTTTCTTGTGTTTGTCATCTGCCGTTGAACTAGTTTAAATCACCAAAACATTTTTAAGCACTTTTCACTTGATCTCACAGCGCTGTTTAGTGGTTGCATGATGAAGACTGATCAGCAAGTAATTGCATCAGGAGTGCTGGACTGCTGTTTGAGTTGAGATGATAAAAGGTATGTGTGGCGCCATTAACTATTTCGGCGCTTAAACATTATATCGAAATCTTATCATTTATTAAGGAAAATTATAGTTATATCGCCCAGCCCTAGGATGAACCATCCCTTTAAGGTAAAATCATTCATACATATTGATTTCCTTTCAATAGGTTGGATCTAAGCGTGAAAAGGCGAGTGCAGAAGCAAGGTGATTGAGTTTTAACACAGCATGCACCTTCCTACACCTGTGACGACTAATGAAAGGGATGGTTTAAGTTTGTTAGATACCTCATCAGGAGGTCTTACCATGACCATTCCCCCAGTGTTAACCATGTTTCCAGATACTGGCAAGGTAACGGTGACTGTGCCCTGCCCGCTATTGGTTGTGGATGTGTTAGCGGCGCCTGCTGCCTGAACAATCTGCGTGCCTGCCAGGGTGCCTGCTGGGATGGTGATCATGCCTATGGAGGGGAGAGAACTATTAGTCCTAACCCCAATAACCTTCAGTAACATGGCATAATCATGCTTGTTAAACACCTGATTCATCATCTAGTTTATCTAGTTCATGTCTGATTTGTATACTGAAGATAGATAAACCACATATAGGTATTGTATTTAAATACCCTGCTGCAGAACTGTGCCATCAGCGTTTACAGGCTGGTATACAATGGTCTGTCCTTCAGCTGTTTGGGCAACCTGCTGTCCCTGTACTGTTATCTGTTGCCCCTGTAACACAGAACACAAATTCATTTATAGTTCATACAACAAAAGTAATATAAAAAAATAATCTGCTTTTTACCGGTTGCACAAACTCAAGTCATTATAGTTGATTTGACAGTATTATCTAAATTCTTGCATGACATAATAAGCATCAGGCAAAAAAAATGTGCACAACTGTCCTAGGCCTGGAATTGCTTAGATACATTCCAACTAAACAGATCTGAGAAAAGAAAGTGTGTTTGAGACCTGGTTCTGGCCCGCAGTAATGGCAGTCTGGGGCTGCTGTATGATGATCTGTTGAGCCTGACCCTGCTGACCCTGCAGCTGCAGAGTTTGACCTCCCTGCAACTGAATCTGACCCGGCTGAACCAACTGGATCTACATGTACACATAATAATAAAATAAAAAAATAATAAAAAATGAATAACAATAATAACAACAACAGAGAAGTATTTACCGTATTTTCCCACATATATCCCGTGGGTTATACCAGATTTTACAAACCCCGCTGGGGGGGTGCGGGTTATATAAGGGTGCGGGCTGTGTCACAATTTTTTGTCACGTTTTCATGGATTCATCTACTCCAACGTTCCTTTTTCTTTTCTCCAACCTCAGATTACACGTCACAAGAATACAAGATTATTTAGAAATGTACCCGGCTTTAAAATTCAAATCTGCCAGCCGGAATATAGTGGCGGCAGGGTGACTAACTTGAACTGATGCAGAGGGATGAATATGGACCGGGGCCGACTGACTTGATAGCGTAAATACAAATTTGCATGTTGGGCGGGTGAGTGAAAATGTAGTATTTGTAGTATCGTTCGTCATCCACGCATTGATGAATTCGGTCCTTCTAAAAACAGTAATGGTGGACAATGTGAGCATACACAAAAAAATTAATCAATCTAAGGTTACGGGTTATATAAAACTGCGGGTTATGCTGACGATTTTTTACACAAAAAAAATGTCTGTAGGCTATATGCGGGAAAATACGGTAGGTCATTTTACCCTGAAATGTAATAACAATAGGCAACGCATGTTTCATAAAATATGAGCATTAATAATAACAACAAAGGGACAATTCACCCAAAAATGAAAATGTTGTCATCATTTACTCACCCTCATGTTGTTCCAAACCTTTGGTTTCACCAAATTTCTTCAAAATATATCATTTTGTGTTCAACAGAAGAAAGAAACTCATACAGGTTTGGAACAACATTAGGGTGGGTAAATTACAGAATTTTCCTTTTTGGGTGAACTATCCAATATCCTAACTATTTAAGATAATTTTACGATAATGTTAGGTTATAATAATAATCATCATCATCCTTCGTTTCATAAAATATGTGCAGTTAACATAATATCAGGGGCCTAGTGGCATTTCCTACATTGAGGAGTGTTGTTGATGACAACCAGAATTGCACTTACCTGCTGAAGGCCTTGAGCTCCAGACACAGGCACCTGCATGATGGTCTGGCCCTGGGCTCCAGACATGGCCTGAACCATGATAGGCTGACCCGAGGATGTAATCAGCTGCCCACCACTCACCTGCACCATCAATGGCTGACCCTGGACCTGAGCGCACATGTAAACTGAAAGTTAGCATGGTGAAATATAGATATTCAACATAATATTAGACCTGCACATGCAGCTTTAGGCATCACACAGGACATACGTCACTGTTTATGATGGAAAAGGTTGAATTTTAATGGCCATAATGTTCCATTTAAAGTACAATAAATATACTTTTTATAATTTCTACCTGGGCTGGGCTGTAATGAGGTAGGTAAATTTACACAAACATGATCCTCCACTCAAAAGACAATCATGCAGATGCTTTGATTCCATGGGCAACACGGAACATAGTATGAAGCTCATTGGACGATCCGGATCATTTGCTGTGAGTGAAAGCAAGACATGCTGAACGAGCTCACATCTTCACAGACAGTGTGACATGACGCATGCAACATCACAAGCCTGAAGGTCGGAGTTCACACAACTACCTGGAGCGTCTGCACTTGCTGGCCTGTTGCCGTAGCGACGGGTGCTTCTGTTTGCAGCTGTACTGCAGTTACGGTGCCCTGAGCCTGTGGACAATCCCACATCACACCTTGCTCTGCATTATCTCTTACAGAAATGCACTCTTATTTATTCTTACTTCCTAATCTAATCCCGTAATTCACACTGTCCATATCTGATATTCTGGATCATTGGTTCTCAAGAGATTCACGATCCAAAGTTTGTTTAGCAGGCACGATAAAAGGCTCCACACACACATACGTACATATATGTGTATGTATGTGTATATATATACACGGGCATGGGTTCGATTCCCAGGGAAATGGTTAGAATGTCAATATGTTTCTTGAATGCAATGTAAGTCACTTTGGATAAAAGCGTCTGCCAAATACATGAATGTAAATATTAGTCAAAGATAACAAGTAAACACAAAATGTTTTTACCTGAAGGTTGTTATTAATGGAAAACAAAATCCAAACCTACATGGCCTTGTGTGAAAACGTGCTAAAATCTGGCTCCTAAAGCAAAACTATTTGTTCTACAAAGTTCAACCACTTCTTTAGTGATAAAGCAGCAACTCTTTGGTTAAAAAATAAAATATAATATTTAATTATACATGTATAAAAAGAGAGAAGAAAAGGCTGTGATAATTATAATGCTAGTGTACTGGGTGTGTTTGTGTCACATAAACCTTGTTTTTATCAGATCTGAAGTACTTCATTTCAAAGGAGAAACTGAAGGCCAGTTCAAAAACTATTTACTCAGTCCTTTCCTTGAATTGGGAACGACTTCCTGAAGTAGATTGCTCTCCTGCTATTTTAAAAACCACAGCACCCAATACACACCTGCGGTGCATACAGTAAAATTTACAGTTTAGATAAGTTTAAAAATGCATGGGAAAACAAATCACATTAAACTCGTTCATGATCTCTTTTTTTCACAGTCAAAGTCACTGATTAAACAGTAACCTGTTTACATTGACTCTTACCTGCTGCTGGATTTGCCCATTGGCAGCTTGCACAACTATCTGATCCCCGGTTGTAGTTGTATATTGCTCCATCTTTCCTTCCTCACCTAATTTGTCATAAAAACATAACATAAATAAATAAATCAGGTGCCAGGCGTTTCCTACTCATTATTCAATATAAGTTCACTGAAAACAACAGTCTGATGTTGAACACACAATCCCCTATCTGCAGGTCTAGGCCAGACGCCAGGTGTTTTTTGAGACCCAATGTGTTTAACATAATGAAGAGCATCTTGCATTACCTTCTGAATGTTTGTCTGGTGTTTTTATCTACACATACAAAGTAAATGGCTGAAAAGTTGACAACAAGTTCTTAATAATTCACAAATTTGCGGCGTTTCTCAAACATTTGCTACTTGTTATGGACAAACCAAGGAAACTAAACTGAAATTCAAGTTGAAAACAGACACAATTTCACAAACATTTGCAGGTCTGGCTTTGTTTTCGACCGCTTCACTGTGAGTATCGTTCATGTCCAGCGTCCTTTCTCGCGCGCGTTTCACTAATGGCTCGCGCTCGCAACCTCACATTAAACCGATTTGATTTCTGTATTCGGAATTAGTCATTTGGTTGGTCACTGACAAACCAATCCGTGTTGTCAGCTACCATTTCCCTTAGAGCAAGCGCAACCCTTTACCGTTTCTCCGGTTGTCCGGTACCCTTCTGATTGGCTCCACTACAGATCTCAAAAACCCAATCAACACAGTGGTGCGGACAAAATGGCGCAAAATGAGCCACACAGAGAAGAAAGGGGGCAGGCTTGACGCATGTGATCGGCGAACGGAGCCGAGTGTTGCCGAGTAAAAACGATCCGAGGCTGAACGAATAGATTAGAATGATCGCGCAAGACGCGCATGCGTAGATAAACCATGCTTCCTGTAATGTCACCGTGAAAGGAGAGCAAGAGGAACATGTGAGTGTTTTACAGGCGCAGTTTACAAAATGTGTACACACAACAATTGTCATTATATAGTTTTATAAAGGTACAGTTTAAGCTACGAAAAAGAGCTAGGTAAATATGACCTTTTGTATACGATGGTTTGCTAATTGGCTTATGTTTGAGAAGTGACGTAGAAATACTGCTTTTCAGTTTGTAGGAATAAAATATAATATCAGTCAGGCGTATGACCTTCAGAATATTGATATAATAAAACTTGAAGGTTTGGCATATGTGCCAAATATATTCCATATATGTTCCATATATATTATTGAACTAGAGATTTCTGGCTTGGTGCAGGAGAAGAAAAAAATCTAATTCTGAGAAAACATTCTTTAAAGATATGTATTGTAATTGAAATCTACACAACCAAATAGTAAAGTCTAGTGAAATAAAAATTTATTTTGAATGTTTCTTTCCCGCTAGTCTAAAAGAAGACAAGTTACGTAAACAAAATAGTCCAAAAACTCAAAATTGACCAGTTCATGGAAAAAACAACAACAATGGTTTTAAATAAAGTGTCTAGGATTAAATGGAAATCTTAAACCTTTAGTGTGTTTAGGTATAGGTTTATGTTATAGTAAAGAAATGTTTGATTAAGTTGCAATGTCAGATGTCACTGTTTTTATGTTTATCCCTGTACAGAATGGTCACACCATGGAGAATGGCCCACCTGTTGGCCTCAAAACTGGCTCCTTTCCCAGTACCTGCTGCTTGCCAGATTTGTCGCCATGCCAGTCGAGGCGCATATGGTAGGACATCACAGAGGTATTCTGATTCACATTCAAAACAGAAACAACAGGAAGACATGTTTGAAGACGACCATGATATGGATGCAGTGGAATCCAAACTGGACTCTATTTTTAGGTGAATCCTTATATAGGAGCACAAAAAAAGCAAATACCTCTGCCTTCGTATACCGTATTAAAATTATTTCTTATGCAGTGAAGAGAAGAGAAGGCAGAAAGCAGCAAAGTTTCACATAATAAAGAGGCAAATGGACAAACCAGAAGTAACGGATAGAAGACTCACCTGGGATGCGATTGAACAGATAAGGTATCCATGTGAATATGTCTGTAACACAGCTCTTGATTCTGATTGGTCAGTCAAAGTATTGAGCTATGACATTTTTGTATAAATGTTTATATTCAGCATTCACTTGTATCACATGGATGTGACAATGTTAAAAGTCTCCTTGGGGGACTTTAGTTAAGCACAAAATCTTCATATTTGAATATGTTAGATAATTGAAAAGGTGATTCCAAATGAATAATATATAAATTATGAATGTAATATTTTTGCAGTGTTAATCTTTTTTCTATGCCTACTATTTTAATATTGTTTTAAATGTATGCACATATTTGTTTGTTCAAAAATACAGCAAAAGCTGTAATATTGTGAAATTATTGCAATTTAAAAACTGTTTTTAAACATTTTATTTGAGGGTAAATCATGCTAATGCTGATTTGGTGCTCAAAAAACATTTCTTATTACTGTTGAAAATAGTGGTGCTCCTTATTATATTTGTAGAAACCATGATACTTTTTCAGGATTATTTGAATATAAATGTCTTTTTCCCCAGGTACTTAAAGCAGGAGTCCCCAGAGGAATGGACACTACAGAGATTAGCAGAGGGTTTCTCTGTAAGCACCAATGTCATCTCCAAAGTCCTCCGCAGCAAATTCATCCCAATAGCAGTCCGAAAGTTAAAGCAGGACTCTAAAGTGTTCACCAGTACTGGGCAGGGGTCTCTCAGAGATGGCAAAACTGAACAGTCCGGACACCCAAAGAGCGCAGTAACAGCTAAACTCTCCTCTGGAAAATCGGGTGCCCTGACAGCACAGAGTAAAACAGCCCTTTCAGTGAGGGAGGGCGAGACTGGACTGACGCCATCTGGTGGAAACATAGTACCATCTCAAATAATATCAACTGTACACAAACTGACACCTGCTTTGCAGAAGTCAGACTCTACAGTGAAAATGGACATGAGAGATGATGTAGAGTTAGAGGAGGAAGAGGAGGAGTGGGATGGGGTGATTCTGACAGAGGAAGAGCTAGAGCACATCGCACAAACGCTGCAGAAAAAACCCAGTCCAGTAAAACAGAAGGGAAGTGAGTTTTTTGACAATGAAGGCAACTTCCTGTACAGAATTTGAGTGGCTGTCCAAGTCATTCATGTTTATCAGGCCTGTTCTTTCATGATTGAAAAACCTTGCTGCAATTTGTAACAAAACGTAGATGTCTTATTGTACACTAGCCTTTGTCATATTTACTTTTTTACTCTGAGCAAACAATAAAAATATAAAATCAGTGGGGCAAATCAATTTATTTCTCAAACAAACAGTTCCAAATATACAGAGCAAAAAGTAACAGATACAAAGTCGGAATTGCTGTATATACAGAGCTTCACAACTAATATGTACATTGATTTTGGACAGCAAGAAAAGCGTTACACCTCATATAAATAAAATCAGTCACAATGGAAATCATTTAGCATTAGATTTAATTTGTATTGCATCTATTTTTATCCCAAGCATGGAGAGCAACCCAATTCAGTAAGACAATATGAATTAAATAATTTAGGGGTATTTTGTTCCGTTTGTTTTTACTTTGTTGTATAAAAGTTTATACGGATCTTTTAATAAACTGAAATATTTTGTCATACTTTGTCAAAGCTCATGTTATAAACTGTGGTAATTATTTCAGAAGAAATGAGATTGTTCTCTTGTTTAGGAATATTTCACTGGAAGGCACAAGCTCTGCCTCCATGCTAGGCACTTCAATCAAAACATAAACTAGGGTTTTTATACCTGTTGACACCATACATAATAGTTTTTGCAAATGAGATTTGTCCTCTAAGAAAATATGAGAAACTTGATAAGCAAACAACTGCTAGAGATCTTGAAACAAATGGCTCAAAATTAACAGTGGAACTGATGTTTAAATACACGCTTCATATAATAATAAACAAAATCATCTATGCAAACAGGAAGTACCGATGGAAACTCCTTTGCTTGCATTTGAATATTCAAAATAAATTGACATTGTCAGACCGCTGGATGTGATATGGAAAAAACTGACGCCATCGTAACTGTTCTTATCATTGTGTGTCGAGCACTGAGCTGAAATTAAGACATGGTACCGGTAATAGGCAGGAATGCATGTAAACCAATTAAAAATAATATAAGGAACCTTTAATAAAGCATAATGTACAATTGATTAAAAACAACTATGCAAACAGGAAGTACAGACGTAGAAATGTTCTAAATTTCTCTATTGCATTTGAATATTCAAAATCAAACCACATGGTCACAGATTACTGGATCTGTTCTCACCTCGCAGAAGTTGATGCACACACATGAAAATAATTAAAACATGCAAAATGATTGCAACAGATGGTTTGCCACACACACACTTAGTCAGGTTTTGGGGCGTCTCTATACGCAGTGAAAAGTAAAACGGTCACTTGTTCTGCTTGATAACATGTGACTTTCCTACTGTCAAGACAAAAACCATTTAACTACAAAATATGATTTGGGCAAAATGTTCAAGGTGGTACACATACTACAGTCGCGTTCTATTTTACATGCATCTGCTTCAGTTTAGTTCATAAAAATATTTATTACAAAATTTTCCCTAACCGTCACAGAAACTGCTTAGTTTGAAGTGCGCAGTTGTTTATTTACAAATGTGTAATGCGAAGATTATCTCCATGTTCTACAGTTGTTTGTCTAAATAACAATCCCACTTTATCAAACTCACAGCCTAGATACACAGTTTCAGGTAAATAATGTTTATAAATCTTAAATTATAAATATATTCTCTCTTTTTTGTAAAGCCAAATCTATTGCCTGTTTCTCAGCATTTTATTGCTATATTCATTAATGCACCTGCTTGCTTATAGTAAAGTGGGCATTATACAAAAGCTTTGACAGCAAGTAAGATCACATTTTAGTGACAAAAACAGTCAGGGTTCAGTAACTCAGTATTTTAAACATTACATATGATATGATTAATTTGTCCGCTATTGCTGAATGAAATTCCAGCTAAAATAAACAATTTCAAAATCTGATATCACCATGAGGATGAGCTATACCTCTAGCTCTCATGTAAGCGCATCTGGACATTAAAAAAGCAAGTATTTTACAAGTATCCGAGTACTTTTGATCCTTAAAATCCCACCAAGAAGAAATAAATTTCAAAAGAAAGAACTGAAACTTCCACAAACGGCATTTTAAACACTTTTTCTCTGCCTTAGAGAATTCCAGCAGAGCTACATTCACACGACTATTCTATCATGAGAACAGCATAGTCAGAACACCGTCCAGTTGGTGGAGAAGCAACCAGGTTCCCTCCCATTGGTCGAGAAGCAGGAAGCGCATGACATTAGCTGGTAGATTAAGTTTGAGAAAGCTGACAGCTGGTTTGTGCTTTAGGAAGAGAGAGACAGCAGCAGTAATCTAGCACCTAATGCACAGCTTTACTCCAGTAGGTCCTGCCAAAAACACAGTCATTTAGCAAGATCGGTACAATTATTTAGCTTTTTTACATTATATTTAGGTGTATGTATTAGTGTGAGATGGTCCAAATCTGTACCTCATCTGAGTCATCATGGAAATCAATCTTAGGTGCTCCAGCCACATCTGTGTCCAGTGGTTCATCTACAGCGTTGGCTTCCGCATTATGTTGTAAGACTGAGTATCTGTGCACCAGGAACCTGCATATTATCGAGGCCAAGACAGATTATTGTCAAAATGCTTATTTTATATAATTAAATATAGTCTATATGTAACCCATAAAATGTCTGGAGAACTGACTGACCTTCCACCACAGACGTACTTCTTTACAAACAGAACTCCGAATACTGCACCGGTCAGCAGGATGGCTATGACGATCGCAATGATAGGGGCGGTATGTGAGGTAGGTTTATCTGTCTGTGGATTACAGAGAACAGCAGTGCATATGGTTTAAAGTCGGCATGAAATGGAAATGTTCTATTTTCTCAAACACTATAGTTTTGTTTGTGTGGTCGACATGGTGAGAAGTTGCTTTTTTCAGCGTTGCGAATCCACTTTACATGAATTTCGAAAGGACTCGATATGGAAAAAACTTATGCCATTGTTACTGATCAATCACAACAGACTGGGTCATCTGACCAATCAGAGCAGAGTAGGCTCTCAGAAACGAGACAATTAAGAGAGACTGAGGTTGCATCCGAAAACTCATACTTCCCTACTATATAGTAGGTGAAAAACAGTGTGTAGAAAAGTAGTATGTCTGAATTCACAATACTCATAAAAAAACTACATAAAAAGTATCCAGTGAGATTCTGAAGTGTGCAGGGGAGAGGATTTATGAATGATAGTGAAGCGATGATAACTGATGCTGGTAAATTCAGATTACACGCATTCATATTTTATAGAACATACTTTTTTTTTAATGATCGTTGTCACAATGAGGTTGTGACTATATGTGTTTTTACGAAGAGACTCTTACCATTGGACTTTGAACATGCATGCATTTCACATTATAACATCACATATGATTGATTTTGCACGATTTGG